>FR990151.1:4287317-4887317 GCA_905404295.2 Ochlodes sylvanus | reverse complement strand
ATAAAGACTAAAGACCCCCCGTAAAAGAAAACTACAGACAGCGATCAGTTACAAATTTATTTCAAGTAGTTATAACCGATAGTTTCGGTGCTCCATAACATCCCTAATCAAGATTATCGATAAAGAAATTATCCGACGGATTGCTATAAAACTCACCTTACATACAAAGAAGGCAATGAAAACCGACCACCACGTGACTCCCATGTTGGAAACAAATATTATTAATCTCCTTGCAGAACGCACTCAAGTCATCACTACACGACTCAAAACACAACTACACGTATTGTTGCGAACAACACTATATAAACGCAATTTCGATACGCTACACGCTTCGCTTCTGCTAATGGTACGCGTTCACGATCTATAAAAAAGCTTCATCATTCGTCGTGTCTATCGGTCACAGTCTGTGTGTGACAGGTGTGACAGCGACACGACAAAATGTGAGCGGCGTTGGTTTGATTTTTTCTGAAGACCCATAGGAACGTTACGCTTTTTAGAGGCGACCATCTCAGTCCTCAAGGGTAGCAACACTAATGTGACCGAATTAGAAGGAGATTCTTACTAACAATTACTGACTGGACAGACTGAACTATAGTACGAGGTCTGTCCAATAAATACGCGAACTGACTCAATATGGTGGCCGTGCCCTAATGTATGGCCACGCTCACTAGGTAACGGGCTTCCTTGGACCCAAAAGAACTGTCAGTACTCGCCTGAACACTGGGCTGGTAAAATTTTGCCCGTTGTGTTCATTTCTGTGGACCGTGATTTTACTGTTTGTCGAGATGAAAATTGATGAAATTACTGAGCAACGAATCGACATCAAGTTTTTAGCGAAGCTCGGGAAAAATTCCCAGGAAATTACAGATAATTGATAAGGGTTGTTTACGGTGATAATGCTCTGAAGAAAACATCGGTTTTTAAATGTAGCAAGCGGTTCAAAGATGGCTAGACCAGGACGACCGTCAACCTCCCGAGTCGATGAAAACATTGATCGTGTGAAATCTCTTGTCCTTGCTGATCGCCGGAAAACTGTGTGAATGATTGCTAATGAACTTAATTTAGGTAAATCTACGGTTCACACAATCATTACAAAAAAATTAGGTTTGAGAAAACTCTGTGCAAAAATCGTGCCGAAGTTGCCGACAATGCACCTGCTCACTCGGCATTGTTCATTCGTGAGTTCCTAACGAAAAATACTGTCACCGTCCTGCCTGATCTTGCGAGATTCAGATCTCGCCCCCAGTATCTTTTTTTAGTCCCTAAATGCAAAATGGTGATGAGGGGACAACACTGGGAGGATGTGGAAACAGTTAAACAAGACTCGACGAGGAAATTGAAAGGCCTAACTGCCGAGGACTACCAAGGGTGTTTTGAGCACTGGAAAAAAAGATGGAATAGGTGTATTGCATCAAATGGGGAGTATTTTTAAGGGGACAAAATCAATATTGGTGAAATTTTGTAAAATAAAGTATTTATGGCCTCAGTTCGCGTATTTATTGGACATACCTCGTATTGTCCTGTTAGTTGTTGCTAGTAAACAACAACTAACAGGACTAACTAACACTAACAGTTCCTGTCCCAGTGCTTAAACTTACTAACAAACTAACCAAGTAATGTTTTAGCACTGTCTGCTAACAGGACTCACCATACTAATCCCGATGTGAGTCTTGTTCTGTGTCGGTCACAGTTGTCATGCGCGGCGGAGGAAGGTGCTGCATTCTCGTGCTACCTTAATGCCATAAAAAAGTAATGTTTAAAGTAACCACCATAGACATCAACAAATTAAGATTGAAATTAAAAAATTTTATACTTGGAAAATTGGAATGATAAAGGGAAATAATAAACGTAGACTATTACATTAAAACACTGACAAAAACAAACAAAATAGCGTGGAGCACTAATAGTCTATACACTACACGGTCAGCTGCTGCGAACTATAGGCCACCATCCAGGTTAATCCCAAATGTCTATCCTCCCCTATCTATTCTGAATCTATGAATTGGAGTAAATGTCAACATTAACCTCTTGCGTTCTGTTCATGTAGCTTGTGTTTAAAATGGTAATGTGATGTTTTCTAATAATTTATGTTGATTTCGTAAGTAAGTACTATAAGTAAGTACTGTAAGCTACTCAGCGTATTTTGTTACTTAGTGAATGTTTTCTCAATAAGTGAATTTGTTAAATTCTTGAGAAATTAAAATCAATATAATGTGCGCAGACCAATGATATTTTATATGTAGATATGTCACTATCGCGCCGAAAGTGTGGCAGTCTCGAGGAATTAAACAGCTTCCACCACCAATCACCTGGATACCTGGCATTCGTCCACGGTTCGGTTTTCACACCACTTCCTCAGTTCCTTCCACGTACGAGTAAACTGTGGTGCGATATTCCTACAACGGTGTTCCCACAGTGCTAGGACGTGGGGCCCGTCAAGAAGCGGGTCTAATCGCTTCGTTCGTGGCCGGCAACGTGTTGGTGACGCCCCTGGTCTTGCCAATGTCTATGGACGGCGGTGATCACTTACCATTAGATGACCCGTCTGCTCGCATGCCTGCTGACCATAAAAGGTCAAATTTCCATAATTAATGTAATTTTCAGTAATAGTTATAATTGTTTGGCCTTACCACATAAAATACACGATGGCTGATGGTAGCAAAAACACCGCCATAACTTAGATCGATCTCCGAAGAAGTTTCCATTGTGAATCTGTACGTATTGTTCTTTTGTTTAATCGAACTTGGCGCTTTTTTTTTGTTTTTTGTATTTGTTTTTATTCTTAAAGGATACAATAACAATTAAATTGTTATCCATAAGAAATCTGTATAAATTACATGATTTTAACACTAGTACCCGCCCCCGCTTCTCTTCGGAGAATCTATACCCACACTCGAATTAATATTTTATGTTAGGCCATTGACATATTAAGTATTACTTGTTAGGCTCTTGCCGAAATCGCTTACTCAGCAAAAAATATACCACAACATTCATACTACAATTTTTCTTCATTGGCTTTCATCAATCACAATGCGAAATAACGTAAGATAAATAGAAGGACAGTTGGGTTAGGTCGCTGTTTTTGAAGTTAAACTTCTTTGTGCGCATGGGGGTTAATTTTTGCGGATGAAACGCGACACGAAGACGTTTTTGTTTGCTAGCTGTTCGCTAGATGGCAGCATACAGATATTACAGCGCGTTTAAAACGTTCGAAACAACCTATGTTAGGGCGAATCCAATTAGTTATATGTTAAGTTTTAAACTAACAAATAATGTTAAATTTTAACGATAAGTACCTATTTTAAACAACGCTACAAATGTTGGCCAATATCAGCTAATACATGCACAAACGATTCGATAATGAAACCCCCAATAAAAGATTTGGGTGTACTTCCGTTTAGAACATACCTCCGATCGATCTGAAATTTGGTATACTTATGTATTTTGACGTGCTGATCAAGAATATCATAATCAAAATACCCGCAAATTTGATGTTCAAGGTCAAAAGGGCAAAAAATAGGCATTAGGTTAGGTTAGGTTAGGTTTGGTCACAGTACCCCGAACTGCGCGCAAAGAGAAAAATAGGTTCAAGGTTATGTATACTTATGTATTTTGACGTGCTGATCAAGAATATCATAGTCAAAATACCCGCAAATTTGATGTTCACGGTCAAAAGGGCAAAAAATAGGCATTAGGTTAGGTTAGGTTAGGTTTGGTCACAGTACCCCGAACTGCGCGCAAAGTGAAAAATAGGTTCAAGGTTATTTTTTTTTATGATGAGTACCCCGAACTGCACGCAAAGTGAAAAATAGGTTCAAGGTTATTTTCTTTTATGATGAGTACCCCGAACTGCGCGCAAAGTGAAAAATAGATTAGGTTAGGTTAGGTTAGGGCAAAGTGAAAAATAGGTTCAAGGTTATTTTTTTTTTATGATGAGTACCCCGAACTGCGCGCAAAGTGAAAAATAGGTTCCAGGTTATTTTTTTTATGATGAGTACCCTGAACTGCGCGCAAAGTGAAAAATAGGTTAGGTTAGGTTAGGTTAGGTTAGGGCAAAATGAAAAATAGGTTCAAGGTTATTTTTTTTTTATGATGAGTACCTCGAACTGCGCGCAAAGTGAAAAATAGGTTCAAGGTTATTTTTTTTTATGATGAGTACCCCGAACTGCGCGCAAAGTGAAAAATAGGTTCAAGGTTATTTTTTTTTATGATGAGTACCCCGAACTGCGCGCAAAGTGAAAAATAGGTTCAAGGTTATTTTTTTTTATGATGAGTACCCCGAACTGCGCGCAAAGTGAAAAATAGGTGAGGTTAGGTTAGGTTAGGTTAATTAAATATTGCTGCTTGCTGTTCCTTGAGATACATCGGATCTGCTCCAAGACTTTCTTGTCGCTAACGCATAAATTCACTGCCCATATCCGAACCATCTTTTCGGTGCGCTGTACAACTTTCGTCATTTCGGTTGTTCATTCGACCTGTTCGCACTTCGAACGATGGATCGGATGTACAATATCTTCAGCTTGAGCGCAATTTTCCGAGATCGCGAAAGCACCCTTGAGTGGTTGCGTAACATCGGCTTGATTCCCCGCGAAAGATATTGTAGGACGCACAAAAAGCCCATGGTTCTTCAAGAATCAATGCTAGAATGCGGGAAATTTATTTGCCAAAAAAACGGCAAATATAATCATTCAGCAACCGTGGCTGAAGATACGTGGTTTGAACGATGCCATCTTTCTCCAGCTTGCGTCATGCTCATAACCTACAGTTTTGCCGTTGATTTGAGTTTCCAGCAAACAATCCGCGAATGTAGCGTGGTGGAGGGTCAGCAGTTGTCGACAGAAACTGTCGCCGATCGCTTTTCCTTCTGCCGAGAGGTATGTATGGTCGCTCTTGATCAGGAGTTTGAAACTCAAGGCAAAATAGGAGGCGTCGGCGAAATCGTTGAAATCGACGAATGTAAGATCGGCCGCCGCAAATATGAAAGAGGGCGCTTAGTCGAGGGATCATGGGTTTTGGGTATGATTCACAGAGGCCACGCCGAAACTTACCGCCTGGAGATATGTCCCGACAACAAACGAGACGCTGCGACTTTGCTGTCGCTCATTCAAAAGCATGTTGTGGTTGGGACAGAAATTCATACGGATTGCTGGAAGGGGTATGATAGCTTTGGAAACACACGGCTATCCCCATAAATCTGTGAATCACAGCGTACAATTTGTTGATTCAATGACCGGTGCACATACCCAGAACATTGAATCGTCCTGGCGTTGGATGCGTCGCTCTCTTACGCGAGGGGGCGTGCGCACAGATAATTTAGCCGATCACTTGTGCGAATTTTTGTGGCGGCGTCGTGTTAGAAAGATGGAAATCGATCCTTTTACACAAATAATCGAGGACATTAAGATTTGCTATCCCGGCAAAAATAATTAAAGTGTGTGTGCGTGTGCGTGTGTGTGTGTGTGCGTGCGTGCGTGCGTGCGTGTGTGCGTGCGTGTGTGTGCGCGTGCGTGCGTGTGTCTCATAAATATATAAATAAAAATAAATAATTGAAGTGTGCGTGTGTGTGTGTGTGTGTGTGTGTGTTAAACATAAAAAAAAACAAAAAAAAGATGCACTTCTAAGACCAAATTCCAACCTTCCCGTGGTGAGTGCGTGAGTAGATTATTATATCGAAACTAATGGAATTTTGGCAAAAAGTACCAATTTTGGATGATTTTAAAATTTTTCTCAGAAACTACTGGTCGTACACGAAAAATGTATAGAACAAAAAATATAATTTTTCTCATGACCTACAACTTTTGTTTGAAACATTTTTCTCTAAAATATATATTTACGGCAATACATGCGAAAAATGTCGAAAAATTGTTTGCCCTTTTGACCTTGAACATCAAATTTGCGGGTATTTTGACTATGATATTCTTGATCAGCACGTCAAAATACATAAGTATACCAAATTTCAGATCGATCGGAGGTATGTTCTAAACGGAAGTATATCCAAAGATTTTCTCATATTCTTTCATGTACAGACAGCCATTATGTAGTTAATATGATAGTTAATTTCACAATAAATATTAGATTTAAATATGTAAATCGCACGCCATTATTATTGTTATGCAAACTAAAACAATGATGTAAGCCAAAAATAAAACAAAATAATGATTATCAAGATGATCAAGCCATAATATTATTCCACAGTATCCTTCGCTACAACTCGTTCTAGCCATAATATCATGTACCTACCTAAATATACATATAACGTGTTTGCCATTCACTTGCGCCAGAGCTTCTCAAAGTTTTTTAAAATAACACTGCACGCTCGAGCTAGCCATACTGACAGGTTTACCTGTACAAGGTAAACTTGAGCGTGTATGTATGTATATCCACTACGTAGCACAAGTACTGTACTTAGTTACCTGTACAGTTTAACTGTACAGGTCAACCTGTCCTTTACACCCTAGCGTGTATATGGCTAGCTATAGCCACACTACTATAGTACCACGGACATTGGACACACAAGGATACACACCCGAATCAAGGACAGAGATTAAAGCTGAGATGTATAGACGACACTTAGCCTTAGCTCAGATTTTCTCTGACTTAAGACAGCGGTCGTATTTATAACAATGACATTTTATAAGTAAACAGAGGATTTATAAAGCGATCTTTGACTTGGCTGAGTACGAGCTGAGCAAAGTCTAATAAATTCATGAAATAGACGACTTACCAAAAACTTTGGCTATTATCCGAACAAAAATAATGGTCAGAAAAGAACCTTGATATTAGTCGGTTTCTAAGACATTTAAATTATTCGTATTAACAAACAGATAGATGGCAGCAATCAATTATGACATTAGCGGTCTAGCTTATGCTGAGCACAATCTCAGCGTGACATGTCTATAAATACCAAATCGCAGTGTTTGCAAAGTCAAGTTTTTCGTAAGTAAAGTCTGAGCTAAGGCTAAGTATCGTCTATACATCTCAGCCTTAGATTCAAATTCCCTCTGGTATAAATAAGCAAAATGGATTACATTTTGCCCATATCCGCCCTCTGGGAATCGAACACACGAGTTTTTGACGGCAGTGATAGAACATTACGCCGTAAGGGTCGTCATGATGTTTGATATTTTTCTAGATGAAATAATATTATTCTATCCTATCGCTAGAATACGACTGATTCCAGTCATAACATGATGTAGTTATAAAACATGTTTTCCTTGTTCTTGATACCTACACCAGGGTTACTCAAACTTTTAGCGGAGCTTTTAGCTCCACGGACACCTTTTTACAAGCTTTTAGTTTCACCTGTCCCGATGATTCCCGGCGAGGCGGAAATTTGAATGATGAGTTTCAATTTCTGTTTACGGTCTGGGTGTGTGTTCTTGTCTTGTGTGAAACCTAGTGTGGGGCTGTGAATGGGTAGCATTATTATTTATTATATCCTCAATAAATTGGCCACGATAGTTGGCTTAACCGGACAATTAAAGTAATTTCTCAAAAGTTTAAAAAGTTTAAAAAAATTAACAAGAGGAATACATTTTAATTCAGATCAAAAAAGTAGTTTAAATAACTAATTGCCCTGTAAATTTATGCAATGAGTGGGATTGTAAATTAAATAATAACAAATAATACCTAAATAATTTTGTAAATAACTGACTCTTTTAAGCCAGTTTACGATTTTTCGCGAACCTTTAGTTGGCCTGGGATTCTCAGGGGTTCGCCAACTCCAGTTTGAGTACCCCTGACTTACACCACGTTCAAATTATCATTTGCTCTCGATCGTAATATTTCTAAAAAAATCCATCTTCTATCATATGCTCGATGTCTTTTGACGGTAATTCCATTATATTATAACTAATAGATACGTCCCTAGCGGCTAGCACTTGATAAGTGACGCAGTCAAATTCGGCCTATTGTCGTAATTTTTTCTATGATACGGGTGTTCATGATATGAATTCTTTTCGCCGATATTTCGACCCAGTTGCATGGATGGTGGTCACGGATCAACTCAGTGAGAACCCGTATCATAGTGAAATGTGTACAATCCGCGATGAGTGCTTTCTGATGCATCTATACATAATATAATTAAATCTGTAACCGATCTTGACATGAAAGAAAACTATTACTTTATTATATTTGCTTCATTATCGCAATATAACTCAAAACCATGATCAATGAATAAAAGAAGCCTCGTTAGTACCTATGAATATTACTAACTGTTCTTTATGTACGTTGGTTTTTAGATAATTTATATATTTCTGGAACTCACTCCCTTATCGATGGTATCATGTGGTAGGGGGGGACAGAGGTCAATGCTATACTAGGGTAACCATGGCATACAACAGGTTAAGATAATTGTATAATTATCCAGTCCTTATAGTAATAACGACTGTGAAATTTTCGATTTTAACGTGAACCGGAAATTTTACAAAAACTGTAAAATTCCCGGAGAACCAAATAGAAGTAAATAAAATAAACCGTTGGTCTTGACGAATCCGTTTTTATTTTTCTTGCTGACACCGTTGACAGTTCGAGTATCCATAGACTAATCGCCATAGACTAAATATACTACAAAAACCACCCCATTTTACAAAAAATACGCGGACGGAGGAGTATCTCATGTTTTTACGTAATAAGCTTTAGTAACTATTACACAAATTTATAAATAAAACACTGTACACCGTACCTTGCGTTTGGCACAACGTGCTATGACGTTTTGATGTGTCAATGTGTAAAACAACCGTGTTTTGTAACGTATTACCGCCGTTTTGGGAGCCACCAAATAAGCGTGTCGTCACGTACCTAAGTAGCTTATTCGCAGTCAGCTTTTTTATGGACTTAAGATAGCAAACGATCGTACAGCGCCACCCTCGTGCCGTCCTCAACTGTGACTGACACAGAACAAGACTCAAATCAGGACTAGACTTGTTAATCACAAATATTCAACAAGAAATATCAAACCTAGTCTTCTCAACAGTTTCAAAAATAACCAATCTTCCACGAATCTCAAAAACCCTGGTCACCACTGATTCGATTGTCAGTTGTCCGAGTATCGCCGATCGTGTATAAAACAACTATTGTGTAATGGTTATAGACGTCCTTAGTCGCCGCTAGTCGCCGCTAGTCGCCGCTAGTCGTCGGTGGTCAACATGGCTAGGATCGCGTTTGTTTTGTGTTTAATCTGTGTTGTTTTTGGGGTAAGTTTTTTATTGTATGATAGATTAGATGGATTTAACGTTATAAGAATTTAATCCATCTGCTTTCGTTCAAGAAATAGAGCCTCGGAGTTGTGGCTAACGAACAGACAGACAAGGAGGCATATATATTATTTTTTTACAATTATTGTTTATTTATGTTTTACAGTACCTATAGCAAATCCGCCCGCATACTAGATACTAATAGGTAAATCCGCCTCGCTTCGGTTTGGGAAACAATGTCTTAGTATTTAATTACTTTTTACACGCTTTCTATTAGCTTCACCTGTATGTTTGTTTGTTTGTAACCGACTTCTTTGGGCGCGATTTTGACCCACTTTAAACGGCCAGATTTCGTTCAAACTTTGTAGATTTATTGAGGACCGATGACAATACACTAATTTGATAAAATTATTATTCACTTAGCACTATAAAGCGTGTTTTTAGTTTTTATATTTTGCGAAATAATCGCTAGCCTATACACTTTATAAAAATAGCGACATCTAGCGGTACGCCCGTAACCTACTTCCAAAGAATGTTGCAGTGACGCAGTTTTGATATAATAGTTTGCCCATAGTGTAAGAGATGGCGCTACATACTTTCACTTAGCACTATAAAGCGTGTTTTTAGTTTTTATAACTATTCATTATTAACACATAAAATTGTGGCGTAAATATAAGTTGTTGCTGTCTCGGCCTTTTATGTAGGCATTTTTGAGTTTTACAACAGTTGTAGACCAGTTACTGTTCTATAGAAATCATTCATGTATCTCTTACCGTTGAAGTAGCAATCAAATATAATATTAGTATAGATAAACGAACATATACCCGCTAATTTAATAAAATAGTAACTTATATTGCTTTGTATTACATTTCTCTTAGTATTACAAAAGCGTGTTTTTAGGTTTTCAAACTATTAATTTGTTTCTATTATTGTTGTGAGTTGCTCATAAGGTGCATTGAATTCCAGATAGGCGCGGTGGTGCCTCCCAAGCTGAGGCTTAATGATGGTCGTGACATTCCAGCGATAGCACTCGGTACCTGGCTCGGTAATAATACTGCGGTACGTATTTCTTTACAGACTTAAAGATATCAAACGAGCATGTAGCACCACCTTCCGCTGCCGCCATGACAACTGTGACCGACACAGAACAAGACTCACATCGGGACTAGGATGGTTAGTCAGTTAGCAGACGGTGTTAGAACGATAGTTGGTTAGTTCGTTAGTAGGTATGAGGACTGGGGCAGGGACTGTTCACTAACAGTCCCTGCATAGTGCAGTTAGTAAATTGTTAGTAAGAATCTTGTTTTAATTCGTTCAAATCAACGAACAAAATCATAGATATATTTACATCAATGCACAAAATAGAAAAGATGAAATTTAAGTATACTAACTTAAACCGATAGGTATATCGATACCTAATTAATCATAAAAATTTACGGCCGTATGGCGCAATGGTCCTGGTTTCGATTCCCAGCGAGATGGAAATCACAATGATGAGTTTCAACTTCTGTTCTCGGTATGTGTTCTTGGCTATGGCACCAACGACACGACGTGAAGTGTTATAAAAATCGTGAGTACCCGTCACAATAGAACCAACATAATATGCCTCTCTCCCTAGGGTCTGAAGCCCAACTCGGACGAGGTGGAGAAGGCCGTAGTGTGGGCGGTGGAGGCCGGCTACCGCCACATCGACACCGCCTACATCTACCGGATAGAGGACCAGGTCGGGAGAGGCCTGGCCAGGAAGGTAGCTGTTGGTGTACCTCGGGAGGAATTGTTCGTCACTACCAAGGTAGGACTGCGCGACGCTCAGGAGGATAATGCACACATATATTAGTCCCCGCGCAACTTAGAAACGACTAATGCTTTTTTGATGCGGATTTCACCGATATCTAATGGTAAAATTAGCTATATTCAATGTAAACCGCATCCAAATTGAAGTCCTCAAGTTGTTTGTTTTTCCAAAAAAATGCAGTTAAATATACAATTATGATTGCAGCATCTTGTATGTATGTTTGTAATATAGCTATGGTTTGCGTCGTTCCATTACGCGCACTGCGAAGGACTGGAATAGCTTGCCTGCATCGGTGTTTCCATCTGCATTTAATATAGGAGTCTTCAAGAAGAGAGTGAATAGGCTTTTAATAAGTTAGTGCGTCCAACATTCTCGACTTCATCGCCACTTACCATCAGGTGGGATTGTTGTCAAGCATTAACTTTATTTATTTAAAACTTTATGCACCATACAAAAAGTACAGAAACAAAGGCGGACTTAATGCTAAAAGCATTCTCTCCCAGTCAACCTTCGGGCAGTGTGAACACAACGAAATGGCGGCTAGGATATGATAGAATTAGATGAAACTTTATTATGTTATGGATAAAAAATGTATGTGTTAATTATATGTATGAGTATATTTACCATCATGGTCGATCTAACTCCAGCTGTATATAATTTAAATTGTTATTGCAGTTTTCTTATGAAATAGAAATATATTCTTCGTCCTCTCCTTCAGTAGCCTGTGAGCTGCGGGTCGTCAGTCTTCATTAAAACCCATGTAACTTCCCAACGAACGTATTTTATTATTAACGACTGGTATATAAACAAATTCTGGTATATAAATACATGCGCGTGTTAATACGTCTTCAGAATGAGAGACGAATGTTCGGTCTACGTTTTTTGTGGACCCCCTAGCCTAGGGTTGTCACCCGTATTGTATATGCTAACACAAATAAATAAACGCTAACCGTGTGGCGTCGTCTTAAGGTAGCGACCGTACGATGGCGCGATGCGTTCTCGTCGTGCGATGGGTATTTCATTACAATTACTTGCGAGGTTAAAATAGGACACCCTGATGAAATCTGTATGTTTGAACCCATCGCACGAGGAGAACGCATCGCGCCATCGTACGATCGCTGCCAATTAGGACGACGCCTGTTACGGACACCGTATTCCGTGTGTCGTATGACGTATTGCATTGACGACAAAAATAACAAATCACTAATCATTACGTTTATCTGCCACATAAATATCTGGTACCGGAAATCGAACCCTACACCCCTCGCTTCGCAGGCAAGAGCTCTACCATTTAGGCTACGGGGTCGTTATAATTCTATTGCAGGGGTATGTTACGTTTTTCATGCCCAAGCGTTTATTTATTTTCAATTTCACATATCTTAAGCTAATTTTGTAAAAGTACCAAACTTATGTACTTACATATTTTGCTATTTTTCACAAAAATATATCAAGTTTTTCTTGCAAAATTTTACGTAAGTGCTACATTTTTTATTTGCTGTGGCAACCCTGACTCATTCCCACAAAAAGTAAACATTTATTGTATTAATTTAAAATTTTCATATATTTTTTGGTGCAAAAAATAACAAGGTACTTAATCATTTTTCTTAGTAATAAATAAAATAATGTTAAACTTTAAATAAATATAGGTACCTAGAATATAATAAATTAATAAATATACGACAATGACAATAGCAATGATTAATAGCACTTCATAAAAAGTTATTATACTTATGACTAGCAGTGCTCCGAGTGCTGCGGCTTTGATTGCGTTGTAATTTATATTCATTTCGGGCAACAAAAATGATATTTCCAGGCTTCCAGATGTAATTGTAATCTGCAATCATGTATAAGTTGCCTATCTCTGCTTAGCTCTTGTTATATCGAAGTTTTTCTGTTCCAGTTGTGGAACTCTCGTCACGCGCGCTCAGAAGTGGAACCAGCGCTTCGGGAATCACTGGCCAAGCTGCAGCTGGATTACGTGGACCTGTACCTCATCCATTGGCCCGTTGGACAGTTCGTAAGTAGGCTTGGTCGTTTGGGAGGAGAGGAATAGATATGAGTAGGTAACATGGGAGGGGATCTGGTGGCAGTCCTTCCAAACCCAGCTATCATGACTGGACCCTTCGTAATAACATCCGTGACAAGGGAACTCTGTTTTGTTTGGGAATATTGGATTTTTGTGTGAAAAGTCTTTCTGCTGACTTCTAGAAGCCACCTATGACGGGACGGGACGTCATTTTGATTATTCTACCACCGTTTCGCAAAGCTTTAAAATTGAGATGAAACGGTGAAAACAACTCCTCGGCACATCTTTTAAAATAAATAGGTATACTCTAACCTAAACAGAAATGGTTACAGAGCTGGTCATTTCCATTCTTCAAAAGTAAAAGGGGTAAAAACCACCAGAAAGTTTTCACATGTATCGACTTAATTTGCAGGACAATCAGACATACGACTACACAGATTATTTAGAAACGTGGCGGGGAATGATCGACGTCAAGAACAAGGGGCTAACCAAGTCGATTGGACTGTCAAACTTTAACCAGGAGATGGTGGACCGGATCGTCGGGAACGGGCTGGAGAAACCAGCTGTCTTGCAAGTTGAGGTGTGTAAACAAACTAAGTAAAGATTAATCTACATTGCAACAATCCCTCATAGGAGATGCGATCTTACTTATACAATGACTTCAAAAACATCGACGCTATAGAGAACCTTGCCTACGAGATGCGATTTTATTTATAAAATGACTACAAAAACATCGACGCTATAGTGAACCTTGTCTACGAGATGCGATTTTATTTATACAATGACTACAAAAACATCGGCGCTATAGTGAACCTTGCCTACGAGATGCCATTTTATTTATATAACGACTACAAAAACATCTACGCAATAGTAACCCTTGCCTTCGAGTTGCGATTTTACTTACACAATTACAAAAACATCTACGCTATAGTAACCCTAGCCCACGAGATGCTATTTTACTTATACAATGACTACAAAAATATCTACGCAATAGTAACCCTAGCCTACGAGATGCGATTTCACTTGTACGACGACTACAATGACTATAAAAATCTACAATGACTTGTATTTCTCCTCAGTTGAACCTCAACCTTCAGCAACCAGAACTACTGGCGTATTGCAAGAACAACGACATCGCTGTCATGGGGTACACCCCCTTCGGATCCCTATTCCCCTTCAAGGCTAAGGAGGACGCCCCGCCCCCACGGGTCGATGACCCCGCGCTGGTGAAGATCGCGACAGCCCATGGGAAGACTGTGCCGCAAATTGCTTTGCGATACTTGGTGAGTTCTGGTGGTGGAGGCAAATTCGTGACGAAGATATTCGTGAGCTGAACTCGATAAGTTCTATGGCGGCTGACTATGGCTGGATACAAGTTTATATTATTCCTAGAAATAAAAGATCATAATAACAAAAAAAGAATTTAATTAGACAAAATTACAATTTTCAATAATTATTTTTAAATAGAAAGAAAGAAACCAAAGAAAAAATGTTTATTGGCAGTCTAAATGCCACAGCTGAACATGATAAAACAACGTGTTTTTTAAAACACAATTAATACAAACACGGTTACAAATCCTGTACTAAACTATACCTATAACTATATATTATATAAATTAATTAATTAAATAAGCACAATAATTTTACATCAAATAACAATCAGGCAATAATCGGGCAGAGTTTCCACGTAAGTACCTAGTTATAAGAGTAGTTATGTGTAAGGCGTTCAACGGCAAACGCCATACCATAGCTCGTTCTTATAAATGGTAAAGCCGCTATTTTGAAGAAAATATTTTCTTATTTCTAAGATTATAATATACAAGCTGACCATACCACGCGTTGCTGTGGCTCAGGATGACGAATCAACCAACAGCGCCATCTATGAGAAATCCATAGAACTAAACAATAAATAAACATTAGTAATGTTTAATAAACATTTAATTTCCAATAAAAATAGATAAAAACTATCCTATCTCTCAAGTTGGACCAGACTGCTCACGGTGTGCCTATTTAATTTAAAATCGGTTAAGTAGTTTAGGAATCCATCGCGGACAAACATCGTGACAGGAGATTTATATATATTAAGATTACTAATGACTCAATAATTGTTAATACAATCCTTACAGAAGCTATGCCTCAAAGCAGGAGTCGACTTCTGCCGCCTCTTACGTAAAGCTCTGCCGGCATGCGGCAGGAGGCTGTGTTCAATAGGGCAGGGAGGTGTGATTAAATAAAAAAATAAAAACATCGGAAGGAAGGGATGAGGACTGCCGACAGAAGTGAATACTTAAAACTTTCGAAAAACAGTCCGCTGCGCATCGCCGTCACACTACGTCACAGCGTGTTGCTGACGCGAGCATTAAATTTTATCCTGCCAAAAACCGTCCGACACGCCTATAGAATTTTTCACTCCAAAAATGTTTCAGGTGGAGTTAGGAGTTATCCCCATTCCGAAGTCGCTGACCAAGTCCCGTATAGAAGAGAACATCGACATCTTCGACTTCCAGCTGACGGAAGACGAGAAGAGAGTGCTGAAGAGCTTCGACAAGAACTACAGAACCATTCCGCAGTACAAGTGGCTGGACCATCCTTACTATCCCTTTGAGAAGAAGAAGGAATAGAGATATCATGAGAAGATACTTTTATTGAAATAAAAATACTACTGCTATACTTTGATTTTTATTTGACTACTATCTATAGTATCTATGTTGGAGGCCTTCGGGAGCGTAGACAGAGAAGGATATAGATCTGGTGAGCGAGGCCAACATGAGATAGCACGAGAAAGTATAATAGTATGTGCCACAAGAAAAATTCGACGGTCAGCTGTCAAATTTACGTGTAAGCATCTGTGCTTTTCTTGAAAAAACCGGCACGCAAAGTGAGACAAAACATAGTATCATTCTGTCTCGTTTTTTTCGTGTCATGTCGTAAGTTGTTCCTTTTCTTGTGTGATGGCATCCCTTGGTTTATATTCTTCTCAGTCTACGTTCGGGGTTTGGGTTGGCCATGGCTACTAACCTCACTAAGCCGCAATGGAGCAGCATGGTAAAAAACTGAAGAAAAAAATTAAATAAATCACCACACGTCCCGACACAAATGTAATCACTGGGTCACAGCTATATTTTAATTATTAGGTATGTTCTAATAATAACAGACGATGATATTTTGTGGTGATTTTTATAGCTATAGAGCTGATAAAGATGCTAATTAAAGAGATGTTAGGTGATAGAGAGGAGAGGACGTTACGTTTACACAGCAACATAGTGTAATTAGTAGCAACACGTGATTAATGTTTTAAATTTTTATTACATGCATTCTCATCTTTTAGGATTTTTGATATCGTTTCGCAAATGAGTTAATATTCAGTTAATTTAAAGTGTTCGAATTGAAAATATTAATTGCACTTCTTGATGAGATAAATATTAGCTACATAGGTACTTCATTACCTATAACGGAACGTCAAATCAAATGTTTTTTTAATTATTGTGCCACCGGTGTTACCCTGACACTTGACATTTGTCACTTTTGTAGGAAGAAGGAATCTGTGAACGTGGTACATAGTTGGATGGTGATATAGCTAACATGTCGTCAATAAGTTTTAAATTATTATTGTGCACGGTATTTTGTGTTTTAGTGAGTACGAACACCCAGACGATACATAAACGTTTCGAATACAAATACTCGTTCAAGCCGCCCTATTTAGCACAAAAAGATGGTTCGGTTCCGTTCTGGGAGTATGGTGGCAGTAAGTATTCGCTGTTTTCTCGATTTTTTTCTATTAAACATAGCATTTAAAGTTGACAGGTACATTAAATAGATGTCCTTCAGTTCTTACTATAAGTTTTTACGTATTTTTATGTTAGAAACGTTGTTAAAAGGATATATAAATAACTTGTTGTTACGGTACAACACATTAGACGGAGACACGTCAGTGAAATCTGTCAAGTGTGACAAAGACGTCGTCATACGGGACTCGCTGAGTGTGAAAGAGAAAGCAACTTTTGACAGATCTGTTCTTGTTTTTTACTTCCACGCCAGCATCAACATAATTTTTGTATAATTATTTTAAACGTTTTTTTAATGTGTCTAATAAAACTTGTTAATTAGTTAATATTATAACTATAATTATTTCATATTATTTTATATTTTGTTATAAAAAATTAATTGCTATTAATTTTCATGCCATTCTAGTTTATTAGTAAATAATTCATTTGTTCCCAAATTAAAATGATTTATTAATAACATTGTCCATGAACTTACATATTGATATACTGAGAACAAGTAACTCAACTAACATAATTTATAAATTAAATTTAAATTGCATATTAGGCCAGAATATGAATTAATTTAAAAAAACCCTTTGCTGACTGGACTAACTATCTTAAACCCAATATAAGTCTTGTTCTGAGTTTGTGATGGAACAAAACTCATTCTTTAGCACCATCATTCCACTGGCCCATGACAACTGTGACCAAGCTATATCAAGACCCACATAATGACTAGGATGGTTAGTCCACTTGCAAACAGTGTTAGAACATTAGTTATCACGAGGACTGGGGCAGGGTCTGTTGGTGATAGTTAGCATACCCTAGATGGATGTTATGTTGAATTTTAAACTATGTTTAACTTATACTCAACATTTTAAACAAATTTACGCAGTTGTATGCTAATTACATACAATAATTCAGAAAGGTTCTTTATTTGTACACCAATTATATACAGCTTCTTAAAAAGCAATGTATGAAGGCCTCTACCAACAAAGTGAACCATCCTTTACGTTTAATTAATACGGCTTCTATGCCGTACTCAACCTTGGTTTTTCTCAGGCCACATTAAATTAAATAGCTATTGGCTATTTAGAGAGGGCAAGAACTCGATAACAATTATAAAAAACTACTATTTGCCTGTGGTTCGACCCAGTAAGAGTCCAAAAACGAAATGATATTGTTCAAATGATCCCAAAGGAACATATTTCAGTGATAGAGTGAAGCCCGTAACAGGCAATGATAACAACCATTGTCATATATAGGGAAATTACATACACACATTTATTAAGTACATGTATTCATTTTATTATGATACGGGTACTCACGATATGTATTTTGAAACGCCGATATTTCGACCCAGTTGCATGGATCGTGGTCACAGTGAACTGCGGTGGCACGGAGAAACTTTTGGCAGGTGACACTTGACACTAATACATTTAAATTAGTCTATCTACCTTATGTCTAGTTCGTTTTTGAGTTTTTTTAACCATATTACGACACGAATTCAGCCGCAATTCAGCCGTGACCACGATCCATGCAACTGGGTCGAAATATCGGCGTTTCAAAATACATATCGTGAGTACCCGTGTCATAATAAAATGAGTACAATCCGCGATGAGTTCAGTTTAATATCGTACATGTATTATAATTATATGAACTTGTCTTTTTTTTTTGGAATTAAGGTAGCAAACAAGCATGCAACACCACCCTTCCACTGCAGGCAATGGCAACTGTGACTGACCTAAAACAAGGCTCAAATCGGGGCTAAAATAGTTAGTCCGGTTAGGAGACTGTTTAGAACATTAGTTGGTTAGTTTGTAAGTAAACATGAGGACTGGGATAGGGGCCGTTAGTGATAGCTAGTCCTGTTAGTTGTTGTTAGTAATAGTCCAGTTAGTAATTGTTAGTATGAGTCTCGCTCTATGAGTTTGTTCGTGCTTGCTCGTTCATGTCTAATTTTATTAAAGGCTTATAATATTACGTAGGCTACATAAAATAAATTAATAACGGCATTCAAAATTTAATTAGGTTAAAGAGTTTTACGTAGTAATGTATAACAGTACACTTTCAATGCTTTATCGTCATGTTTAGGTTTTGGATTTCTGTTCTGCTGACATTTTGAAAAGCAAATTTAAACTCTAAATGTGACATGTTTAAAACCAAATTCGCTGAAAAGCATTACTCATTAAAGGCTAATACATATTTTCATTTAGTTACAGTCAATGCTAATAGAAGCAAATTTAAGCCTTATTCTTATGACACTGATGACGAAAACTGTTTGTCCCCTTTAAAATTATTCAGAGATGTTTGCAAGAATTGTTTCAATTAGAAACTGCTAAGGCAAATGGAATATTGTGACCGAGTTTAAATTAGCTTATATTGCAAGTTGAATTCTATGCCTATTACTTCAGGTCGTGTTTTGGTATGCAGTTTAAGATTGGTTAAATACTGATATTAAGATATTACATTTGAACTATAATGAATTATTCATGATTTTTATATTATTTCATTGGTATTATACTACAATGACGCTCATAGCCCGGCGGTTTGCGTAGATCTTACGTGATCGACAAAGTTAAGCAACAGCGGGCGGGGTCGGTAGTTGGATGGGTGACCGCTCGAGGTAAAATTTCTTGGGCGCTTCCGTGCTTCGGAGGGCACGTAAAGCCGTCAGTCCCGGTTGTTACCATTTAGTAGCAGTCTTTAAGCCATGTCGGATGCCTTGGGGCGGCATAAAAAATTTCGACACTTGGGTTAGCCCTTAGAATAATTACACTATAGAAACGACGTAAGCGCAGCCGTTTTCAAACACCTTAATTGGAGTCAGAAATGACTCCAAACACCGGGCAGCTCATGTCCACGCATGTCAAACGTGTCTCGCGAAAAAAAAAGAATTATGACGATTTGTCCAGTTAAATTGTGTCACAAAATATCTGAAAAGCTATTTATGTATTATTGCTAAAAACATATGATTATCCGCAGCCGAATCATTCCCCGCTTTCGGGAAAGTTTCGGTTTAGTGCTTCACTTTAGACAGAGCGCTTGTATGAATACTGTCTTTCTATAGTGTTATTATTCTAAGGCTCAGCCACTATTTCCTCCACCATGCACTGGAGTATTAGGGCATCTCTTGCATTAGTAAATACTCCTCATAATAGATTTTCTGGAATATTGTCCATGTACAGAGATATCAATCAGTAACAGTTTTGTATGTATAGATAACATAGTATCGATTATAGGTTGTAATTTGGGGATTATTATATTTTATGATCTTATCAAAATTTATCTGACAGACAATAAAATACAAGGTGTTACATTGCAGTAGCTTATTACAATATTTACTATGTTTCGACCATTCAGACACTGACTTAACACATTCGCCTGTTAGCCTAGTGTTTTGAAAGTTGGTCTCCTTAACTGGGGGTCCGGGTTCAAATCCTGCACGCACCTGTAAATCCTGTAATTATCAAAAATTATGTGCGTATTGGAATTTAATTACCACTTGCATCAGTGAAGAAGGAGGCTAAGGAGGCCTACAGCATACTCTCCATGCTGCTCCAGTGCGGATTGATGGAGGGGTTAGTGTTCAACTCATGGTGTCGGAAGCTTCTTATGCCGCCCAAAGGCCTCCAACATTGCTTAACGACTGCTACCAAATGGTAACAACAGGGACCGACGGCTTTACGTGCCCTGTATGGTCGAGTATTTGATATTATTTCAGCTTGATAACTCAACGTGTTCCGGACAAAAAGGGTCGTGACAGACAGACAGACAACAAAGTGATCTTTTAAGGGTTGACATTTTTCTGTTTACGCTACGGAACCCTAAGAAGTGTATTGTTTTCAAGTTTTTCAAATATAGAGATTTTTACTAAGCGCTATTTTTAAATTAGCTATTTCAATATGTTGTCTGCTAAAATCGGTTATTCTCTATTTTTTTTTCACTGAATATAAGTTAGAGCTTGGCTACGATCCCACCTGATGGTAAGTGGCGACATAGCCTTTAGATGGTGAAGCGCGTTAACTTAGAAAAACCCTGTTCACTCTTGACTTACAGACACCCACTTTATAATCGACCGGGAACACCGACGCAGGCAACTTATTCCAGTCCTTGGTTGTTCACTGTCTTGTTGGAAAGTATTGTACATACTTAATTACCTACCTATATGTTAGTTCCACACGAGGCACTGTTGTTGCAACCGACCGCCTCGCAATGAGGGCGATAAACAGTTGACATCGGCAGAAACGAGGTCAGCGTCGAATCCGCTGCAGTTATGACGATCAGCTTATAGACACTATTGAACAAAATCTCCAAGGGTTGGCTGGTAGAGAACGTCAGTTCGCCCATTGTAATTCCTAAGTTTAGATTTTTCAATAAATAAACAATTCGTCATCATCGCAACCCATTTTGAGCCATTAGTCAAAGTCAATGTACATCGAAAGATAATTTAATAATATGTATACCATAGTTCACGTTGGCCAATTGCAGATTATTATACTTCATCTATCATCATCACGCCATCTAAACGCACCCTTAGAGTGGCTAAAATCTCGCAATTAGGTTTAAATCTCCAATTACACGTTAATTTAATTTACTAAATAAATAAATAACGCTACACACTCATAGCCCCACACTAGGATTCCCTGTGTCGTGGGCACCATGGACAACACACAAGACAAGGACACACACACCCAGACCGAGAACGGAAATTTAAATTCATCATTCAAATTTCCGCCTCGCTGGGAATCGAACCCAGGACCCTCGGAACGGCGATACGGCGTGTTAACCATTGCGCCATCCGGGTGGTCGTTACTAAGTATATGTTAATTTGCGTGTTCACAGACGCGATAGCATCGGGCGAGAGCGTCCGGCTTGCGCCGTCGCTGCGCAGTCAGAAGGGCGCGATATGGACGAAAACCCCGATCAACTTCGACTGGTGGGAGGTGGACATCATGTTCAAGGTCACAGGCAGGGGGCGCATCGGTGCCGATGGACTGGTGAGTGCTATGACGTATGTAGGGACGGATACATGGACTGGATGTCAGTAGATTAATCGATGGGCCCACAACACTACAGAGACATTAAAATAGAGCAGGCAAGCCAGGCTTCCAACTGTTCATCAGTTAAAAAGAGAGAAAAGATTGCGTTGCCTTCTCTATCTCTCTCCTCCAGCGCATTTGCGATTTGCGTGAAATGGGAGTATAATATGGCTATGTCAATTCGAGTACAAATTCAAATAATATCGCTAAAATTCGCAGTTTTCTGTAAAGCTTGAATCTATACATTATATTATCGGCCTCTATCCATCGGAATCAAATCATCGGACTATTCATCAGACTATGTCCATAAGACTATCAATCGGCTTCTTAACGTCAGATTCTATCAATCGTACTCTAGTCATCGACTTTTATACATCGGACTGCATCCATCGGACTGTATTCACCGGACTGTAACCATAGGGCTGTATCCAAAATTGCTTTTTTTTTTAGATATTAGGCATTTGTTTTTTATGTTGCTTTATGAAGGTTTGTGTTTTTTTCTTTTTTTTTTTTTGTATACTTAAGCATTTTAATTATGATGTTGATATTTTGTTATTTTAATATTGTTATGTTATGTATTTAATTAGTGTAATTGGTGTGTAAACCGTTCTAATTAATTCAATAAATAAAAACTAATTGTGTCGTGGGACACCAGGTAGGAACGAAGTTCCTTCGGCTACTGTCGCGCCTGCGCACGTCTCATTTAACGGTTTTATTCCACGCCTCACCTTTTTTCCTATCCCCTCCAAGCCTGCCGCAAGGAACTTCGTTCCAATAAATAAATAAATAATCCATTCCAGGCGTTCTGGTACACGAGCCAACGCGGCGACTACAACGGCGACGTGTTCGGCTCCTCGGACCAGTGGAACGGGCTCGCGATCATATTCGACTCGTTCGACAACGACAACAAACACAACAACCCGTACATCATGGCCGTGCTCAACGACGGGACCAAGAACTTCGATCATAAGAGGTAGGTGGGGCCGGGGGGTGGGGCGGAGTGGGTGGGAGCGAGTGAGTGAGGGAGAGAGGGAGGATTGAAACAGTAAGTAGGTAAAAGAGTGAGTTAGAAATTAGTGAGTGATGTCCGGTTCGTTTATTTTAAAGACGAATCTTTTTGCTGACGGATAGTAGGACTAGGCGTAATTAAAAAAAAACCTGTAACAAAATTTAATAAGGAACTATTTTAACAATTGTGACCGGGCATAAATGAATACGTAAGTGACTGACGAGCGAATGAGTGAGTGATAGAAGTATGAATGAGTAGATGACGAAGGAATCGTTGAGTAATAGACTGAGAAATGAATGAGTGAGTGACAGGGAAATGAGTGACAAGGGAATTGAATGAAGTATGTGACAGAGGACTGAATAAGTGAATGACAAAAATGAATAAGTAAATGAGTGGGAAGTGAGCAAGTGGGTGTGTGAGCGAGGAGTGAAGAAATAAGTGAATCTGTTAGTGAAAATGTAATAAGTTAATACACGTCAAAGTATTAATCCTTATCCAAAGGTTCTGACATTCCATTACGCCAACTCTTTCCAGCGACGGCTCCACTCAACTCCTGTCGGGTTGTCTGCGGGACTTCAGGAACAAGCCGTACCCGACCCGCGCGCGCATCGAATACTACCTCAACACTCTGACCGTCTACTTCCACAACGGTGAGACTCCTACTGAGTTGCAGCACTTGTTAATAAATAGTTAACCCGCCCTCGCTTCGCTTCGGAAAACTGGTCCCTTGGTACCCATCATCGATTGTTAGGCGTGATTCTTTATACTGACATAATTTTTGGAACGTAGTTCCTTAACGCGGCTTACGGGTAGTGCGATTTAGTAGAAATCGTAACGTAACGAAATGCCGTGTGCTGTGTATGTGTGTGTTTTAATAGAGTTAGATGGCGTGTACCACACACGCCATCTAACAGTATTATGTTGTAACTAGATAGCACAGTACAGCGCTGCTTTACAATGTTTTATATTAGTTCAAATGCCAGTGCCCAGGTGGCGTTACAAAAAATCTCATAACGTTTATACACTGATATTCTAGTTTCTTGAGTTTCACTTCTATTTTACTCAAGTTAATTGCAAACGCCCCCGCCCCCAGGTCTGACCAACAACGAGCTGGACTACGAGCTGTGTTTCCGCGCGGAGAACGTGGCGTTGCCGCGTGGCGGACACTTCGGGCTGTCTGCGGCCACCGGCGGGCTGGCGGACGACCACGACGTGATCCACCTGCTGACCACCTCGCTGCACTCCACGCAGCAGGCCTGTGAGTAGCATTCATTGGTCGGGGTAACTTTGCCTATGAACATTAGTGTTTGATTTTAAATAGTTGGGTAAGTTTTGGTAACTTTGCCTAAAAAGATTACGGTGTTTGATTTTAAATAGTTGGGTAAGTTTTGGTAACTTTTCTCAAGAAGATTATGGAGAGTATGAACTTTTCCTAAGATGATTGCAGAGTGTATTTGATTTAAATATATTAGGTAACTTTACCTATGAACACTACAGTATTTTAAAAAAGTTTAGTAACTTTTGGTAATGTTGCCTATGGAGTGTTTGATTTCAAATAGTTAGATATTTTTTGCGGAATGCGGGAACAATTATACAATGCGTTTTTTATTTTAATATTGTATTCGCGTGCGCTGAGCCGGAAACGATAAACTCTAAGTTTTTTTTTTAACATGGTGGTATAATTGATATGTTTGCAGCTGGACAGCAGATCAGCAATGATGAACAGCAGAAGCTCTCGCAGGAGTACGCTGAGTACCAGAAGAAGTTGGACCAGCAGATCAAGGACTACAGGAAGGAGCATCCTGATGAGGTATCATCATCATCATCATCATCATTAGACATTATTACACGATTCGAAGGCAAAAAAATTTGTAATTTCCTGTATTGCACCATAAAGAATATTTCTATCTACATAATATATTATATAAAACTCTTCGATTACTGAGTGACTGACAGACAACGCACAGCCGAAACTACTGAACACAAGCTGAAATTTGGCATGTATGTTCCTTGGGGAGTGTAGGGGAGCACTAAGAGAGGATTTTTGGATATTCCCCCCCTAACGGGATAAAAAGGGGATAAACTGATTTTTTGGAAATTGGCGGGTGTATCCGCGGGGGAATGCTCGTTCTATTCTAAAAACTAAGTTGGAATAAATTAATTTCATCTCGCTCTCTCCACAGGCGCGGGACAAGGACGGAGAGATGGACGATTGGTTCGAGTCGGACGGCCAGCGCGAGTTGCGACAGATCTTCCAGGGGCTCAGCGTTGTCCAGGACGTGATGAGGGACCTGCATAAGAAGGTGGATGAGGTGAGTGGACTAGCTCAGTTATTTACGGGTTCGATTCCTGGTCGGGGTAAGCAAACGATGTATCACTGTGACGTCCTAAATTGGTGACCCCACAGGTCCCGTCGGGGTCACCACCAATTTAAAAGTGTAGGTTGCCAATTTAAGTGTGGGGTTGTAGCTTCGATATGAACTCCTAATTTTGTAGATATAAATAAAATGCGTTGGAGAATTCACTGTATTTAATTTAATGCACAGTGTACTTATGCGCGCACAATTGCCCGCGTAAAATGAAGCTTTTACAATTTGTAATACAAACTAACCAACTAATACCGTCACCTAACCGGACCAACTATCCCAGTCCCCATGAGTCTTGTTCTAAGTCGGTCACAGTTGTCACGGGCGGCAACGGAAGGTGGTGCTGCATGCTCGTTTGCTGCCTTATATCAATAAAAAAAAATTGTAATGCTCAATACTAAGTTAGTGTCTGTTTGTTCGCAGGTGATCGGCAAGCAGTCGACGTCCATGTCGATGCTGACGGCGGTGTACAGCAGCAGCCAGGGTCAGGCCGTGCAGCCCGGGCAGCCCCCGGCGCAGGTAACTTGTTCATCGACTGCCCGAGGAAGATTTTATATGGAAATATAATCAATGTCTATACGTCTGTGTAGGCTAATTCAGGTACGGCTGGACCGATTTTGATGGAACTTTCACTGGCAGATAGCTGAATTAATAAGGAGCTACTTACGCTACTTATTTAGAACAATTTAAAATTAAATTCCACGTGGATGAAGTCGCGGGCGCAGCTAGTTTACAATAATGAAACAAAAACAAACTTTTTAATTTTTTTTTACTCCCTCGAGACCCCTCGCTTCGCAGGCAGGGTTCACTACCAACTTGGCTACGGGCTCGTCAAGGGTCGTAAGGTGTCGTTGTAATATATTGAATGTTTTCCAGCTACCCTCGTTGCCCATCGGCCGCCACGACTGGGACGCGCTGGTCAACAACAACCAGCTCATGATCAACACCATCGCTGAACTTAAGTGAGTAGTACTTTATGGAACGAAGTCCCATAAGGTAGTGCGATTCAGTAGAAATCGTCACGTAACGAAATGTTGTATGCTGTGTGTGTGTGTGTGTGGTGTATCGAGCCTACTACAAGCAAATGAGCACACGAGCAAGTGAGTGCGCAGCCGGGTGCGTATCTCTCTCTCTCTCTCTCTCTCTTTCTTTCTGTGTGTCCCTGTCTCTTTTCATCATATAACCTCAACATACGGTTGTACAGAGTCGTGTTAATTTCGTGCGTATACACAATTTTTAGTTTAGTTATTTATTTTGTGTTTTTGTGTGGACTTGTTGAAGCGTAGTTTTACTTTCGAAAGTAAAAACTCAATTGGAATAAAATTCATTTCATTTCATTCCATATGACATAGTAGGGCGGTGACATCACATACGCGTCACAGTGACGTCACGACAAGCCTGAATGACGCTATTGAAGTTTTCTACACCGCATATACATACACAAGTTCCGAACATGAACAGTCGGCCACTCCCCAGGCCTGAGTCCTGTTATGAATAAATTTGAACCGTATTCCATTCACAGAGGGTTCATAATCGAAGTGTCGCGTAAGGCGGACGCTATCTTGTCGAGCGGAGCGGGTGCGGGCGCGGGAGCGGGCGCGGCGGCGAGTGCGCAACAACTGACGGAGATGAGGGAGAACTTTAACCAACTCAAACAGAGTCTCGCCGGAGTCGCTCAGAGGTAATGTCGACCTTAATGTCATAGTAATAGAGTTAAAAATTGTATGTCTTGCATTTAACCCATTAATGGCCCGCTGCTGGCAGGTCTCTCCATATAACTGACGAGGCCTAGATACTCCACCGCGCTGCTGCATTGCGGATTGGTGATGGATTTAAGCCTCCGACGTGTCTAACGACCGCTATCTAACGATAACAACTGCTGTTGCTAACTTTGTCGATCACTTAGGGTCGACGCGTATAATTATATAATCTGATATCGTTATAATCTTAAATTTTTACTTTTTATTAAATTACTAGACAGACAAACTGAGTCTCCACTAAAGGTCATTAACCCCCGCCGCTTGCCGGCGGTCGCCGTGCTGCACAGCTGTTACCATACATTCCGTGTATTTTTAGATAACTTTGATTGCCATTTTTTAAACAATTATCGTGTAGAATTTTGACTTTATATGATGACCATGTTCTTTCATGTCCTCGAGTATGTCAAGTGAAATGAAATAGTATATGTATGTATGTATGTATGTCTTGTGGTATCGCAGGCTATCGACCCCGCAAGTGACCGCGCAGCCAGTGTGCCCCACGGTGTCGTGCGCCTCCACCACCATGCTGCTGGTGGCGGTGGCCTCGCAGCTCCTCATCATGTTCCTCTACACCATGTACAAGTGAGTACCCACCGCTATATATAATGTGTCGTGTGTGTGCGTGGTGGACTATGGCCTGTACCCCTCACGTTGTGAGAGGAGACCCGTGCCCAGCAGTGGGACAGTTGTGGGTTGCGATGGTGATTAAAATGTTTTAATTTCTTTTTCAGGGAGAGAAAGGAAGCACAAGCCAAGAAATTCTTCTAGAGAGTGAGATGACTTCACAATTTCACACTACTCACATGCTGTTGCAAGCGAATTTGTGTTTTATATAGTTCGACGTAAAGACGAAAATTGCACGCCAGCACAGTACAACCAATAATATATTTTTGTCACAAAGCTAATTAACCTGTTGTTTTACAATTTTCGTTCTTAACGTGGAATTGGTATGAGTGAGAATTGATTGTTGTTTTTTTGATTACTTACCCGATTTTTTTGGAATTTACAATTTAGGTACTTATAATAACGAATTCTTTATTGCTGATAATTGTCAAGATTTCTAATGTAGGGGGCAGGGTTTACTTTTATTGGCAAGCGTTAGAACTGCGCCATCTATTATTGACTTCTGACATCGGATGTGTCGAAGTTGGATAGTTTTATTTTTTACAACTAGATGGCGCTGTGCTGGGTTCTGAGTCACTAAGGAATATGGATATACAGTACGCGTCAAATAACTATGCCGCTCTGAAGCTAGGCTTTCCTAACAACGGCGCAAGTACTATCGCGTACAAAGTGTTCACTGACGTAGGTAGTACGGTAGGTAATAATTATACGCGTAGCACTTTTCGAATCGACGACCGTACGGTACTGTGCGAGCGGAACACAAGCTGGTATCGGACGTATACGAGCGACTGAGATAGAAACATAACACTGAGGTTCGTCTATTGCATCGTTAGCTGCGCATGCGCAGTGCTGTCTTTTTTCGTAAAATTGATTACTGCGCAGTGATTTGTAGCCAACTTCAGAGCGGCAAAGTTAGTTGAAGCGAACTGTACGCGTGTGAGAATGTTCGATTTTTTTTATTTTGTAAGGTTTTTTTCCGTAACCGATAATAGATGGCGCTGTTCAATTAATTAGAGCGGTAAAATGAGCTCTATTGCTCTGGTCAGTATATATTATAATATACTATATATAGTACTGTGGTCTTAATGTACATTTATAAAAAACATGTACATAATGTAAAATTTACATGTAGTTTGGGGATGATAATTATTAGATCATTGATTGATACATACTTAGTAGATTAGTAATAATGAATGTTGAAATGTATTGTCAAGGTTTTAAAAAAATGTTATTTTAAATGCCACAATTAATGACATACAATATATTTTGGTTGTTGTATATTTGCTAGATTTGTCAGTAGTGTCACGACTTTGTATTTTAATATTTTGAAACAAATGATAGAATTAATTGTAATTGTAATTAACTGTTTTTTTCTATTTAATTTGTTGTGAATATTAATATAATATACTGACAGATATTTTGAAACCTACACAGAATTGTTCAAGAGCGTTACTTACTTATAATGCTAAACTTTTTTTTCTTTATAAATGCAGTTACAATACATAGACGACTCTTACTAATAAAAATAATATTTTGTGATTATAGTAATGCCTCAAAAATTGTCACGTTTTCGCTTGTCTCAAAGAAATTTATTAGTACTTCTCAATAATATTCCCCATCTAATAAATAGAGGAATATTATATCCTTAAAAAGGGCTTATAATATGTATGTCGGAGCGTAAACACGTAGCGCCATCTATTAGTGAATAATGGAAGCGTCAAGTAGTTCACTTGAGCGAAGTCGGTATCACGTGGTCACACTTTGAGTTTGACTTTGACAGAAAGACAGTTTGGACGGTAGCCATTGCGGCGATGGGGCATTCAGATTCGGAACGTCGTTGAGAACGGTCGTGTCCACGTGATATCGAAGGGCGTGTCCACGTGATATCGAAATCGCTGCGTTTCCAATATTGTTTCGTTAATTTGTAATCCGAGTATATCAGTGCAATCAATTGTGATTTTGCAAAAGTAACTTGATAGGTTATTTGTAATCCGTGTGTACCTGTGCGATCCGTTCTTATTTTGCGAGAAGGTTATGTACACGGGTTATTAAAAGGCTTAGTTGAACCCGAGTGGTATTATTTTGGATCCTACGCCATGACTGACCATTCTGACAGCGAGACACGCCCGCCCTACCCTCGAGATCAGAAGTTGGGATAAAGGACCTATTTCAGCTTTTCAGGTTACTGTGATAATGTGATCCACAAACATCTCTTTACTTGGTGGAGATATGTTGTATCAGGTTGTGGTAGAACATAAGGAATTTCAAGTAAGACAGCGAGTATCGGTATGGCATAATTTTTATTTCACTACATCTATTGTGATAAAAAAAATCTTAATTAGATTTTTTTGGTTAACCGTTATAATTGGACAACAATCTGTATTGGCCTGCCAATCCGCACTTGGCCAGTGTGGTTGACTGTGGCCTGTATCCCTCACATTATCAGAGGAGCCCCGTGCCCAAAAGTGGGACAGTGGCTGTAGATGTGATAATGATGAAGTGATCGATAACATAGGTGTCAATTAGGAAATCGGTGGTTCCGGTAGTAATTCAATTTAATATCTCATTTTCCTTTATTTTTACTTCGCTGTAAAGAAAAGAATCATTCAAGGCTAAGTAGCATCAAAATTAACTCGTGTTAAAGTTAATGAAGGTAGATTTGACTTTTCAATCGTGTAGAAAAAGGAAACACTTTATTTAAGGTATTTTGTTGTTCCGTTCCGATTTAGTTAATTTTCGGGTAATAATGTGATGCAGTGCAGAGAAATAACTTTTATTTCACGCGTTGCTTATTTTTCTTTCTTGATTATTTTGTTTCTTGATTGCATCGGATTTGGTGAGCCGACGTGGACCTGCGATGACTACATGGGGAGCGGTTAAGTGGCCGTGTGTTGTGTGGGACCGCATCGTCTGTCACGTGCTGGCGCTGTTGCTGGCGAGGGAGGCCGGGACAAACGCCATTTCTCGCGCCTCTGGTGTCATGGCTCACGGTTGCGAGTGTGGTGTGACGGGTGATTTGTATCATTTTGTTTTCTTATCGCTTTACTGAAGAATAATTATTCTCTTGTTTTTGAGGTCACTTGCAAATGAGCTTTATATCAAGCGGTGGTACATTTGACAATTACCTGTTTACATTCACATACTATGGCTATTTGGTAATGACCGATGCGGGTTGTTTTAAAACTTCATGTAGTTACTTGAGTTATTTTTTGAGTGTTACTTAAAGTGCTTAAATAATGAAATTAATGAGGAATATTTGCTATTGGTTTTCGGACTACCCGCGTCAAAACGTATAAACTACAAATTCGCTTAATTGATCAAATAAAACTGTACAAAGACGACCTTATTGTTGCTCGACAGAGGAACGAAAAGTAAGGCGTAAGCGAGTAAAGGAATTATTAGATGCAACTTTTGCGAATCCTGCGTTATTTATTGAGAAGTATGACGGAGATCGTTAATTCGTATTACGTTTTTCGTAATAGGAGCGTTAAATTCAAATCGTTCTTACAAATACGCGCATGATAGGCTTAGAAAAATGCCAGCAGGTCGCATATCAGTCGAGTTCGATGTAGATGAAGCTAATGATGTTCAAATTTAAGTTGTGGTAGAAACTCGAGTAAGGGGACTCTAGGGCCATAGTGAGTAGCGTGCGACCGAACCAGTAGCTATTACGTAGTCGTAGCCTGGTAGAAATCGGTATCTCTTGGGGCAACTCAAGTAGTCCGTGGGTGAGCGGTGAGCGTTTGGCTCTGGCAGAGGTCGGGGTCTGTAGAGACCATACGTGTGGTTACCAGGGGGTGATACACGGGTGATCCAAGGGATCTAATCCATTCGCTGGATGTGAGCAATGTGATTGCTGGTCGGCTGGGTAGCCGGGGCACTAGATGTCTTACTCGGAAGTTTTTAGAGATTTTGTTAAACCTGTGTACAGTTGTACTGAGTAGTTTTGTGATTTGGTTCGAACGACTGTGATGCGTAGCATTGGCTATTAGTATAGAGAAAATTGTATCCCCTATTGTCTAATTTGGTTAAAAGAGTTAGTGACAATTATGTTGTTTTGGAGGTAATCTATAGTGACCAGTTAATTTATTTTGAGTACAAGCTGTTATGTTTTGAGTTGGTGTAAATTAAAACTATGACATTATAAGTTATTACAAGTTTATTGGATATGAGGGATATTGTTTAACCAGTATGTTTGTTTGACTTTATAATTCTTAATAACCGGGTTTGGTTTGATGAAGGCTTTTGTTAGCCGTGATATTGATGATGAAAGTGCCTGAAGGTTAAGTTGTTATTGTTGAATTTTATGTGACGATCAATTATGAGGAAATTAAGGCAGACAGGCCTAGAGATAGTCAACACGATGTTTAGTAACTGGGGAATGGTCCCTTGTGTTATGGGTACCGATGTCATAGCTTGAGAGGCTGTTTTGTAAGTACTAAGTAAAGTGATGTTGTTGACTAAGTTTATTTTAATTTGAGTTAAACGACCTTCAGCCATTTTTGCTCAAGAGTGAACTGTGACAAATAGTGTTTAATTACTGGTTGGAATTGGAACTTGAAGTGGTACAAATACTGGTTAGATAATGGCTCAAAGTTTTGTACTGGTTGGTCATATGAGCTCCATCTCATAATATCTCCATCTTTTAATAATTTTGAAACTTTTATTGGTCAGGAAGGGCCGAGCTTGGAGAGATACTCGCTTTTGTGTTTTGATGTTACAGGTAATATCCAATGCCGAGTACGTGTTGCCGCTGGTAGAGCGTTTGTGAAGATGGATCACGTGGAGACGCCGAATCACGTAGATTTATACGGTGACGACGTACCGATTAAAAGTTTACAATCGCGCAAATAATTGATTGGTAATCTTGTTCAAACATGTGTTGTAATGTTATGGAGTTTGTTCCGCTGCTTCTTCTCCATAGCGACACTTGGAAGCAGTGGTAGTTTACGGTAGTTAGGGATAAAAAAATGCAATACAAAGTTAATTAAAATTTACTCGCACTAGTAGCCATTTTTCCTATGTTTTGAAAGCTCTAAATAGTAACCCTGTGCCACGTTGACAGAGCGACTATCAGACGCCTGTGAAGGGTTGTCTTGAGATTATCGGACGCCTGTGAAGGGTTGTCCTGAGATTATCGGACGCCTGTGAAGGGTTGTCCTGAGACTATCAGACGCCTGTGAAGGGTTGTCTTGAGATTATCGGACGCCTGTGAAGGGTTGTCCTGAGACTATCAGACGCCTGTGAAGGGTTGTCCTGAGACTATCAGACGCCTGTGAAGGGTTGTCCTGAGACTATCGGACGCCTGTGAAGGGTTGTCCTGAGATTATCGGACGCCTGTGAAGGGTTGTCCTGAGACTATCAGACGCCTGTGAAGGGTTGTCTTGAGATTATCGGACGCCTGTGAAAGGTTGTCCTGAGACTATCGGACGCCTGTGAAGGGTTGTCCTGAGACTATCGGACGCCTGTGAAGGGTTGTCCTGAGACTATCAGACGCCGGATGCAGGTTGTCTTGAGTCTTGACTTTTTGTCAAGTTAAGTATTCCTAAGATTGGTCAGGTTGGCCGAGCGACTATTTTGTGAACTATGACTTTTGCAATTTGCGCACGTATTTCGCACGGGGACGTGCGAAAGGTCAGGACGGCCGTGTCGGAGCGTAAACACGTAGCGCCATCTATTAGTGAATAATGGAAGCGTCAAGTAGTTCACTTGAGCGAAGTCGGTATCACGTGGTCACACTTTGAGTTTGACTTTGACAGAAAGACAGTTTGGACGGTAGCCATTGCGGCGATGGGGCATTCAGATTCGGAACGTCGTTGAGAACGGTCGTGTCCACGTGATATCGAAGGGCGTGTCCACGTGATATCGAAATCGCTGCGTTTCCAATATTGTTTCGTTAATTTGTAATCCGAGTATATCAGTGCAATCAATTGTGATTTTGCAAAAGTAACTTGATAGGTTATTTGTAATCCGTGTGTACCTGTGCGATCCGTTCTTATTTTGCGAGAAGGTTATGTACACGGGTTATTAAAAGGCTTAGTTGAACCCGAGTGGTATTATTTTGGATCCTACGCCATGACTGACCATTCTGACAGCGAGACACGCCCGCCCTACCCTCGAGATGTATATGTTATAGTATGGTTGGTTGTATGAGATTGACTTTTTTATGTTTCATTAATACTCTGGGCAAAAGACCTTCAGAAGACAAAAGATAATAGGTTGTATAAAAAAACTTGAGAGGTGTCAAGGGACACCCGGATGGAACGAAGTTTCTTTCGATTAATTAGTGAAGAAATTGTAAAAAAAAAAAAAAGTAGTTTATGTATATAAATACACATACATAATTATATATATAACTATTATATATGTTATACTAATAATATAAAACATGCGCACGCCGCACGGCTTACAATAGCTTACTATAGCAAAAAGTGTCGTGACAACTTTTCGTAAGAATTTTTTCCGTCTAGCCCCCTTTCACAACGCGCGATAAGGAACTTCGTTCCAGCTGTTTTCTGTTCACTAGATACTCAGACGCATCGTCATAACTGTTTAATTGTTATAGATGCACATTGGTCTCGATACTTTTTTGAAGTGTTTAGAAATCTCCGTTTTCATATTTAGAACATTTTTTATATATTAACTCATATGTATTACTTACACCACTGGAATATTTATGTCATGTTAAAAACTGGGTAATGTTTATTTTAAAGATTTCTTTGGGATTTAATAATAAATTGTGAATTTTGTTGTGAATGTAGCATTTAATAGTTGTAAATTTTTGTTTAATGAATAAATATGTATTGCATTTTCAAATCGATTATTTTTGTCATACTTTTTTTATTAAATACTATTTTTTTTATCTGTGAAAATTATTGTAAGTAGTGTGAAGCTGTGGATTAGAAGGTATTTTTTTTTACTAGCTGGAGTGTATGTATGTGAGTAAGTGAAGGATTTTCTGTACATATTATATTTATATTTCTCTCTAGTAAAATTTTATTATATGTCCAGAGCATGTGTTTTATTTATTCTTATTGTTCAAAGAAAATGCAAAATTTACTAAACTTATAACTTTGAACTTGAAATTTTCATACTATTTTAATTTTTCGTGACTACTGTCATAATTTGCAATGCAGGGATGTTGACCACAGAGTCCATATAAATTATTGACACTGACAAAATGCAAGTGCCAACTGTCAAATCGATATACTGTCAAAGTGTCTATACAATTAAAAATGTCAATTTTTGTGTCGGTGACTCGGTGAAACGAAAACATCTCGATCTCGGCATGTGAACTGAAATTTATCGTTATTTAGTGAATTTCGTAATTTAGCCCGTATGAAGTATATTTATCTTTAAAATGGCCACGCAAAAACAACAGAAGACCGAACTTATAGCTATTTATCGTCTCGAGTTTTATAAGAAGAAAAAAAATTGGAAACTTTCTACCGACACCAGAAAAGAGAAAGAACCTCGAAGCTCTCATTCTGCCGCTGCTGTAAAAAAGAAGTATGTATGTTAATTACAGTTTACAATATAAGAATCGACTAAGTCAGCGTTCTGCTATGAAATCAACAAATATGTAATTTAAATTCAAAGTCATAATGTTACTACCTACATTTCATTAGAATTAATAATAATGTAGGTTCGTATGTGAACAATTAAGTGCAATATTCTATTCCAATGGCTGCACCGCAGGGTACATTACGCTAGTAATAAATATAATATCTCACACACTACTATAGTACGGTCGGCGGTTCTAGGCCGCTCTGAACTTTGTCCGGATCGCTGTGCAAAAGTCAATTTTAGGATCGAAATGGTGGCAAGACGCGGGGGTTGTCACTTTGAGCATTGTTTGTTTCAGTCACACGCTCAGTGTTCGTGTCGCTTTCTCTCTCTAAAGTACAATACCTGCGCACTATCCGAAAGCCTAACTTCAGAGCGGCCTAGAACCGTCGGCCGTACTATACTACACTGTTTGAAAATGTATTGTGTTAACTACATTTGTGTAAGACTTAATAACACTTATTTTGTTATTAAATTTACTATTCGGCTACGCAGCACAAAGAAGGGTAATGTATATGACATATACATAGACGGCCTATGTATAATATATACGTTTGTTCACTTGTGGCGTTCTGGAGATATTAAAGTTGATTGGCAATCATTCTCACTGAAGATTTAATTCATTATTCCTTTATCATCTAATTTACTTGTACTGCTTATAGTACTTCTTTTGACTTTGTATAACTCGAGGCTTAATTCCAAACCCATCTGATGGTATGTGGCAACAGAGGTCTTTGATGATCAACCATGCTAACATAACAAAGGCCTCTAAACTCCTTGACTTTGTTTTCAGTGACATATTGAACATAACATACAGCATAGAGACCAATATAGACAACAATGGCAGCGTGTTGAACGATGCATTCCTCACAGACGAATCAGGTATCGTAATGGTTAAATAAATAAACTCTTACACAGTCATACCCCTACAGTAGAAATCCTTGTGTCATGGGTGACATGACACAAATTAGACATCACTAATTCCAGAACCAGAGAAAAATATTTATCGGTCACATAAATATCAGCAATGGACAGGAACTGAACTTGGGACCTGGAACTTCTTTGTTGGTAATGTGTTTATTAAAACTGCAGAATTAGGTAATTCAGTTTATTGAGCTTGGTAGCCATTTTTGTACAGAATGCGAATCTACCCACATTACAGTCATATTCTCATATAGCACTAACATTTATCTTATTTCTTAAACAAGGCAAAGCAGTACTACACATTATTCCATATACAATAGTTGGCAGAGTCACTACCAAGTGGTATATATTGTAACAGTTACAAATTACAATTAACCTTGTTGGTGGTCAAACTAAATAATGCCGAGCTACAGGAAACAGAAGACCATTCCTCATTCACTTTCCACCAAGTTAAAGGGTTGACGCCATTGGCTCTGCGTTTTACAGTTGAGTATTCTCTGACAGATTTACGGATTAAAAGACTGCCCACAAGCCATAGACAATGACATTTGTTAGATCACTAATACATACATACAATATGTACCTACATATTACACCTTTTACAATTCAATGTTTTCTTTTTCTCCTTTTATTTCAGATAAAGATGCGAAAATCTCCCCTGCGGCACAGACTAGCCTGAGCACTCAGTGGTTGGCACCGATAAATGCTTGCCAGGAGTGCCAAGGCACCGACTCAAAACCTCAAAACCCTTGGGCTGATTACGTGAGCGACGGGTTGTTAGGCCATGATGGGAACGGGTGCAGCGGTGATGGATATGAGGTTGAAGGTTTTGAGGGCTGGGCTGATGGGATGGCTTGGACTAATTCTGATATTCCTCAGCCAGGATGGCCTGGAGGTAAGGTTTAATAAATGCTGGTCAATGTGACTAGTGTAAATTATATGAGGTTTGTATAACAAACACTTTTAATATAAACCATGCCATTTGTTTAACGAATTCTTAGGATAAGTGTTGGAAGAAGAAACGGCATGAAACTCTCAAGGATTTTTTTTCCTACATTTACATATAGCACTTATTACTACTTGCGGCTATATTAACTCATGATCAAGCAGTTTAATCTTTAAAATTATTATCAAGTTTGTAATAACCCTGCGTCATAAGAAATGCCTTTGACATGAGTTTTTAATTTCTTTTCTGATATATTTCTGTGATGATACAGATGTGCCAGCTCTGATGAACATCCAGGGAATGGAGTGTCCAGATCAGGTGACTTGGGCAGCGGACACTGTCCTCTACCATCAACTGGACCAGCTCGGTCAAATGACACCCTGGCCCGATGACCAGGAGTGGGTTCCAAATATTGTGAGTTTAGCAGTCTTGTATATAACATTGCATGTGAGTAGTGATAGCCGAGTGGATTGAACGCTGGACTACCTACCGGTGGGCCCGGGTTCAAATCTTGCACGTACCACTAATTTTAAAAAATGATGTGCATATTCGAATCTAATTTTAACTTGCTTCGGTGAAGGAGAACATTGTGAGAAAACTTCCACACCTGAGAGTTCTCTGTAATCTTCTTAAAGGTGTGTGAAGTCCGCCAATCCGCACTTGGCCAGCGTGCTGGACTTTGACCTGCACCTCTCTCCTTGTGAGAAGATACCCAGGTCCAGCAGTGCAACAGTCATGGGTTGTGATGATGATATTGTATCATTGTGTGGAAAAAGTAGACTTCTCTAATTTTAACAAATAGAAATTGACTACAATTTATAGACATGATTACAGTCAAAAGTCTACCTGGTCCAGTAAGATACCTATGACTATGATGTATAGACTTGACTATGATTGATCGATTTGACTACAATTTGAAGAAATGACTATGATTTCTAGATCTATAATTACAATGCAATTGTTTTAAATCGTAACTTTGTAATGTTAATATATGTATATGTATGTTTCAAGTGGGGCGAGGACGAGTTGCTGGTGGCATCGTTGGAGAGTGTGGACGAGTTCATGATCGGGGCCCACAGCGCGCCGCACAGCTCGGAGGTGGAGCTGTGTGTGCCCACAGGTGGGCAACTAGCTGTTATAGCATATGTTTTTAATGTAAATGAAACATCTGATAGTAAATGGATGTTGCCCTTAGATGTTAGTAACATTAAGGTGTCACCGATGCGAACAAATTAGAAAAACAATGCTGAAATGTCTCGTCCAGAATCTTTGAAATGTGAACTCCCAAAAAATTACTTTTTTGAAATAGGCCATTATACTACTAAGGGTGTGAATTATGTAGTTATATAAATAAGTCTTCTGAGCTATCACTAAAGTGAGTTCGCTATGTTATAACCCCGGTGTGTGTGTAGAGGCGGCGGCGGCGGGGGCTCTGGACACGAGCTCGGGCTCCCTGGGGCGGCTGTCGGGCGCGCAGCTGGCGGCCGCCGTGCGCCGCGCCACCGGCTCGCTGCACCGGCTGCTGCGCGAGGCGGGCGCGCGCCGGGTGAGGGGTGAGGGGTACAGGGGGAGGGGAGGGTCCAGGGGGTAGTCAGCGGGCTTCAAGTAGCAGTAGTAGTAGACTTCATGGACCGTAGCGCGACCAGACCACACACACACACACACACACACACACACACACACACACACACACACACACACACACACAGTGAATGAATTTTACTATTCTATTCAGTAACAGTAGAATTCATTCACTATAGCTAAGAGGGACCGGAATAATTATGAAATATTTTAAAATTTAAGATCATAAAATTGTTAAAAAAAATATATGGTACAAAAAATCCACCAAAAAAATTTTTTTTTCGACGTAGTATTACATAGAATCACGGTCCGAAAGCGTGGTTATAAGGTTTCTGTTGGAGCCCCTAACACCCTATATGTCCTGGGTGTCCCAGACACCCTGTATATAGCTATTTCATCAGGGTGTCCTGTATACCGCGAAAGACCGTGTAGACCGCGAAGGAATAGGCATCAGGGTTCAGGCAAGCAAAAAGGTGTTAATGACCCAGTATTAAGCACGGGTCTCTCCTCGTACCTGAGGAGGCCGTGAGCATCCATCACGCTGCTCCAGTGCGGATTGGTGGAGGAGGGGTTAGTGGCCAACCCAAGTGTCGAAAGTTTTAATGCCGCCCGAAAGCCTCCGACATGGCTTAACGACTGCTACCAATGGTAACAACCGGGACCGACGGCTTTACGTGCCCTCCGAAGCACGGAAGCGCTCGAGAAATGTTCCCACTAGCGATCACTCATCTTACCGACCGCCCGCTGTTGCTTCACTCGGTGATGGTGATGACGGTGGGTGATGAAGAAAAAGGAATACTTACAGGCGTAAGGTCTGCGCACATCACACCAACTCGACGTCGACTCAACTCCGACTCCGACCGTTCCGTTCCGTGTGTGGCGAGTAGTACACATCTTTCAAGTATAAGTTCGAAATTAAACCTTGCGCAACAAGGTATAAAGCTCATTGAGTTTTAGTTTCGAAAAGTCGGTGACAGGTGGGAGTTGAGTGGGTCTAATGTGTGAAGTCCCTTATACCACTAGCACTATTTAATAGCAATGAAATTATATTACTAATTATTTTATTCTTGTTTCTTCTTCTAGAAACACAGAAGCACCCCGTCTTTGGACCTGTGCGCTCCGGATCACTTCGGCCTTGCCCCGCGGGATTTCTTCAGCACCGACTACAGCTACGAGGCCTTCCCCACAAGGGACATCCCTACCAACCCCCTGTCCCCTATTTATCTGAGCCAGGATACATTTTCCCCAATGCCCCCTGCTTATCAGTGTAAAGATGCATCTTACCCGATGCCCTCTGCAAATCAGAACAAAGGTGCATTTACCCCACTTTCCCCTGGAAATCTGTACAGGGATTCGTTCACCCCGGTCTCCCCTGCTAATTATCCCAAAGATGCATTTACTCCAATGTCCCCTGTAAATCATTACAAGGATTCGTTCACCCCGGTCTCCCCTGCTAATTATCCCAAAGATCAATTTACCCCAATGTCCCCTACGAGTCAAAGTAAGGATAATTTCATACATAATCCCGCGAATCAATGTAGGGACGCGTTTACCCCGCGGTCCCCTGCCAATTTGTATAGGGATGGGTTCTTGGCTGGTTCACATAGGAATAAGGTGGGGTTGGGGTTCGTGGGGCGGGGGAGGGGGCGGCTGGGGGGAGACGGGGGTTGGCAAGCCTAATGGGGTTAACGGTGGTTATATGGTAGAAATTGTACTGAGCTCACATCAATACAATTAATGTTTAAAGGGTACTAATGGTGTCTAACCGCCGTTTTTAATAACTTATCGAACTGCAATTCAGTAGGTAAAATAATAACTGATACTATAATGTGACATTTTAGAGAGTTGTTGTGACCTACTGAGGTTTATCGATAGGATATTGAGAACTGCCGGGACTTAACAGGGTTTATCTAAGAATGAACTGTAGACTTAATTATATGGCGCTACGCAGTGGCAGCTGTTGAAATTTAAATAGTATAAAAAATTGTTGAACTGTTTTGTTTTTTAATAACTACATTCGCAGCCTTAGTAATATAATGACCTAATTAAAAAAATCGTTTTTTGGGAGTTCACGTTTAAAAGATTGTGGACGCGACATTTCAGATTATTTTTCGTATAAAATGTGTATTACTTATTTATAAGGTTTAAGATGATTATTTTGATGACATTTAACAAATAACTACTTTTTTAATTAGGCCATCATAGGCATTATAGGCACTAAGGGTGCGATAAAGTTTAAATTACTATAAGTAAAGTTGATCTCTGTATTGAATTGTGTTGATTGCGTTTAGTTGCATGCTGCATGTTGTATGGTAGGGAATGAACCATTTTACCCCTTCTTCCTTTCTTTCCTTCCCCTCGATGACCACCCGCCGTATTTGTCACGACCTCCCCTCTCGCTGACTTGCTTGGCAACTTCACTGCACTGTAGAAAGCGAGATTTCTCTAGTGTGTCGACTACGTGACGAAAACCAAAATACTCCCCCCGACTCCAGACGGTCCTTACACCCCGTGTAGATACTCGGCGAGCAAGGCCGAGCACGCGCGAACGCGAGCACGTAAACGGCCGCTTCGGTATTCGCTACGAGTGTTCGTCCTTTCTTCGATGAATTTTCAACTTAAAGAAATTCATGCTCGATTGAGGCTTTGTACTAAGGCCAACCCCGATCACGACGAAAATTCGACCGTGGGAAACACTAAATAGGGCTCATATTTCAATGTTTTGCTGAGTTGAATCGGAGTCCAGTTGGTTAATTTCTCGAGTTACCAGTAACGAATCGTTTAAGTCGTTCCTTATAATTTTTTACACTTTTTGGTTACGCCTCGTAGATAGTTTCCACTATTCGTAAGCAAAACGAATAGTTTTTCTAATATAGGAACCGATGTGTGATGTGTTTACCTCAAACATAAATTTATATTAATATTTCTTGTAAAGTTGATTTTGTACTTGCATATATTTTATACATACAGCTGTGTTATGTTAAATATTTTATAGATTTTTTTAGGAACTAGGAACCAAATTGTTACGTTCTACAGAAATTACTGCCAAATTATAAACAGTATTATTACTTATGTACGTGAGAAGAATCTCTTTTATATCTTATTATGAATAAAAGTTTGGAAATACTAACATTTTTTTTAACTATCCTTTGTCCAAAACGGAAATGTTCCTGCGCCTCGCAAATACAAAATCATGTATGTTGATGTTATATTGGATGATATGATTTTGAATTCACTTGCCATACTCGTGGACATGAACGTCATAGGTAATGATTAAAAATATAAAGTCAAAATTATACACGATTATTAATTCAAAAAAATGGCAATTAGACAATATTTGGAATGAGAATCGAACACTGAGTAGTCTGAGTACCCCCTATTAATATCGCAAGTGTTTTGCAAATCACCTCGTATATGTCATTTCGCTTTTATAAATGAGAAGAACGGCGAAAGAAGCTCCCAAACACCAACAAAAGTTACAGAAGAGAAATTGACTATTTTCGGTAGTTCAAAACTCGATTGACAATAGGGTATTTGACTACAATGAAAATATAGATCAAACTGTTGTTAGCTTAAAAGTATATAATTTTTTAAACCAATTAAGCCAACACATTATTTTAAAATTATTTGGATTTTTATTAAAAATCGATAATAAAATAATGAATTTTTCGTGTTTGATCACGTGATCGAAAACACGCGGTTTGGCTGAATGACGTCACTTGCTAGTACTGCTTACTATACGCAATGACAGCATTGACAGCTTAGTATGGTTATTTGAGGTGACGTCATGACCTTTTTAAAATGGCGTATTAGCGTTTTCGCGGCTTTTTTGTTCATTTAAACTTTGAAGGAGATTTTCATAGCAAATAGAGATATTTACAAAGAATTAACCAAACTGCATAATGTATTATGTTATATTGAACAATTTGAGATATTTTTCTAAAATCTGTCAAATACCCTATTGGGGCAATTTGAGGCGTGAGAAAAAAATACCCAAAGCCTGAATAATTGAACATTCTTCTCTATAATCCAAAATTAAATTACACATAGTTAAAATGAAAATAAAACAAATATTCAGTCTTCACAGTGTATTGCCCTTCAATATATACAATTGACACGTAAGTACAAGAAGTTTAGCACCGAGACATTACTAACTAACATGTCTACAACACAATATAATACACAAATATTTATTATTATTAACACGTTCGCTGCGGCGATCCTAGTTTTCTAGGGAAAAAAGCACAACGTATACGCGATCCACATCGAACGTGTTAATGCATTAAAAAACAAAGTCTTCGTCTATGGCTCACAGACTATTGCACGAAACTTTGTGACATTTTTATTAAAAAGACTAATTATTTATGCATTAGAAAAATGCATTTTAGATCAAGGCTGTTCAAGCCACAAATATTCATATTATATATAAATATTGTAGTTTTCAATTTCAGGCAATTCCCCTAATAATTATATATTTTGCATAAGAGAAGTTTATTTTCGTAGTTAGATATTAATTACATTGTAGATTTAAAACACAAATTATTTTGAGGGCCGCATTAAAGCCGCTTACGAATAGAAATTTCAAAAAATGAAAAATACTTTACGTTTTTTAGCCCTAGAACATATTTCCGATTACATTACTGAGATTTTCCAATCAAAATGTCTATACAATTATAAAACCATACCTAATATCAAAACATTATATTTATACAATCGAACCAACTATTAAACTATGAAACTACAATAAAATTGAGCAATTAACTAAACAGTGTGATATTATGCCTCCTTTTCTACAATTCTTTATTTCTATAGCCTGTGGGTACACGGAACAGACGGTCAGTGATGGTGACCGCCAGTCCTAAAACTCCTAAGGAACTCTATACCTACGAAATGATACAAGTTTTATATTATTAGTAAATGCCCTCGTTTGCTTGTAAAATATATGTTTAGACGAGGTTATAATGACATATGTTTTCGAAGTGAAAACTTCTATAGTATCGTTGTGATTTGGAATTCGATGAAACGGAAATGACGCGCAAATGAAACGAAACGGAAACGAAAAAGACACATTTTAACGTGGGAGAAAATGAGATAGGAACATTAGCAACAGTTAGAACTACAGTTCACTGAAGCGATAAAACAATAGTTATGACATCTAATCTAACCAAACTATTTTTTTAAGGTTTCACTTCTTGCACGTGTGAATTGCACACATATAGAAGCGGTTGTCAATGATTGTTTTATTTAATCGGTTTAGGAATAAAAAATATGTAAATTTAAACAATCCCGTCTAAACATCATTTCGAGTGTCGGTACTACGACATGTCTAGCAAAGCGAAGCGAGTGATTATAGTTCATAAAGTCAATATAAACTACATGTAAAACATTAAAAAAAAATGTAAAATAAAGCAAAACAAATAATTGTAAAACAAACTCAAACACAATAAAAATACAATAGTATTATAACAATAAAAAAACCATAGCCATTTTATAATATTAGCGGAATGTGATATTCATTACAATAGTATAGTATACTATTCTATAATATCAATGTAGTCTGATATTTGTAAGAATATTGTCATATTAAAATAAACATAGCCATTTTCTAATACTCGCGGAGTATGATATTGAATATTCACAAATCCAAAATTTAATTTCCAAGTAGCACATATTTTTAAACAGTTTTAGTTATTATTATTATAATTTATAAATTTAATACAAATATTCGCTTAAAATAATCGTAGTTTTGAATAACAAATTTGGATATGTTTTTGAGACTGATGAAAATACAAACCACCTGATGGTAAGTGGTCACGACTCACAGATGTCAGTAACACAAGTGTCACCAACGCGTTGCCGGCAGGATTAAGCCATTACAATAACTTATTTGTCAGCATCGATGAATCGCGTATTGTAATATTGTAAGGACGGAATGTCAATGTGGACGGCTCCGATATTTTTTAATCTATGACATATTACAGATTACATCTTCCGATCTTTTATGTTTTTTCGTAATTTAGTACTGTAGTAGACTCATAAGGGACTTCGCACATTAGATCCACTCAACCCCCCACCGACTCTTCGACGAAACTTAAACTCAATTATGAGCTTTATATCTTGTTGCGCAAGGTTGAATTTCAAACGTATACTTGAAAGACGTGTACTACTCGCCGCACACCCATGAACGGAACGGTCGGAGTTGAGTCGACGTTGAGTAATGTGTAATAACCAATCTTTCCATAAATTCTGTATAGATAAAGACGTGTTCAAATATACGGGGTATCCGCTGCTAATGTAGGTAAACGGTATTCCGACTGTTCACACCTAAACGCACTCTCGTAACGAAACTATTGATTGGCGTCCACTATAGACAATAAAAGGCATCCAATAAGAAGCTTACGGAACGGTTTGCGGAACACATATCACGAAAAAATACCGCCAGACGACATGGGATGTTTCGCAACAGCCGCGGTGTCCGGGATTTATCGCGCGGTATTGTACGCTACCGACAGCGGTAAAGGATACCGCGCGTATCTGAACAGGCCTTAGTTATAGTAATAACTAACACTAAAATATTGTGACATTAGACAGTTGCTAGACAACCTACTGAGGATTTATAGGCTATTGAGAACAGCCGAAAATCAGTTCATTTACAAAATATCTGGAAATTCAAATATTTCACGTTTATTTATGTAAACAGTCGACAAAAAAGCCGACGAGTGATGGTAGGTGGTCACTGTCCGTGGAAGTCAAGATCAAACGCAGCTTTACAGCTTTTTACAGCTTTGTCAGTCAAGAAGTGAGAAGAAATAGTAGTAAGCCCTCAGCTGCATCAAGGTTTTACAAGTAGCAAGCTTGATATACCTTATCCGTAATTGCTACTAGTGCCTAGCATCCAGTGTCCACTAATACCTATCGGTGTCTAGTCTATCTCTCTCCGCTGACGCTGTCCGATGAGCCCGACGAATCGGCGTCTTTAACTGCGTCTTTTCTGTAGAAGGAATCATAGCTTTTATAACTGAGGACGTTTATACCACTACTAAAACAACAGTGAGGAGCAGGATCAGTAGGAAGGTGATATGAGGTGTGGTGAGCTGGTGAGGTTCGGTGAGGAAAGTCAGAGGAGGAGAGAAGGGATTCTTCCAAATGCTTCTGGCAACTGTCCCAACAAAATGTTACTGGCCAGCGAGCAGGCCATCTTCGAGAACAGACAGATGATTAATAAAAAGAGTGAAGAGGGTTTGACGTTGTCAATATTGTAATTGAATAAAATGGTTTGGAAGACGGTGCACGAGTGTTTTATTTCCCGTTATATTATTTTGAAAAATGTTAGAGAAATCCGTATGTCTTTCCGTTTCAAAGTTCAGTAGAAGGCAATATTTTCTTGAAATGAAAATAGATGTTTCAATTGAAATACTACTTTCTCTATTTCCTTATCTACAATTTAGCATCTATTGTTTCAGTAACTAAGTGACCCCCTCATAGCCTGGTTGGTAGTGCGTTGGCTACGAAGCGACGGACATTTATATGACAGATAAACGTATATAGGTTGTGAGTGTTTGATGTGTTACTTATGTAGTCCATACCACCCGCGACACAGGGAATCCTGCTTCGGGGGTATGAGTGTGTATTTTTTTTATAGCCTGAAGGGCTGACGTAAAAGCAGACGAGCCACCTGATGGTAAGTGGTCATCGTCGTGGCACGAGCAACACCGGGGGAGTCGCGACTGCGACGCCGGCGCTGAAGGAGAACTCTTTTTAGACCTTTTATAATTCAAATCTATATTTATTTATTAGTCCTCACCTGGGCAACACCCCGCGACCGGTCAGGACGTCATCCTCAGCCAATTCCTGTGTATCTTCCGCGTCCCTCGCGTCCGCCCCGCCCCCGCCCTCCTCGGCCCCAGCATCCTCGCGCGCGGGCGGCGCCGAGCTCGCCGGGATGGATAGCTCGCCTAACAAATTGCTGTGGACATAATTATCATATACATACATGACTAGGCTGAACTAACTAATTCAGTATAATTTTCGCCGCCGATTGTTAAACGATTTTCATTTTTTGGTTGATAACTACTGAAGAGGTGTAGTGTAGTAGTAGTAGTAGCAGTAATAGTAGTTATTAATTTTTTTGTTTACATCCTTATGCTAACGTATTCTATTACGCAAATCAATCAAATTAAATGATCGCAAGCGTTATACATCATTTAGTATTACTACTAATCGATATGTATGCTTAAATGCGAATATACACATGGACTAATGAATATTCACTAATGGACAATATTATTATACGCAAATAACCAATATTATTATTCGCAAATATCCAACAAAAGCATTCAGTAATACTTTGACATTAACTCACGCGACATCATCAGCGGCCTTCTTCCAGTTAAAGAACTCTTCACCCAAGTTGAAGGTGAGGTTGCTCCTCATCACCAGCTTGACGGGTGGCGCGGGGCCTCCGCGAGGCCTCGGGACCACCTGCGGAACCGATGGTTGCTATTCAAAACACCAACCTAGGTCATCACAACTTAAGCACAGGGAGATCTCCCTGCGAGGCGTCATGCCTGGACAGCGGCTGAGCTCCAACTTATCTCGGTCGGAACTTGTATATAGGCGAGCGGTGTAGAAAACTTCGATAACGTGATTTAGGCTTGCCATGACGTCACCGTATGACGTGGGCGATGTCGCCATACAACCGATATCTATCCCACAGCTGGGCTCGGATCTCTTACAATGTGAGGTACACATGCCATAATAGTCCACCAAGTTGGCCAAGTGCGGATTGGTAGACTGGTTAGATTACTGGATTAGTACACAAGTTTGAGAACATTATGGAAAAATCATGTACACTAACTGAAATTACCTGTGTGAAATAAATAAATAAATTTAAATTTAAGATTCGAACCCAGACCCCACCGTGCGGGGAGACCGACGACCGCTGCGCTATCACACCTTTCCCTAACCCTAAAGCGCCCAAGGGTACTCACATAATCGCCATAATGCTCCCCCTCCACGACGTTGTCCGCCACGTACACGGGCGTGTCCGCCCGCACGTCTGTCTGGGCGGTTGCGGGCGCGTCCGCGTGTTTGGGGACGTCCGTACGCTCCATGTATAGATTACCCGATTCTGTTGACAAACGGACAGTCAGGTGCGGCTCTAGTACATGTAGCGGGTGCAGTCAATGCCCTGGCGCCCTTTTGTATCAAAATGCGCCGTCGAAATGGATAAGGTCTATGTGTCTGACACCCCGCGCCCGGGATGCACCGCACCCCCTGCACTAGTTATACTATTGGTAGTCATAGGACAATTATGCATGGCTTTTTAGGGTTCCGTACCACAAAAGAAAAAACGGAACACTTATAAGATCACTTTGTTGTGTGTGTGCTGTCTATCACGAGCCTTTTTCAATAACCCGCCCTCGACGGAAGTCATTGTTTATAACAAATGTTATACGCGACGTGTTTTCATCAATGTTTCTTTATAATGTTATCACGCAAAACCATCGTCCGTACCGACTCTACAGACCACCGACTTTTTTATTGAATTAAGATAGCAAAAGCATGCAGCACCATCCCACCGCTGCCACCATTACAACTGCGACCGACACAGAACAAGACCGATATAAAAAAAAACTTGAGACGTGTCCAGGGACACCCGGATGGAACGAAGTTCCTTTCGATTAATTAGTGAAGGAATTGTAATAATTTTTTTTTTATTATTAACAAATATAATGTAATATAAACTTAAGTAATAATAATAATACTACTACTAATAATATAATAAATACTTAATATAAACTTTCTATAAGAGAGAGAGAGACAGACAGAGAAACACGCGCACGCCGCACGGCTTACAATAGCTTACTATAGCAAAAAGTGTCGTTACAACTTTTCGTCTTAATTTTTTTAAGGAACTTCGTTCCAAATCACATACAAAATATGAGGAAGACATTGCTCACCGCGCCAGTCCTCGCCGGTGTCGCGGCCCCGCTTCCTCAGCTCCCCGCTGCCCACCATCGGAGCGTCCTCCACATAGTCCCGAGCCGCCGGCCGCTTCGGCTCTGCCCACGGACCCCTGAAACGGACGTGACGCTATACTATGCGATACAGACGGACGCACTGAAAACCAGCGCCCCGGCTCCGCACCGGCGCCGCAGCAAAGCTGAGTGCGCTCGGTTTTCGCATGGTACTGTAGCTACTGTACCTTGTGTAATTATATTCAAGTTCCTTTTTGTTTCTCTCTCTCTTTGTGTTGTTTGCTGCAGTACTTATGTGAAATAAACGTTTTTCCATTCTATTCTATTATATTTCATCGTCATCATCATCGAAACCCACAACCGTCCCACTGCTGGACATCATTTTTGAAAATTACAAACCACTAGGCTATTACTGCTATACACACAATCAACACAAGCCACATTTATGGCTATTTTCTTTGACTTATTATTACTGTGGACAAATGAAAATCACGAAAAGATGTCCCAGTCACAGCCATCGCGAGAATAGAAATTTTAACAAGGTAATTTAAACACTAAAATCATTAAATCACTGTTTAATTTCGATTGCAGTCGTGAACGCTGAATTGCAGCTCTTTTTGCGTTTTGTAGCTCATTTGACTCGGACATTTTTAAGCGCGGACCCGACGTCCATAGTAACAATAAGTCAATTGCTATTTTGCATACTTTTCACGACGAGCAAATAAGAACAATTCGCACTGGCGCAGCGTGGCGGAGTATACTCTAGGGCAGAGAATACTCCTCCAGTTACAAGACCTGTGCTTTGTGGACCATTGACATGTTGGAGTCATATAAAGATTGACTTACACTTTGTCGACGATTCGCTGCGCGACGCGCGCGACGTTGCGCCCGCGGGTGCGTGCGCGACCGCGTTTACGTTTTTTTTGCCGCTGAAACAGTTAACAATATTAATAAAGAATTTTAAACTCAAACTCAAACTCAAATCATTTATTTCATGTAGGTATTTAGAATACACTTATGAACGTTATTTTTTGCATTTACCACCGTTTCGCTAAGGTGCCTTTAAATTTTAAATCTTACGAGGAGAAAAAGAAACGGCGAAAGAAAACTCCTCGGCACATCTTTTAAAAAAAATATATATATAGCGAGGCGGCGAATAAATCGGCGAGGCGAATAGGCTTTTGCCTAACACGAATTATCACAATCGACTCTTGATCAACTTCGAACATCTTCGGAGAACTTACCTTCGGAGCGACAGTAGACTCGGGTTTGATCTCAACGAAGTCTTCCACAATGATGTTCTTCCCGGCCGGCGGGGCGGGGCGCGCGTTGGCCAGCGCCGCCGGGCCAGCCTGGCCCACGCTGCCCGGGTACGGCTGCACCAGCTCCGGCGGAGTCGGCTTCTGCCGATACTGGCGTGGTTGCTACAACACATTGCTTGGTTTGAGATCCTATTGGGTTGACAACCCTGCGCACATTACACCCACTCAACTACCGACTGACGAAATTATGAGCTTTATGTCTTTTATAGTAAGGTTGAATTTCGAACGTAAACTTAAAATACGTGTACTACTCGCCAGTAGTAGTAAGTATACGTTCGAAATTCAACCTTACGATAAAAGACATAAAGCTCATAATTGAATGTTAGTTTTGTCGAGTCTTCTAGTTGAGTCGGCGTCGGTCGGTAGTTGAGTGGGTCTAATGTGCGCAGGGTTGTCAAACCGGGTTCAAACCCCGCACGCACCTGTAATTTTCAAAAATTATGTGCGTATTACAATTTAAGTGTGTGAAGTCCGCCAATCCGCACTTGGCCAGCGTGGTGGCCTGTACCCATCACATTGTGAGAGTAGACCCGTGCCCAGCAGTGGGACAGTTATGAGTTGTGATGTGATGATGATGATGATGATGATGATGATGATGAACAAAAACTCCTACAACTGACCTCCGGCGGCGGCGGCGGCGGCCCGGTGTCCGCTGGCAGGGCCATCTTCTCCAACACCTTGGCCTCCTTCACAGTGTCGTGGGACTTCACCAGGTCCGTCACTTTGTTCCTCTCGAACACCCGCCCGTTGTTTATCACCTAAAACATTATTCAGTTGCAATACGGCTAAACGTTTTGAGTAACGGGTACTCACGATTCTCGTTTTTATACGCTGATAATAAGACAAGATAAGCTGAATTGTTATGAGACTACAGTGACAGGCGGAGAGAGCAAACAAGATACAGAAATCGTGTGTTGAAAATACATAGTCGGTCTAAAAAATATAAAATAAATAAAGAAATGAAATTTGAGTAATTTATTGACTATTACGTATACACTACGTGCGTGCGTACGTACTTGCGTGCACGAATGTCTTTTTTTTACTTAAAATAAGTTAATCCTACAAACCCACACGAAGTCCAAGATGTTGACCGCACTTACTTATAAAAGCTTGAATACTGAGGGTACCCATAACAGGCGGAAACACCGACGCGGGCACGCTATTCCAGTCCGTCGCGTCAATGAATGACGACGCGAGCCCTGTCGTACCTTAATGTCGCGCTCGTTGAGCACAGTAACGAGATCCCGCACGAACGTGTCGTTGGGGAACAGCCGGCGGTGCGCGCAGTACAGGTCCGCCTCGAGATGCTCCTCGCTCCGGTTAGGCAGAGCGCGCACCAGCTTCAGGATGAACTTGTTCTTGCGGCGCGCGTGCTTGTGCTTGTGGTGCGAGCGGCGCGACTCGTGCGACAGCAGCGAGCGCGAGATGCGGCTGCTGGAGCGGTGGATTAATGTGAAGCGGCTCGAAGGACCATTGTGAAGCGGCTCGAAGGACCAAGTTTTTTAGAAGAAACAGATATATTTATTCCGAATAATTCATACAAAAAAACCGACTTCAAAATTTTTCATTTTACATCGACAAGTAATAAAAATAGAATATTATCAACGTAGTCGAAGTCAATTTTTTTTTAATATTAAATAATTTTGGACCCATAGCTGGTTTGTTTGGCTATGACAAAGATTGTATTGAAGTGTTGAAAAGAGACAAAAATCTCACCGTCCTCTTCGTAACCGTTGCAGCTTCTGTTCTTGCTCACTTAACTCTACGTTATCTGCCAAATAAAGTTTAAAATCAATGAGAGATATCAACTTTATGTGAGTGCCTGAACAATTTTTTTATTACGTTCATAATTTATAAACAAAGATATACAATATCCCACCGCTGCCACTAATGTGTACTAATTTTTACACAGCGCTACCTCGCCACTTCAAATAAATAAATAAATAATATAAATAAATAACGCTACACACTCACAGCCCCACACTAGGATACCCTGTGTCGTGGGCGCCATGGACAACACACAAGACAAGAACACACACCCAGACCAAGAACGGAAATTTAAATTCATCATTCAAATTTCCGCCTCGCCGGGAATCGAACCCAGGACCCTCGGAACGGCGATCCGGCGTGTTAACCATTGCGCCATCCGGGTCGTCAATAGTTTTAAGACAATACACTTAACGTAACACATTGGCAACTGTAAGGTTATTAACCCTACTTACTCTCAGTACCGAAGTCATTATCTTCGCTGTAGTCGATGTCCCACCGCTGCTCCCCACTGCGCTCGCAGCGCCGCGCCAACACGTCGGCGCCGGACTCCCGCCCCGCCGCCAGACACAGCCCCGACGAGACGTGCTGCAGCTGTTTGCTGGGCAGGTATCGCCATCTCTGGCGACATTACAGAACGTATTATTTTTTTAATTTACAGACAAATTACAAAAAAAAAACAATTTGACGTTTAAAAAAGACCGCGATTAACCAACGTAGATTCTACTTACCGTGACGATACCTTGTTTGGGGGTGAAACACGGTTTGGTGCTATTTGCATGAAGGTATACACCATCACACGTGTTCGCTCGCGGATAATTTGCAAAGTTAATTAAATCAAAAATTTAATTAATTAATCTTTTGTCAGTAATAATGACAGTTCCGCAAAGGAACAATAGATTAAAAATTAAATTCATCACTTTATCATACGACATTGTACGAAGGTGCCGTACCTGCCCGCGCTGTTTCCCGTGGCAGGTGATCATCAACACACGCCGACCTTCGTCTTGTTGAGGCTTTTGTCTGTAAAAATAATGTTACAAGTAAAAAACAGAGTTAAAAATATTGCAAATTTAACAGTTATAATGGTTTTTAATCGACTTCAAAAAAGGAGGACGTTATATTATTATATTTGACAACTGTACAACGATTTCTCCGTCATTTGTGAAACGATTTTGATTATTATTTAAAAGAACGTACTTCCGAGGTGATCCCACTCATCAATCCACCAAGTCAGTATCTGACGATGAAATCCCTCGGAAATCGACGGATACCCACAAAAATATTATTAAATTAAATTATTTAAGGCAGCAAACGAGCGTGCAGCACCACCTTTCGCTGCCGCCCGTGACAACTGTGACCGACTTAGAACAAGACTCATGGGGACTGGGATAGTTAGTCCGGTTAGGTGACAGTGTTAGGACATTAGCTGGTTAGTTTGTAAGTATGAGGACTGGGACAGGGACTGTTAGCGAATGTTAGTCCTGTTAGTTATTGCTAGTAATAGTCCAGTTAGTAGTTGAAGTACGTACCTATTGAACTGCAGCTCGGCGCACCTCTCCTCGTCGCGCAGCTCGCCCGCGGCGGACAGCGCCAGGTACTGCGTGGCCTGCAGCTGCGCGTGGCACGGGTACACGCCCAGGGGCGCCGCCTCCGCCTCGCGCTGCAGCGTGTCCAGGCAGAGCCCCGACGGCGGGTTCTTGAACCTGGCGGGGGGTTCGACGCGATATTGACGATAGTTAAATACACAATTATTAATTGGTAATAATTTTTGAACAGAAAACAATCAAATCATTTATTTCACGTAGGTATTTTCAATACACTTATGAACGTCATTTTTTGCATTCACCACCGTTTCGTTAAGAGCGTTTTTAGGGTTCTGTACCCAAAGGGTGACAAACGGTACCCTAATAATATGCCTCGGATGTTTGTCTGTCTGTCTGTCTGTCTGTCTGTCTGTGTGTCACGGGGCTCTATCTCTAGAACGGATATAGGTAGACACCTGAAATAATCACAGGACACGTGTTACTGTGACCGCTATCACAACAAAAAATAAAAAACTAAAAAAAATTAGATCGGACCTAATTTTTTTTCATACAAGTACCCTAAAAAAAGTTTTTTTATCTGACTAGCCGATAGAGTAAACATTTTTCACAAAGTAAGTACGTGTCATTAAAATTAAATTTTCGGACCTAAATAATAATCTCATAGAACACCCATCAACACAATACAGTCAGCGTATCTTTACCTTGCAAAAAAAATCCCACCGCACCCCGCATAATAGGGTATTTGACTACAATGAAAATATAGATCAAACTGTTGTTAGCTTAAAAGTATATATTTTTTTAAACCAATTAAGCCAACACATTATTTTAAAATTATTTGGATTTTTATTAAAAATCGATAATAAAATAATGAATTTTTCGTGTTTGATCACGTGATCGAAAACACGCGGTTTGGCTGAATGACGTCACTTGCTATTACTGCTTACTATACGCAATGACAGCATTGACAGCTTAGTATGGTTATTTGAGCAGGTGACGTCATGACCTGTTTAAAATGGCGTATTAGCGTTTTGGCGGCTTTTTTGTTCATTTAAACTTTGATGGTGATTTTCATAGAAAATAGAGATATTTACAAAGAATTAAGCAAACTGCATAATGTAATATGTTATATTGAACAATTTGAGTTATTTTTCTAAAAGATGTCAAATACCCTATTACACCGATCCCACCGCAACCCCCGACATGGCACACCTCACTCACCTGCCGTATCCGTACACGTCGCGGACGGGGACGAACTTCTCCCGATACACGGTGTCCAGGTACCACTGGAAGCTCTTGCAGTGCAGCTTCTCGCGCAATACCTTGCGGTGTGTCACGTCACCGATCTTCGGGTTTTTCTAGACACAATCTTCAAATTAATGTTATGATACAAATTGACGATCCCGTAGCCCAGTTGGTAGTGGCCTGCCAAGCAAGCGGACCCGGGTCGACATTACCAAAATTACCATTACCACAATTACCATTACCATTACCACAATTACCATTACCATTACCACAATTACCATTACCATTACCACAATTACCATTACCAAAATGACCAAAATTTGGTAATGGGAATCGACATATCTGGGCCATGAAGATATTTAATATCTTCTTTAAACGTGACAGATTAAGAAGAGAGAGAATGTGTTTCGGGGAATAATAATTTTTTATTGACACGATTGTCGTATGATTATCAACAGCCTATTCTAATTGCCACTTTCTGCTGTGACAAATTTTTAAAAACCAAAAATTTGATTTTTAGCAACTTATAACCTAATTAATTTATTTACTTACGTTATGTTAGACTAGACAGAGAGAGACAGACATAGCTTGGACTCACCCTGAGGTCCGGCCGGTGCAGATAGAACAGCTCCGCGAAGTCATCCATCCAGACCTCGGCCATTCGTGCCGTGTTTATACCTTGACAAATTAATACAAGAACTATCAAAGAAAACTCAAGATAAAATAGTTCAGGGATCGTTCAAACCAAACGTAACATACACCGACTTTGAGCTGGTCTATAATAAGTAAAGTTTGCGTGGAAAAGTTACATGGAAATTAAAAAAAAATTGTGTAGTTTTATGAGACCACGATGCAAATGAAACTTTTTTCGGTTTGTAAGCATCGATTTAGGGTATTCAAATTGCGTTTTTAATCTTAACTAAATTATTCAAATATGGGAATGATAATGGGAAATCAGTACTAGTTTTCACTTCAAAAATCACTACATAGTATAAAACCAAGTCGCTTTCTCTGTCCCTATGTATGCTTAGATCTTTAAAACTACGCAACGGATTTTGATGGGGTTTTTTTTAATAGATATAATGATTCAAGAGGAAAGCGAAGCGAGGGCGGGTTTACTAGTAACACATAAAACTCACCGTGCGTGTCCGTGTGTGCGGGCAACCCATACGGGTGGAAGCTGCGGAACACGTGGCCCACGCGTGAGCATGGTATCGTCTCCAACGTACCGCCGCCTGGTGTACCAAACATTATCTTACACACGTAATAACGAATACTAATTCAAACGCAATCTTATGACGAAAGGCTATTACAAACTTGATGATTATTTTAAAGATAAAAACGCTTGGACACGAGTTTGATATTCTAGCTAGTAAGGAGTACGTGCAATCTGTAATGTGAGTAACAAAAGAAGCTTCTTAGAAGTTTCTTGCCGCCTCTTCTTCCAAGACTACTCGCGGGGGATCTATTGAAGCGATGGCGTAGTTTGACTTTCGAAAAGTGTTTGTAAAAAACCAACTTCGAAGAAATTTATTTCATTTCATTCATCTATACATAGGTACATACAAATAAATAAAATTGGAGTGTCTGTTTGTAATATTAAAAGAACCGCTTTTAACTAAATGCTTAATTATGAATGTATACACGGTACATACGAGTATACCAAAATAACATTTTTTACAATTTTTGTCTGCCTGTCTGTCTGTTTGTTTTGCCTAATCTCTGGAACGGCTGGACCGTTTTTGACGGGACTTTCACTGGCTGATAGCTGATGTAATAAGGAGTAACTCGAGCTACTTTTATTTTAGAAAATTTTAAAATTAAATTCCACGCGGACGAAGTCGCGGACACAGCTAGTAGTTTAAACAAATCACTCACACTGCCAGATGCGGAAGGACATCTCGAGGTTCTCCCCGCCCCAGCCGGCCATCTGCTCGTCGTACGCGCCCAGCTCCCAGAAGTAGGCGCGGTTCATCGCGAACAACCCACCGGCCATTGTCGGAGACCTGCATCACCTCAGAACATCACTACAACACCGACTCCGACCCTGTAATCTTCTCGGTGAGTGACCCTGCTTGCGTGGCGACGGGTCCCGGGTTCGATGCTCGGAGCAGATATTAATATGACAGATAATTAATATTCATATGTTCTCGGGTATTACCTATAAACTTTACCCCGATAAAAGCTTTTATAAGCTGATGCATTCAACATCTTGGACTTCATCGCCACTCACCATCAGGTGGGATTGTTGTCAAGCAATACCTAACTTTTTTAATATAAAAAAGTCTGTTTACGGACGATAATTTTAGGTAATAACGTCATAAGAAAATCGAACGCTTAGGCCGATCGTGCCTCTCTATCGCTTGTTCAGCGCCCTCGCTTGCACGCTGGGCTCAAGCGGAACGTGACAATGACACACTTTTTCGTGCGTGCAGCCGGCTTCCTCGATTTATAAGGCGTTATCGCGTCAACAAAGTACAATACATCTGTTATAAAGGGTTTTCGATATTTAACGATCCAACGCTGAGTCTGTTGTCAGTAACTCTCCCCGATAAAGTCTCCACTTCGGTTCCTGGTCGAGCCAGACATTTGTAACAGAAAATAGGTATATATGTCCTCGGGTCGCTGTTGGTAGCAATGTGTTAATTATGTTGTCCATGCCATACGACACACACACAGGTAATCCAAGGTTTCAAAGGTGTCATAATGTTCTCAGAGGCGTGTGAAATCCGCCAATCTGTACTTGGCCGGCCCAGTGGACTATGGCCTGTACCCACCGACCACCCAGCCAATAGACACCTAATGGATTTTCCATATTGAATACATTCTGGCAACTAGCTGAGGTAACACGAAGCGGGGTGACTGATAATTCAACGCTATGATTGGCTATTTCAAGGCCACACGAAATGTTGGAAAGAAATAGATTAATTTAAGCAACGGGAAAGAATGAGACGGCACGAATTTATATCGGTACTATAAGCCAGATGTGTTGACTGAAGCCATTCGCCTGTTATTAGGAGTCTATTGGCTGAGCGGTCGGTGCCTGTACCATACATAGTGAGTCTCCTGCCCGTGCCCAGCAGTGGGACTGGTTGCAATGATGATGACTTACCAGGTAGGAGCAATGTCAGAGCCCCTTCTCTTCTTCTCCCGTTCAGGTACATCTACCCACGTGAAGTGGCCCATGAATGTGAACCCTCCCACCTGAAATACCGACAGGTATCTACATGTAATCCTTTTAATATTATAAATGTGAAAGTTTGCATGGATGTATGAATGTTTGTTACTCTTTCACGCAAAAACTACCGAATGGATTTTGCTGAAACTTTACAATAATATAGCTTACACATCAGAATAACACATAGGCTATAATTTATAAAGATATAGTGTGAATCCTCCAAAATATATAACTAAATCTTTGCAAACCGAAGGGATAAATTTCCCGAAGCGAAGCGAGGGCGGGTCGCTCGTCTTTTATATGGACATAACATCAAAATCAAATTATGTTGCCATGTTGCCAAACCGTTTACAAATAACAGGGTGATATTTCTATGAATTTAGTATTAACATTTTACTGCAATCGGGCATGCAATCTTTGATATACATTCATTATTTATATACATTAATCATTTGCTAGTGAACCCGCCCTCACTTCGCTTCGGGAAACACGCCTCTTAATTTCCACATTCGTAAATAATAAAATTTCTGTAAAATAAAACATACACTAAATGTTAATTGAAGCTTACCACAATATTACTGAAAACCGCACCCAAATCGGTAAAGCCATTTCGGAGATTAGCGCACACAACCACAGACAAACATTCTAAAAATCATTGTTTTGGGTTAATACGATATTAAAGGCCCCTAATATTGATAAAATTATTAGTTTATTTTTATATAAATGTCATTATTTAGAAGATATCCAACGGGTTTACCAAGACAACCTGTCATTTCTGGTCAAACGCCAGAAATAACTGTCAAACTCGACTTCCACCTTCATCCTTCATTGGATTTCAGCCAATTGCCAACCTTCGGAACGGAAAGAAAATTGCTTTTCCGAATATCTCTTATCGGCAGTAAAGAATAGCTAGGATATAGGGATCAGCCGTCAATATTCCCTAACTACCATTGAATAAATGTTGTCTTAAATATTAAGGAAAGAGATAGAAAAGGCGTGTTCAAGCGAAAACAACCTTAATAAACAACTACATAAAGAACCCCACTTAAATTCTAGAATATCAACAAAACGCGTGTTAGTAGACCTCATGCATTCCCTGCATGCATGAACAAATTGGAACATTAGTAGAACAATCTTTAATTAACCCAAAATTTAAGACCATTTCATAAAAGTCACCCATCAACTCATAAAAATACTATATTGGTGTTCAAGATAAGAAAAATTTTGCGAAAAAATCTTCTAATTGCTCAAAATTGGATTTAAAATAACTTTATTATTTAATCCATCAAGAAAAAACGCGCTTCAAAGTCTCATTAAAAATGTTCTTTTGTACTTATTGTTTGTGATGACAAAAAAAAAACAATCCTCAAAATTGATTTTGACCATTTTCCAACAAATTTCACCCATAATAATTTCACATTGGATGACTTTTTCCACAGATTGTAATTGAAAGAAATAATTAACATTATATCAAAAAGGCATCCTACATCCATTTCAAGAATATACTTATTGTTTTTGTGGAATTATGATAGCAAACGAGCATGCAGCACCATCCCACCGCTGCCGCCATGACAACTGTGACCGACACAGAACAAGACTCACATCGGGACTAGAACGATCTTCCACTTCACCGTGAATTTCACTATTATAATTTCAATCAATCAATCCAATAATTAATCAAAATCATTAAACCTTCTTCCACCAACGTTACTGATCATGTTACTAATCTACCGCCAATGTTTCGACCAACCCAGGCAGTTAATGAAAGCACGCGTGCAAAGTTAACTTCATGCGCGCTTTGGACCTGAAAATGTTCAGCCGCGTCGAGTTGAAAGGTGGTCTGATCGACGACGTCTATCAATGGCGTTAGGACTGCGTCCCGTTTGTGCCGTATTCGCTGAAGCAGCGGCCGTAACCAATCCGTGCTGGCCTCGCAGTGAGCGTCCAGGAATATCAGCACGTCGCCTCGAGCGAGCCTGGCTCCACGAATCCTCGCGCGCATTAGACCTTGCCTAAGAATGACAAGTGTCTTCAAGTCAGGACTGAATAGCCTTTTTTTGACATAATATAAGTTTAATGCTTGACTACAATACCACGTGATGGTACTTGTAAGCAGCAATGTGGTCGTGGGTGGTGAAGCGCAGTAACTTAGAAGCCTGTTCACTCTTGACTTGAAGACACATTGTAATCGAACGGGAGAACGGGGTACCTTCGCTGTACGCATAATAAAATAATGACGACGCAAAGCGTGACGTCAGTACCGGAGATTTGAACGACGAAGGGACGGATACCCGCCGTGCGTCGGGTCGTGGTTGAAAAGGGATAGGGGATCAAACCATGTAATTCCTGCGCACACTTCAAAATGTATCCTGTAGAACACCGCGAGGCTGGCAGCTCTGCGCCTGCGAGACTTTGGAGATTGGTCTCAACCAATTTAAGGTCAGCAATAAGCCCCTTGGCAAGACTCTCCATTCTGCCGACCTTTACCATTCAAGATGGTCACCACTTACCATCAGGGTCCCAAGTACCAACTCTTCTAATTTATAAAATGCTTCAATTGCGTCGTGTCGGTATAGTTTGACATATTTCATACGAAGGTGATGGTGGGATTGTAGCCAAGCTAATAAATAAGACCAGTCAAGTGCAAGTCGGACTCATACACGTAGGGTTCCGTACCACCGATAACGAATTATTTGGTCAATAACAAAATGTAATGTAAAGTCCCATGTTTCTTGTGTGAGGACCCGATTTGGGATCTGCCTTTTGTCGTTTTTTATTATTTCCTGTGATAACGGCCACGCACAGTGGTCTGAAAATCAAGCTTCATACTCATAGAAACTGATTGTCAGAAATCAATAATTAAAAAATGTTATTGTAATAAGTACACCTCCCTTTGTTAACTGTTATAGTATGAAAGTCGTGAGTAGCTCCATGTGTGAGAAAAAAAATATTGTATATTTTTTTGTATGGGAAAAAAACTTCAAAGTGGATTTAAAAAAAACTGATCAAAACTGAGGGTCTGGTATTCACATGAGTTATTACACCTTACATGGCGATTAAGATGACATACAATTGTTATGCCTTTCGGTGCCGCTTTGCATGTAGCAAGCTTTTGAAAGTTTGAGTTTTTGGTAGATGATTATTCAAGTCTTCATTTTATATTAAAAGGATACCTATAACTTTCAACATGAAAATAATTGAAATTTGTATATACACAAGGAATAAATACGTACTTAGGATATATTTAAATAATATAATTGTTTAAAAAATAGAAAATAAAAAGCACATATTCAATAAAAACTGTCAAAATTTCTTTATTTGATTATACTATTAAATATTATTTCAGTAAATTATATAATTAAATGTAGTAATACTCAGAGCTTTACATATATATTATTCTCTATTACTAACTACTTATAAAAGACCAATTATCTATCAAAGAGTATCTTCTTCATCAGAGTCCAGCATAGGTGCATTAACATCAACGAATTCAATATTCTCCTTGTCTATATCTGCATCATCATCACCAATGAGAAGAATCGGTAATAGGTGTGCGTTTTGATTTTATCAGCTGTGGCCTTATGCTGGACAGGTAGGGATCTGACGAAACAAGAAGACCATTGAAAATGTCTTCGTTTGTTGCTTTTCTCAATCCGGCTCAATTGCTACAATCTCAGCTTCAATCATAGCTTGTTCTTCCTTTATATTCAATTTGTTTTCACTTGCAAATTTGAAGTAAAGCGGTCTGCAGAACATTGTGGAAGATGGCTTTGGATTCTCCCATAACTTTTCTTCGCCACAAAGTGTTAAAGGCACAAAGGAGCACATAAAATTACTGTAATCATCTTCACCCCCCATAGTTTGCTTGTATATACTTTGCCCTGAAGCACCATCAAAGCCCCACTTGCATGTAAGTGTTAATACTTTTCTGTCCAGACATGATTCCAAACGTAGGAATTTCCCAAGTCTAGCAACAGTTTTGTCCAAAATCGCTTGAAGCTTAACTTTTACCCCTCTTTCAGTGATATCTATAGTATTTTTTGGTGGGTAGCAGTCCTTCTTCGCCTCTAATATAGCAGTATATGAAGGATATAGGGGTATTCCCTCTTCTTTTGAGCAAACTCTTAATGTTGTATACTGCCATTTAGAAAGTTTCAACGAAATCAGTATACCTAATGCTTTATCAGCGGAATATATGGACTGAGCTTTCTTGGGCTTCAACAGTTGCTTTATCTTAGTAGCTTCCTCGGGATGTTCTGTGATTAATTTAATTATATCTGCTACGTTTTTGTTACCAGCACTTGAACCAGTTGCAAAAGCAAGGCTTTCATTGGTATGTGCTAGTAGCTCTTCCACTCTTCTTCTCTTCTGTAGCGGGCTTAGCTCAGAGAACACTTTTCTTGGACTCACCTCTGTTGCTGTTCCAACACTGCAAGTCTCTGCATTCAACCCTAATGATGTTGATGCGCCCTCATTTACACTGCAGTCAAAACTAGAACATGGTTGCTGCTCTTCTAACACCAAAGAAGGTGTGATTTTTTCTTTTATGAACTCAGGCCATTTTATGTCTTCTTGCAGCCATATCTCATACTTTTTTATGAATGTTTTTCTCGTGCGATTACACGAGATCCATTTGTTTTTCAACGAACACACAAAAGTCTGACAGAATTGTTTAAATTCTTTATTTTCATTTTCTGACAAAGTAACGTTTTTCACCAAAACTTCAAATAATTCGCTGGGTTTTGAAAAACAGCTATTGTTCGCCACAAACATAAACATATCCAAATTGGTACTGAAGCTTTCCATTATAACACGAAAACAAATCGAACTAAATAAGTATAGTAAGCGCGAACAAGTGCAAAGAGCTACTAAATTAAGTTAGCATATACGTCCTACTTATATTATAACTACCCTCATTTACACTTGCTGTCGTTAATATGCTTATCTTATCAAAACTTAATTAAAATTCAACAGCAATGAAGGTAATTACTTAATGAGTTACTTTATCAAAGAAATTTTGTAGTATAATGTAAAAAAATCTGCACCTTTTTTATTGTATTCATAAAGAAGGTCATTAGCAAGTTGTTAACTAATGACAACATCAGTAATGTTATCATCATGTAATTATATCAAGGGTATGATTAAACTACCAAAAACTCAAACTTTCAAAAGCTTGCTACATGCAAAGCGGCACCGAAAGGCATAACAATTGTATGTCATCTTAATCGCCATGTAAGGTGTAATAACTCATGTGAATACCAGACCCTCAGTTATGATCAGTTTTTTTAAAATCCACTTTGAAGTTTTTTTCCCATACAAAAAAATATACAATATTTTTTTTCTCACACATGGAGCTACTCACGACCTTCATACTATAACAGTTAACAAAGGGAGGTGTACTTATTACAATAACATTTTTTAATTATTGATTTCTGACAATCAGGTTCTATGAGTATGAAGCTTGATTTTCAGACCACTGTGCCACGTTATGACGCGTTCCGATTGTCACCTGTATGGTACGGAACCCTAAAAAGCATAGAGATTAGACGAGATTTAATTATCTCACTTTGAAAATTACTAAAGAATCGTCTAAGTCTAATTTATGAATCTTAAAATTTTGTTTCGTTATTCACGTCAGTCTATTAATTATAATATTAATTATAATATAATTCATGGCGTTATTATTGCCCTTCTCTCATCAAAATTTAGATTTATTTTCTGTCATATTTCTTACCTAATAGCTATAAAAATAAATTGTGTTCGGTAAAATGTGTGTCAATTAATAAAAATAAAAAAAAAACACTTTGACTTGCATTTGACACGAAAATAATAACATAAAAAAAGCATTAGTTGTTAAGTAACATTTTCCGAGTCATTAACGGACACCCAACCCGAGCAAGTGTTTCCCAACACACTAACTAATAGGAAGTATAACAAAAATTTACAAAATTAACACACACATAACAAAAAAATATCCCATAAACAAACAGAACAACACAGATAAACAGATTTTTTTTAGAAATTTCCCTCATAGATTAACATCAAAATACAGAGAAACCAATTAAGGTACATAGGTGATGTAACAAAAAAAGATAGAAACGAAATCAAACTCGACAAAATCGCAAACGGCGACGATGAAACTAAACCAAGAATAAAAAAAACTAAAATAAATGTCACTAAAATCATAAATGCATAATAGCTACCACGAAAACTCACAAAGATTCTCAAACAGAATCACAGTTGGATACGACGTATATAACTATCTCATTCACGCTTAAGCAACGTGAGTGAGACGGTAATACAAAACAAAGCCCATAAATCATGTGCAAGCGAACACGTGAATAAAACGCGATAGCAGTGGAGGTTTGTGTATTTATAAAACAAAGTGCAAAGGAAACAACAACAACAGCCGCTAATGGGTTCTGACTTTCAAAACTTTAAACTGGTAAACAGTAAATCTTTAATCCATTAAATTTTTATTATATTCATTTTAAAATTATACTTGTCTATTATTGTCATTGCAACCCATAAGGACAATCCATAATATATTTGTCTTAATAACACATTTTTTTTCGTTTTTGGAATCCGCTATAGCATTCGACTAGACCAAATGTAAATTTACCAGAAAATTACATGCAAATAACATGCTTGTCCAAAATCTGTATATTTCTATAATACGCAAAGAGATTTTATTGTATAGTACTCAGAGTACTCTAAAAGTCTACTTCATACTTCTAAATCAGGGCTATTCCAAGGAAGTATATTAGGACCACTATACTACAGACTGCAATAACGGTTCCACTTTTATAAACACCTGAAACGTAGCTGGGTCCTGGACACTGTAGTAGAAATTAGAGGCTTCGATGACGTCAATGATGGGCACGACGACCGCGTGAGGGGAGTCCTTGATCCTCTGCAGCAGAGGTCGAAGCCAATCATGTTGCCCCTCGCAGTGGGAGTCCAGGAACACCAACGCGTCGCCAACCGCGAAGCGAGCACCGGCGAGACGCGCTTGCGTCAGGCCGACACTGTTAGATAGATGGCGTCCACATCAAACTCACTATTGAAAATTACACAAACATAATGTGCGAAGAAGAAGAGTTCAGGAGACCTGGGCGTCTAAGGGAGAAGGTAAAGATCCAAAAGAGAGCAATTACATATTTGTAGAACAAAGAATGTCCCGATATAAAAATTTATTGACATACATAAAAAGTTATAAGTAGGACATGTGAAAAAGAAGCGTATGAAACAATACACTAGAAACGGTATGACAAGGAAAAATGAAAGTAATAAAAGGAAGTTTGGATATGTAGAAGAAATTTAAGGAATAAAATTTTAGAATACGGTATTATTCATACTTCCCACAAATATAAATAATCTTCAGAATGATCAATCCTAATTCAATAACTTTATAAAACTATCTACTTCAATATTACCTTCTACGAACGAAAAAGACAATATAAATAACACATTTACTTCAAATACCATTAAACACTTAACTATAATAATGAATACCTATATTGTTATTAAGTAACTGCTGTCACTTCGCTTCAGGTAATATTACCTGTGCCTTAGTACACCACTCTCGAAGGAATGTTTAGATGAAAACTGAATCAATGAAATCAATGAAAACTGAATTCAAATTAGTTAAACCGTCTCTGAGGTTATCGGGAACAAAAGCACAGAGAAACAGATACACTAATCAACCATCAACAATTTTAAAATCACTATAATGGAAGCTATTGCGTTAATGAATATCCCCGACAATTTTCTCAAATATCTTCCACGCACAGACATTTTTCAGTTAGAGGTTAAATGTATGATGATTATTTCTAAACAATCAGTTATTTCCCAAGATTAAGAATACCAAAAATACTAAATCGTCTACGAACTACACAAATAGAATCTACCCCATTGAATGTTCACCTCAAAATCCTCGCTCCCGGGCTCGTACATAAAAGTATCCTGTTCCAACATATCTATTATAGGTGTGAGGACCGCATTTCTTTTCTGCTTAATCCTCTGAAGGAGCGGTCTCAGCCAATCGACGACGACTTCGCAGTGGGAGTCCAGAAAGATGACGACTTCAGAAGTAGCATGGCGACAGCCTGCTAATCTCGCTTGGGTTAACCCAATCCTGAGACCAGTCGTGAAGTTAAAGAAGTAAATTGAAAGGATAGTTCTGGTTTGGATGTTGAAAGAGTTGAAGACAAAACAAAAGATTTTGAAAAAAGAACGTGCAACTGGTTTTGATATAGCAGTCACCAACATAACCTTTAATAGGTCCACTGCAGAACTGCTGGCTTAAAACGAAGTTACATTTCAAGAATAGACGAATTATCCTTGATAAACAATACGCACTACCAAGGTAACACTGGCATTATTTGTCCGCGTCTTCAGGGCAAGAGTGAAAAGGTTTTTACAATATCATTGTGCTTTTGTTCCTGAACTTCGTCACCACTTACCATCAGATAGCTGTCTTATGCAGCTTAGCTGAAGGTAAGTTGTTAAAAGTGTAGGAGTAAGAATGACATTTATGTGATTAAAACGCAACCGCTATTTAAATATTAGTGATAGCTTTTATTAGACCAACTTACTCTCCAAAATTATCGAGAGAGCAGGTGGTCTTTCCCAAACTGATGCTGAGTTACTCACCGGTCCGGTAACCGGACAATGCGTACGAGATCAGGCGGCAGACGCGTGCGAATGTAGTGGCTCAGTTTGCCTTTCAACTCCGGCAAAGTAGAGTTGTCGTCTACCAGAATTATCTCTTTCAGGTAAACGAATGGCGAAGAGGGATCCTGGCCCGGGTATCCTGGATAATACTGGTATTTTAAAAGGATTCGTGGCAATAGCTGGTAAATAAGCCAGGGCAGATAGTCACTTACTATATGCCCTGGTTTCTGGTCTCCCTAAAACACCTACTTATCTGTCTTTGAGGGTGCAAGGGGTTCAATCCATCTTCACCAACCTACCCTGCTCGTGATGCAAGGTGCATCTGAACTGAACAACGGACGAGGCAATGGGAAGAGTTGTCTACTATTGGATGTCGCTGGGCTTTACACCACCTTAACCACCACCACCGGCCTCATCCCAACGGCACTTCATCATCATCATCACAACCCCATAACTGTCTCACTGCTGGGCACGGGTCTCCTCTCACAACGTGATGGGTTCAGGCCATAGTCCACCACGCTGGCCAAGTGCGCATTGGCGGACTTCACACACCTTTGAGAACATTATGGAGAACTCTCAGGTGTGCAGGTTTGCTCACGATGTTTTCCTTCACCGAAGCAAGTGATAATTAAATTCTAACACGCACATAATTTTTGAAAACTAGAGGTGCGTGCAGGGTTTGAACCCGGGCCCCCCGGTTCGAGAGTCCAAAGTTCAACCAGACGGCTATCACTGCTGCTCGCACGGCACTTTCACGGTGGTAAAGCATTTTAACCGCCTACATACTAACACAATGCTTCTAATATATAATAACCAAATTGATTTGATTTGATTTGATTTAATTTATTTTAAATCGACCATGAAATGTTTATACGTGTTTCGGTTGCAGTGTTTTCCGCTGGCGTTTCGCTCGGCAACACGCCAGCGTCTCGGCGTCATCTGAGGTATTACTAATATCATAATATCCAAAGTCGCCGGTGAGCACTGACAACTTACAATCAGGTCATGTAGCCCAGCTGGTAGTAACCTTACCTGCAGAGCAAGTTGTCCCATGTTCATTCCTGAGTAAGACATATTTGTGTCTGCTCTCGGGTTGTGTATTTGTGACATCACATTAGCGAGAGTCCTATCCACCAGACTTAGGGAATCTTCTGACCCGGATAATAAATGGGCGGTAAATAAATGTGATCGTTATTGAGCTCGAGTGGTCATCAAAATCTACTACGGCTTACCTAAATTCATGGTCCTGCCAGTCTCTCTATCAACATAATTGGCCCGCTGGTACCAGGGATGGTCCCGCCTGGCACTGTTCACTACGCTCCAGATGGTGCGCACAACCACCGAGTACGGCTCGTTGTGGAATATCAGGATTACTGACGCAGATGGCAGCTCTGCGTCGTATAGCACCCTTTGGCACGCCGGATTGCGGTAGTCTGTCATATGGAATCATTGACTTATTATTACTATGGACATCGGGTCTCATACTAAAATCGCGAACAAAATGTCCCAGTCACAGCCATCGCAAGAATAGAATTGTTAACAAGATAATTTAAACACTAAAATCATTACATCACGGTTTAATATTGATTGCAGTCGTGACCGTGGCATTGTAGCTCGTTTTGCGTTTTGTAGCTCATTTGGCTTGGACGTTTTTTAGCGCGGATCCGACGTCCATAGAAATAATAAGTCAATGTATGGTATGATAAAAATGCTCATAGTATCCTAGCCCAGCTCCTAAGTGAACGATTAAGTTAGGGGTCATTCAAGTATTACATAAGCACAACAGGGCGGCAGGGGGGCCTTTGCTTTGCAAACTTGTATACAACCATAAAACTTAATGTGTGTATCGTACACATTAAGTTTTGAACACAGTAATTTCACACTTATTACTGCAACACACTGTTTATTGTGCCATAACCACTCCACTAATGAAATTTTAAACACTTAATTAAAAAGAAAATTAAGCATTTGTTCTGACAAGACCTGATAACAATGGGTTTTTGCAAACTGCTTACCAATCCTATTTACTACTTCTTTTTAGCTAACGAGCATGCAGCACCACCCTTCCACTGACACTCATGACAATGTGACCGACACAGAACAAGACTCAATCGGGACTAGGATGATTAGTCCGGTTAGGGCGGGGATTATTAAGAATATTTTTTGGTCAGTTAGTTAGTAGGTATGAGGACTGGGACTATCTGTTAATGATAGTTAGTCCCATTAGTTATTGTTATTAATAATCGAGTTAGTAATTGTCAGTAAGTCTTGTTCTAATTTGGTGATGGTGTGAAGCTATCCTTAAGACAAGATCATCACCTCTAAAATAGCGTAAACAAACCACACCTTTCCAATCGGAACACAATTGCTCTTAACACAATTATTACACAGTAGAAAAGGTACTACATACAGGTAGTACCACTCGGACTATCTCTGTATAAAACCTATAATATATAGCTTCCCTATAGGCTCTACCACCGATAAAACTTTCCAAGTCATCAAGTTTGAAATGAATATTAATCTATTAGCATAAATTAAATATACTTGATTATAATATATGTACTAATTCTTTTAAAGTAAAATTTAATATACATACATACTTTTTATCTATACTGCTGTAAATTTGTATGCTGATTAAGATAAGTATTTTTATTCATCTTTTATCGTTTGTATTGTATTGTATTTGGTCTGAGAACTGAACGATTAGATGAAAATTCGAATCAAGAACATAATAGGCCTCATTAAGATATTCTATCCAGCGCTTAACACGCAACTGCAAAGCCACTTGCATTCAACAAACACTACTTAATCATTATAACAGTACTCACAATAATTAGACCGTAGTTACCTTTCAACGTCCGGTTATACGCGATCCTGTCGCTTAAATACACATTTATAGCTAATTTCTTCTCCGATTCTTCACCAAGTCTCTTCGCTTCTCCTATGAGATGTGCTGCAACTCCACCCTCCCCCAAACCAGGAATTATTCGAGCTTCATCTTCTAAAATCTCCCTTTCATATTCCTCTTCTTCTGGACTCAAGTAATGAGCGCGCGCCGTACGTTTCCCGCCTCGCCATCGCTCGAAACAACTTAATAATGTCACTATTATTACAACTAATATTCCTACTTTAATTACATGGTAGCACTTACGCACGGGTAATATCATTTTTTATTATTGTTTTTAACGGAACCGCGTCCCGTGCGGCCTATCACGGATTGATTTTGACATTGATTGACGAAAAACTATGGATTTGACTTTAGGTTTAGATGACGTCTGACGTCTCGTTGTATGTTTACATTGAAAGTTTTAAACAGGAAGTAAAATGTAAACACTTATTCAGCTTATCTAATTGTGTTTAATTTTTTTGTCATTTTGGCTTTTTGGGCCACGTGATGGCAATCAATTGGTCGCTCGCCAAGAGGAAGGCGTCCTGCATCACACGACACCAACGCTAACTTATCCAGGATAATTCTTTAATACTCGGGGTGTTTAGGGATTTCTTCCTTCTTTGATTCCTCATGTCCCTACAATACCTATTTTATCGTATGTAGTATCTTTAATTAAGCTGTGGACACTGATCACACCAGATTACACGTGCATAATCTATGAATTACACTATATTTATATATTATCTGGATACCTGGCAATATTTCTATTATTTTTTATTCACTATCAATCATAGATAAATATTATATAAAACGTCAAATCAAAATAATAAATCAAAATTCAAATGAAATGAATGTCGAATTGTCGATGTGTGTGGGTTTGTTGATTTGTTTTGAATTCTAATTTGTGTTTAAAAAATAAAGATATTGCTTAAATAAATAGAGTAATAATAAATAACGAGTTTAAATAAATAAATATGTTCGCTACTTTAAGATAAGACAAAATTCATCAAAGGTAAGTGTGTAGATAAGAGCCCCGTTATCAAAATGTTATGTGTCAATACAATTTGTTTGGTTAGAGATGTAAGATAGTGTAACCTCGTCTAGTGGCCGTTTATTTACCATGTCATTGAGAAATACTTTTGACCACCTAACAACACAAAAAATATTATATTTGACGACCCGGATGGCGCAATGGTTAACACGCCGGATTGCCGTTCCAAGGGTCCTGGGTTCTATTCCCAGCGAGGCGGAAATTTGAATGATGAATTTATTTATTTATTTATATGTAAAATGAAATTAAGTTCATTTGTGTAATTCTCTAACCTCCCAAATTTCATAAAACCAGCATTTTTATCACTGACTGATTTATACATGAAAATCCTGTCCGGGATAATCTATACCCTATGTCACTCCTAAGATTCCATTGTACCCATTGGCGAAAGAATTTTCAAAATCGGTCCAGTTGTTGCGGAGTCTATTCAATGCAAACAAAGAAACAATAAAATCGTCGCTCTTTACTCGTATAATAATAGTATATAGATTTTGGTAGAATAAAAACTTTTATTTATATTTATATATTTCAGATAAGACTAAATCTAGTATTGATTGAACATATAAACACATTGACAACACATGGACATTAATATTGGATATGGATTACAAACTGTAGGTGTTCAACTCGAAGACAAAACATGAGAAACCGGATATTTTTAATTTGCACAGCTTGAATAACGATGGCATAAAAGTTGAAAGTTATGTTCACCCAGGACATTCGTAACACTGACACAAATCGAGGGACTGACAATATAGTGTATGGGAATGCTGAAACTACCAATGTTGCTGTCTTTGGCATCAAGGTTGAGAGTTACGAGAACGACCAGGACATTCAAGGTAATAAGGGTGGCGTTGTTTGCATCGAAATATTGGACCTAGTAAACATCATTAATAAATAAATAAATAACGCTACACACTCAGAGCCCCACACTAGCATTCCCTGTGTCGCGGGTGCCATGGACAACACACACGACAAGAACACACACACCCAGACCGAGAACGGAAATTTAAATTCATCATTCAAATTTCTGCCTCACTGGGAAACGAACCCAGGACCCTCAGAACGGCGACCCGGCGTGTTAACCATTGCGCCATCCGGGTCGTCAATACATCATCATTGTCTACAAAGCGGACATAGCCCGGCTTGTGTCGATTTTAATTTACTACAGTTATTAATGATTTCATATATCACGAATGTGGTACAGCTGAAATACTAATTCATAATTTGTAAATCGCGGCAACTTTTAAGGATGAAACGAAACTTTACTGAAACTGTCACCCGCACCATGCTACAGCGCAAATAACATTGCCCACGGACATCAGGAATATCAAGACATTACATAAGACGTAAGTTGGGAACCCCTCACATGGGGGTGCCGTACTACCGTGTTATTGAGTACTGATTCTTATTTTTTAACACAGATGAAGATTATTCAGCAGACGACAGTCTCCCCCTGGCGGACACGGAACACAGAGCTAAGCGGGGCACAGTACAGGAAGTGATGAAGGTACCCCGAAAGAAACGGAAAGTCGTTCTTTATTCTTGTGATTTATGTCCATTCCGGTGTTACATTGATCTTCAGTTGTTGGAGCACCTGAAAACCCAGGCTGCATCCGCCAAGTCTTTTATTTGTTATAAGTTTAGTTTCAAAACTACTGATAAGAGCGATTTATCAAGTCATAGAAGAGTACATTTTGTAGAAAAATCATTTTCATGTGGGTTATGTAACAAAGTGTTTAATCGAAAATCTAAGTGTGCAACACATTTGGGCGTACATTAAATTTAATGGAAGGTCGTATTATTGTGATATCGGTAAGAAAACTTCTACTTTAAAAGACTGACTCTCATAGTACAAAGAAAAATAATACTCATGTAATATTTGTAATAAATCATTTAAATAGAAAGTGTCTCTTGAAAAATGCAAGAAACATGCCAATAACAAATCGAAATAACTATTGGCCGGGCCAAGCTCCAACTAAACAGTTGTCGGAACTTGTATACAGGGTGTTAGGGTTAAGACCAGAAACCTCGTAACCACGCTTTCGGACCATGATTCTAAGTAATACTACATAGAGAAAAAAATGTCAGTGCCCTTTTTTTATTCCATATAAAATTAAATAACATTTTTTTTTCTGAAATATTGAAATATGACACTATTCTTGCGGCCCATCCGAGCTACAGTGAATGAAAATTACTATTCCCATTCAGTCTACACGTAAACCTCAAGGTAGCGCTCTAATTTGTCACGGTTCGAATGATCTTGGTACTTGATTTTAAATCAATCTTATTCTGCGATGAAAATGTTAGAATTATTTAATGTAACTTAGGTACATAAATATCTTCGTAGTGAACATTACGATAAATGTTATACCTACAACCTTAAAATGATTAAACGAAAGTTATGGTAGAATTTGATACCTAACGAAACACACTGCCCAGCTCAAATGTACTCTGACAACAAATTAATCTGAATTCTACACTGTTAGAATGTGGCTTGGCAATAACAACACTATTAAAGAATAATTTACCTACCAATACCGAATTATCTAACTTAACATACCTACATTGAAAAGAGAAAATACATAATTAAAAAACGTCATTAATAAGGAATTTGTCAATACTTATCTAAAGCATTAGAAATAAATAAAAGTTTCACTTTAAAAATAACACCTACGTAGCTGTACTCATAAAAATACAAACTAGGTAATCTTACACTGCTTACAATATTAAAATCGTTTGGTCGCGGTACAAATTCAAAAATAAAATCTTCAAAGTCATAAACCCACACAGACACAACGCAGAAACGCACACTAATAGTTTGCAACGTTAGGTACCTATCAGGCTGTCAGGCCATTCAGGCGCTTCCCAGTTTTCGAGCATTTGTTGTTATTGAAAAATTGATATTTCACTGTTGAGAATGCAATCGATTAATCGTATATTAATCGATGTGTGTTAACATGAAAATTGCGTATGTATTTATTATCCAACATAGATAAACAGTCAATTAATTATTAATAATTGTAATGGTCGGCATTATGAGTAAATAAATAAATAAATAATTAGAATAAAAACGATTCCGCCTATCTACTTAGCGCGTACTGTATGTAGAAATAAAAAATTAAAAACTGGTCGATTATTCAATTAAGACGAATTGTTAAATAATATCATTAATTCTAAATAATAAAATTTAACTTACATTTCAATTGTGAACTATGATAATGTAAAAAAGATAAATAAATAATATGCCTTGTGTCACTTGTGTGCAGTTTGCTAAATAACATTAATGATAATAATAAATACATTTATTTATTATTATTTTGTAGCACATGAGTTACTCGAATAAATCGATTTTGCAAAGATATCTTTGAAATTGTACCTTCTTCTTAACTGTAATCGTTACCTAATCGATTAACGTTACACAAACACTTGAAGTTATCTTTATCTAAATAAAATAATAAATGTAAGTAGGTTTATTTGGTTTGCTAAACAGATTTATTAAAGGAAAATAATCGATTCTTCTATTTAAATAATTCAAATCGATAGAACTGCTCTATGATTACGGAGCCTCGTCGCGCCGCGCCTTGAGCGGCTTCGCATTCTTTTGGCGGTTTGGCCACGTTTGGCGGCAAAACATTCAAAGATGCGCGGCATGTGTACCAGGGATGTTATGGATATGAAATTTCGGATCTGGATACGGATATAGGAATAATATTATACCGGTTTTAGATACGGTTACGAATATGTAATTATTCCGCATTATCCGATAGTTTCAGATAGTTAGTCTAGTAGTAGTCGGTTACGGATATTAGATATAATTTTGACTAAACAATAGAAATAATAAAAGTGTGCAAGATTTGCGCGCGGCTAGTGTATGCTTCTCTGCTCAGCCGGCAGACATAAAAACCTGTCATTACATGTCTCATTTAGATGTCGCCCCTATTCGAAATTAACCGAAAATTGGACAGATAAATTTTTTATTTCGGATATCCGATACTTTCGGTTACGGTTACGGAGGTTCATAGATCCCGTATTTGTGCAATCGGAAGTCTTTCAAATTGACCGACTCTGTGTTATTTACCTACTTATTAATATTTTCGCTAACTTAAACTAAGACATACCAGTCGCTTGGTTTCGCAGGTCGGATATGGATGTGAATTTTGATTCTGCGAATTTAGTTAGTTATTTAGTTATTTTATCAATATGTCCACGTTTAGTTCCATCGAGTTTACGGACATGGTCCGCATACTGGCGACTTTGCTTTATTAGTAAAGTGTGTTTAGTGTAATTGAAGTGCTGTGGATTGAATCACATTAAATGCACCCTGCTCGGTAAGTAATTTTATTATTATGTAACTACTTAGGTATGTGATGTTTTATAAAAGTAAATTTAGTAGATATTTCGTTTAATAAATTAATACAAAATGTCCTAAAACAAAGGAGCTATTACAACAACAAATGTTTGAATAGGAATCACTTAGGTACCTATACTAACCATTCCTACCTTTAGTATGTTGTACTTGTAGGTACAATACTCAATAATATCACATCCTAGATAGGTATCTAGGATGTGATATTATTGAGTCGTATTTTTTCCTTTTGTTATGACATCGGTAGCTTTTATTAATAAGCTAATGCCGTTACATAAATAGTATTATATCTTGAAACCAAACAAAATTACATAAAATAAAAAGGTGATTATTTTACTATAACTGTAGGTACTGGTAGTAAACGATTGCCGCCATTGCTAGGTCGCTCGCGTAGATGTAGTAGTGTAGCCGGACGCTACGCACACATGGCCATTTTCGTAATGAATAACGGCGTACGCGGCGCGCGTTTATAGTAATTATAGTACTAGCGTAGTGGAGGTTCCAGTGGCATACTGTTATAAGTTCATTTGCATTTATTTTTGAATTAAAATGAAATTTGTAAATTGTGGGCAAATTAATGTATTAATAAATATAGTTTGTATGCCATACGACTTAACTTCACGGTCCGAAAGCGTGGTTACGAGGTTTCTGGTCTTAACCCTAACACCCTGTATATGCGAGCAGTGTAGAAAACTTCGATAGCGTGATTCAGGCTTCGTAACGTCACCGTATGACGTGTGTACTATGTCGCCACACTAGAAACGCTTTATCCTTAAATTAAATCGAAAACATTCGTCTTGTATTTGATTCCTAAAATAAATAAACATCACTATCACCCACGACTTCAAAAGAAATATTTATGTGTCGCGTACATTTCTGACCGCTGACTTCGCAAGTCATAATGTGGCCATTTTATTATGATACGGGTACTCACGATATGTATTTTGGTATTTGGATATTTCGACCCGATCGATCGGATCGTGGTCACGGCTGAACTGCGGTGGCGAGGAAAACTTTTGACAGGTCACCTGTCAAAAGTTTCTCGTGTATTATAAATACAAAGTGTATACAAAGAGGGTACTTGGTATATTAGTATCATTGTAAGTACCCACATTGTAAGTGTAAATTGTGTGACGTAATAAATAATTAAAATTCTTAGTTTCGCCCAGGTAAGTAGTCGGTCTCTGAAGGTCTCCCGCGGGGGGTCGTCGGTACGCTCCAGATGTAATTGTAATCTGTAAATTCTGTAAAAAAAAAACATGATTACATATCGCCCATCTTCTACTAGACACAGCGTGAAGTCGTATAGGAGCTATTGGAATGTAAACTTTATAGACAGATCTCCCTTGTAATGTACTATATCTTATAATTAAATAAATATGTAATATGATTCCGTTTGTTTTATATTTAAGCCAACATAAGTTTTTTGTGCCCGCTATTGAGTTTTTTTGAATCAAAGACTCTTTATATCTAAACTGTAAGGTAGGTGATACCTACCCTCAACTACGTGTGTATTTAAAATGGCCGACCCATTTGTACGTAGTAGGGCGGTTACTAACTACATAGCAATATATTTTGGCCTACACCCCTGACATTGTGACGCAGACCCGTGCCCAGCAGTGGGACAGTTATGGGTTGTGATGATGATGATGATACCTTAAATATCCCGGTTACACCTTTTTGAGGCGAACATTTTAGTTCTCAAGGGTACCAACACACCAACACATCTGTGACCGAATTAGAACAAGACTCTTCTAACTGTAACACTCTCTGCTAACTGACTAACCATCCTAGTCCCGATGTGAGTCTTGTTCTGTGTCGGTCACAGTAGTCATGGGCGGCAGCGAAAAGTGCTGCATGGTCGTTTACTCTATACATAAAAAATAAAGTGTGTACAATTCACACATGCTAGAAGTGAATCCTTAAAAAAAGAATACTGTCAGTCCAAATATCGATGTTATGCTTTGCTTACGTAAGCCGCCATTTTGCCGATGCTTCCTATCTCATTTACTCCCAACACGTCATTTCCGTTTCATCCACTACTATAGAAGTATTCACTCCGAAACGCCACTACCCGCATTTGAAAGCGATGTCCTTTTAGGTAAAGATGTTGCCTCTCACGCGGGGCGAGGTCGCCCTACTAATCACCCTCGTGAAAGGTCACTCCGAGCTGAGGAGGCGAGGAACGAACGCGTCTACCAACGCGGAGAAGCAGGAGGCGTGGAAGAAGATATGCGTCCAGTTCAACGCGAACGTCAAGTCCGGGCCGCGGAAACCGGAACAGCTGCGACTCAAATGGGAGAACTTGAAGAAGGCGGCGAGAAAAAGAATGGCTTCGAGGATTAATTCGTTCAGGGTACGTTATTTTCGATGCGATGACCTAAAGGCGATGGTTAACATCGAAGCCTTCTTGTACGAATTAAGGCAGGACATTGCGAAAAACTTTATTATAAATAGGATATAAACTTTCCTCTTGAATCATTCTATCTATTAGAAAAAAACCCATCAAAATCCGTTGCGTAGTTTTAAAGATCTAAGCATACATAGGGACAGAGAAAGCGACTTTGGTTTATACTATGTAATAGAATAGAGGCCAAGAGATAGTAACGTCCATCCGATCCGACGGTCGCAGTTGGAATAGGCCGATTCCCTCTCCTCGTACCACCGTCACGCCACTCTGACGTCACAGCTGAAGACGCGCCCCCTGGGGCCTATGATTCCGCATCCGCTAACTATACATTATTTCAACATTTCAGACGGGCGGTCCTCTACACTACTTGCCACCAGACGACGCCTTGGACCAGGTGGCGACGATCCTGGGGGCGGCGGACGGGTTCAGCGCGCCGTGTCCGGAGGACGGCGCGGAGGCCGAGGGGGACTGCGCCCCCACAGAGCACCCCGCCGTGGTCGAGGGGGTGGCCTCCGGCCACAATGATCAGTGTAACGGTTCTAGCACGCCTTTTGTAAAGACTGGTATGTAAAACTTGAAGCTATAATAATTCATACTAATACTAGCGACTTATTCCTTTCGTTTGCAAATATTTGGTTGAATTTTGGATAATTCACACTATATCTTTATAATTTGTAGCCTATGTGTTATTCTGATGTGTAAGCTATATTATTGTAAAGTTTCATCAAAATCCATTCGGTAGTTTTTGCGTGAAAGAGTAACAAACACAAACTTTCGCATTTGATGATTTTGTGAGTTATCTCTAACAAGCTGTGTCCGCGACTTCGTCCGCGTCGAATTTAATAAATCTAAAATAAAAGCCTAAGTTACTCCTTATGACATCAGCAGTCTGCCAGTGAAAGTCTCGTCAAAATCGGTCCAGCCGTTCCAGAGATAACCGCAAACAAACAGACACAAAAATTGAAAAAAAAAATTGATATATGCACCGTGTATACATCCATATGCATTTAGTAAAGAGCTGTTATTTTAATATTACAAACAGACACTGCAATTTTATGTATCTGTATAGATTATGCTATTAATTATTATATAATTATATTGAATTCGATTTAGTTTTTAGGTTTTTTGTTTTGTTAAAGTTATCTTTTTTTTTAGCTATTGCATAGCTTTTATCGCGGGCCTTGAGCGTGGGGACCGAATCCAGAAATTCCGTAACGAAAAAAACCTAACACCCCCAATCAGCGCCATCTAGTACCTTAATACTAAGGTACGGTACGTATGTTTTCTACAAACTAGATGGCGCTGTTCTGATATAACTATATAACTTCTAATAATTATAATTGCATAAGTTGATAAAAAATGCTATGCAATAGCTTTACCGCGGCAGTGTCCGAGTGCCACATTTTTTTAATTTAAAAAAATATTTTTTCAGCCAAGTTGAAACGAAGCCTGCACATAGAGTATGCCAAGTCCCGAACGGCGCGCAACTTGGCTATTGCCGATTATTTTAATACGAAAAGACAAAAAGTGGAACTGGAGATTGAGAAAATGAAGTATGAAATAGAAAAATTAAAAAATAAGTGATTAATTAAATGTTTTTTACTGTGTAAAATGTATACATACGTACTATAATTGTATAATTTGTTTATTGTAATGAGTTGCTGAAATAATCCAGGTATGGATGGATGGAACAGTTGTCTCCCTCACCAAGACCTGGGGTCATGCGTTGGTCTGGTAAACTGGCCAGTCTCCAAATAGTTGGTTCACATAGCATGAAATGAGCCGTAGATATTATTTATCAAAGATCTCTCTGTATGCTAAGTGATCATGTCGCTACAGCGGCTGCGCTCCGAAAGTTCATGTTCGAAAATTGTATATTTGCGAGCGGTGTAGAAAACTTCAGTAGCGTGATTCAGGCCTGATGACGTCACTGTGTGACGTGACTCATGTCGCCACAATATCAAACACTTGCGATACTTGTCTCGTTTCATTTCTGTTGGAAGTTGAAGTTACTATTAGGAAGGTGGCAAATCTTCAATTCTGAAATAAAAATATTATTTAATTTCTACGTAGAAATAAAATAAGATATTCATTTTTATTTTCAACTATAATTTTTAATGAAATATTTATTTTAGTTTAAAAAAAACATTAGCTCTAAAAAAAAAGGGTCGCAGTCGTACTCACAACACCGAGAAAACATGATTCTTGTTTGGTGACCTTTCATTTTCAACGTTTTTTTTAGTAATTGTTTTGGCAGCTACTTTCAAAATTTTTTTGTTTCAAAAACTGTTCTCTAGTCTAGTACATTTCTAAAAACTAAATTCTAACCTTCAAAAATTCAATATAATCTAAGTCTTACCTGCCAAAATAATCATTAATCAAATCATGCCTCTCCTGACAATGACGCTGACTGCAAATAGACTCGCACGTCTGGTCTGATACCTCTGCCTCCGGATCCACGTCAGGTATACCGTCCTTGCGGCAAATGTTATGTAATATCGCTGTTGATGTTATTATTGCTTGTATTTTTGAAACAGACAGCCTAAATTTGTTTGAGAGGACCGGAAACCTCCTTTTCCATACCCCGAAACATCTGAAAAAATTTATATTTAAATGAGAAATATCAGTAATAAGGGGCATAAGACATTGCAGTAGTTGCATACAAGGGAATGTAATGTGAAAATGAGATAGCGCTATACGAAAAGAAAAGGATAGAGTAACTACAACGAAGGCCGCCCGAAGGCCTCCGACATGGCTAAACAACTATCTTACGATAACAACCCGGGGCCGACAGCTTTACGTGCCCTGCGAATCACGGAAGCGCTCAAGAAATGTTCCCACTTGCAGTCAGCCGGTCACCCATCCTAGGATGGATAGCCGGCGGACTATGAGCGCTTAGAATTCGCGCGAATACAAATAGATATGCCCATTTTTTAATGTAAACGGGTACTCACGATTTTGAATTGAAAACAGTACCGAGTTCAGTGCGTAAAGATGTCGTTAGTGTCGTGTGTCGTAATTTAAAAACAAAGCGATCAAGACAAATTTGACAGGTTTATCTGTCATAAGTGTATGTCAGGTGTCACCTGTCAAGGGTTTCATTGAAAAGATTATGGAACGACGTAAACGACTCGTTACTGGTAACTCGAAAACGATCAGTTTAACGATTGGTTTAAATTAAATATCGGATCAAAATATGGGAAATAGTAAATAAATCGAATATCTACAACACCTTTCTATTGTATTATGTGTCTTAATATGAGCTGCGTTATATAGTTCCTCCTTCCTTGTAGCGGGATTTAAAACTGGGGTCAACAGGTAGGGCCTACAAGGATAGGCGCTATCTCCTAACAGCCACCTGTTGTTGAGAATACCATTCTCACATTGCGCTGCAATATATAAATATCTCATGTAATTACTGGAAACGTCAACAGTAAACCATGCAAAAAGCCAAAAACATAGTAACAAAGAATGAGTATGAATAAAGGACTTCGCACATTACACCCACCCGTCACCGACTCTTCGACAAAACTAAAATTCAATTATGAACTTTATATCTTGTAGAGCAAGGTTGCATTTCGAACGTATAGTTGAAAGATGTGTACTACTCGCCGCACACCCGTGAACGGAACGGAACGGTCGGAGTCGGGGTTGAGTCGACGTCGAGTTGGTGTAATGTGCGCAGACCTTAAGTCTGCTCAACTCCAGCTTTATGGAGTTAAATAGCAAACAAGCATACAGCACCACCTACCGCTGCTGCCATGACAACTGTGATCGTCACAGAACAAGACTCATATGGGGATTAGGATGGTTAGACAGTTAGCAGACACTAAACATTTTTTAATGTAAAAGGGTACTCACGATTTTGAATTGTTTTACCGTGACCATGATCCAGGCAACTGGGTCGAAATATCGGTAGAACAAAATCGTGAGTACCCGTTTACATTAAAAATGTTTAGTGTCCGCGATGATATCAATTTAAAATCATTTATGTTAGTAGGTCAGTTTGTTAATAGGTATGAGGGACTGGGGCGGGGACTGTTATTGATAGTCAGTTTTGTTAGTTGTTGATAGTAAAAGTTTAGTTAGTAATTGTTAGAAAGAGTTCTAATTTGGTCACAGATGTGTTGTTTCCCTTGAGGAATAAGATGGTTGCCTCTAAAAAGTGTAACCATACTAACAAACTAACCAGCTAATGCTCTAACACTGTCTCCTAACCGGAGTAACTATCCCAGCCCCGATTTGAGTGTTGTTCTGTGTCGGTCACAGTTGTCATGGGCCGCAGGAAGGTGGTGCTGCATGCTTGTTTGCTACTTTAATTCCTTAAAAATAGGTGTGAACTTAATTCTATTTTGACCTTTGGAATAACCCAATACCATATTTCAAAGTAAATTTAAGTTGAAAATCTTACCACGTAGATTAGAATCATCAAAAATACGAGCATCATGAGTGGATCCCGGTGATTGTGGCACTATGTTTAAAAACAATAACTTGGCATTACACACGGCTTGTACGTTTAATGAATAACTACCCTTGCTGTTTCTGAAAACTTCTCCAACTTCACATTCTGAAATGAAGATCTTAAAAATGGGTGTATCTTAATTTGGTAATTATCATTTGGTTAGTTTGTTAGTAAGTAAGAGGACTGGGACAGGAACTGTTAGTTGTTGTTATTAATAGTCCAATTAGTAATTAATTCAGTTAGAAAGTAATTAATAACATGTTAGTTTCGGTCAGTTGCTACCCTTGAAGACTGAGATGATCACCTCTAAACATTTTTATGGAAATAGTTTGAGACATAATATGTTACCTTGCTTCATTTATTGCCCCTTATGTGGACTAAGCCACAAACAAAAACTAGTTTTAAATAAATACATTTTAACCTTACCTCGAGCCTGAACAAGTATATGAGTACAATCTATAATTCCATGTACAAGAGGAAAGCCAGCAATTTGTTTAAACTCTGCCGGAGTAGGGTTATCTATTCTTATGTGGTTATCATAGAGTTGTGCTATGGAGTTGGAAACGTCCCCGATTATCCTGCAGGCAGAGGATTTTGATACCCCAACATAATCTGCAACTGATTCCAGCATTGTCCCCAGAGCATAATACCTTAGAGTCAGTAGGAGTTGGTTGAGTGGTTCTATCCCGTTATTCCTGAAAATAATTTCATTATCACTTGCTTCGGTACGGAAAAGATTTAAGGCAACCTGCACCTTTCTCACCATTCTCAATAATAATCTCAAAGGTGAGTAAAGTCCATAAATCTCTTGGTCAGCGTGTTGGACTATGGCCTGCGCCTCTAACATTGTGATGAGACCCGTGCTCAGCAGTGGAAGTTATGGGTTCCGATGATGATGACTTTGTAAAGAGTAAGTGGAACTAAGAAGAAAACAAACACACCTGGGAGACTGTTCTCATCTTGCATCTATGATTTTGAAAAAAAAATCGTTTTTAAAACTAAATTTACTTGCGTCATTGAAGATTGAAGAAACAGCGTGCGGAAATCTGTGAACCTTTTCAAAGATGTGTGTGAAGTTTGCCAATCTTTACTTCAGCAGCGTGGAAAACTATGGCTTGTACGGCTCAAGTATAATAGACCCAAGCCCAGATGTAGGCCAGGTGGGTATCGTTCGTTGATGAATCATAAGTTGATCAAATATTATACCTGCTCGTAGTTGTTTTTAAATACGGATATACTTCAGCAAGCAAGTTTGTCACAGCAGTTTTATTAATCCTAAACCTATAGGTAAACTCTGCGTCATTCAGTTCTATCATGTAGTTTACACGTCCTCGTTGGATAATATTATCTGAGTTTTGTGTACAATCCGAATCTGTGTCGGAATCCCAGTCGGAGAGAAGTTGTAAAACTTCCATATCGCTCTCACTTGAAGAAGAAAACATTGCTATTTACTTCCTTTTAGCAGAACACAACAACACATACGAACAACTACCGAAATCACTTCCAAATTAATTTTATAATTTATTTAAACAATAATAGTGTTGTGTTGTGTTATTGTGATTTTAATGATAATTATTTGTGTCATAGAAATATGAAACCTATGGAAGTGACATGTCAACAAAAAATGCGTGCCACACACACTGTTAGTCATCTGGACACAAAACATGGCGGCTTTAGTGCTGACACTGCTGACCTATGGCTATAAGTCATGACATCAACTACTCATGACCTATAACTGCACATAAGAACCTTGCTAATTATAATGTAAATCTTCCTTTATTTTCCCGGCAACATTAACAATAACCAATATTTTAATGTTATTTATAGCGTACCCTGTGTATGGTAAAAGGTGGCTGATTTGACTTTGACCACGACTTTTTGGCAAAACAACAATTTCATCTGGACACAAACATGGCGGATTTTCGGCCTCATTTGACAGTAGCATTTGTAGTACTAAAAGAACAATATGTCGTGTCCCTATTAAATAGGTCAATGGCTTATTTTGTATATTTTTTTTTTGGCGCCTAAACCAAAACCATAAACACACACAGGTTATAAGTATCTATCACAGAGTACGTAACACTATGTAGCTAGACTTACTTTTTGTCGGCATGGGTTACTTACGTTACACTGTCAAAAAATTATCAGATCTCATGTAGAGCCAAGCTTCTATCTCTACCTAGTACCTACCTTAACATGCACTTTTTGCTGTTTCAAAAAAACGATGAAGCACTTCGAGCAAGATAACTATAATATACCTATTGCCCTTACGCTTCGTTTGGCTCGTCTTGGCGGAGTTCCAGGGGCCCCAGGTTTAACGACTATTAGCTCCGGGAAACTTAGACCAATACACCACATTCGAAAAAAATGTAAAAACAATTTGGGTTAATAAAGTTGAAATGGTATTATTTTTAAGCGATTGAAAGAAAACAAACGTAATGGGAACATAAATGTTAGCTTAACTTTATATTTATCTTAATAAAATGCAATGCAAACTGCATTCAAAATTCAAATCAAGCAGTTTCTGAGATTAGTAGGAACAAATGCCCAGACAGACAAACCGAATGATTACTTTTAATCTCTAATGAGATTATGAGGTTGTCTGTGCTTCATTAAGCGTCTCATTCTCCGATGATAAACTTATTTTTGCTTTTCATTATCGACTTTCTCTGCAATTACGAAACGCATGCGCTGTAGGCGTGCGTGTAGGCGGCAACTAGCGCCATCTGCGGTGGATACATAAATAGAAAGAAAGAACGCCGCCATTTTGACATGACATTTGTTTGGCTTTGTGTTCTGCAAAAAATATCATGTAATGAAGCGATTAATACAAGTTTAGTTAGTATTTCCGTATTAATTAACATGCCGTTAATTCGTAATTGGTTCACATGAGTAAATTCACATGCATCATTGAGAATCGGTTTCGATGAACATCGCATAAATCAATAAAGTGACCGTGCCGCTATTTTATTTTCATGGCAGTAAAATTTTAGTTAATTTTGTAATTTTAAGTTGAAAACTTCAGTGATTAGTACAACAGTGTTTTTATGTATTTTTTGACCATACATTTGTCGTTGGAAAGTTTACAAATGTAGTGAAAAGCTTGTCGGAAAAAAGGCGCGAAGATATTACCGCGGCGGTGAATGCATTTCTAAAAAAATATATCGCGTTGTTAGTTTATCGAGAATCAACAACACACCAGTGTTTGAGTTAAAAAATCTGTGATGTCTGCGTTTATGTTAAAACAATTTGTTTATACCGGGGAGTGCACGTAATTATTTGCAACCGGAATTTCATGTAAGTAAATTTATTCCATCCTATTACCTATATAATATTGTACATAACATACTTTATAAATAAAGTATCCATAGTAAATTTGCCTCCCAATTATTACTATTTTCACTTTAAATTAACAGTGTCTTTCAGTGAGTTAAAAATTCTATAATTATTTTGCCCTACTATGTCTGCAATATAACATTCAAATTAGAAAGTTAATAATTTTTGTTTATGTAATTATTTTTCGGATCAGTAACTTAAATTTAAATTACTTTGCGTTAAAAAAACACTATTTTTCATTAAAATTATTATTGTATTTTAAAAATGTGGCTTTAGTTGAATTCACTTTTGTTCTTGGATCTTTACATAGCCAACAAGTTTGAAAAACAAAGTTAAAGTTAAATGAAAAATAATAACTATCTATGAATATTTGTAAGCTAATACACTTTCCATGCAGTAAGTACAATTTTATTTAAACACTTTATGATTTTATGTTTAAAATATTGGATATTTAGTTTTGTATTAAGTTTTGAAACGTGTCTAAAACTAGTTTTCGCCACGCCTTCGCCCACCAACTTCCAAAAATCCTTTCTTAGTGCTCATGTTACTTGAGGAACCTATAGAGCTTCAATTCAATTTAATGAAAAATAAAAAGATACATGCCAATCCCGATGAACTACTGTAACTATAAGTGGTGATACTGCTACCTAAGCACGTATGAGACATGGTTGAAGTTAGACTGATGTTGGAGCTAGCTAGGCAATCCTAATACCATCATCCACCACCATGCAATTTATTCATACAAATACAATACTTATATCCAAATAACATTTGATCTAAAGTTGTGACACAATGTATTGGAGAAGAAATAGTGAATTAAACATCTCTGTGAATCCTTCATTGTTCAATGTTCCAGGTTGAGTTTCACTTGAAACTTGCAATGCGTTTAAGAAGTAGAAAGAGGGAGCGACCGCTCTCAGCGAAGAAAAATACACCAAGAGCAACTAATCTGAAGGCAAAATTAATCGCTAAGCCTCTTGTGAAGCCAAAACCCGCTTGGGAGAAGATTCTCAGAAAAGACGGTGCCAAAAATGGCTTATCGTCAGACTCCACTCTGCTCTGTATCACAAGATCCCAGAGGAATTTGAAGACGAGACCAGTTAGAACTAAATTGATGAAAAGTATGGAGAAGCCAATTGAATTTAATAAGAAAAAGCTCAAAGATGATGGTGCTAAGAAGCCGATCTTTCAAACCGTTGTTCGGAGCTCCAACAAGGATACAGTGTCTTCTTCAACAGCCATTAAGGCCCCAAAGACTCCACAGAACGATAAAGTCTCCACCACATCGAAGGCTAAACTTAAAGATGTGCGTACAACAAAAAGCGTGCAACTACGCCATAGCTCTTTGAACCGTGAGCTGAAGAAAACCGAGTCAATGCCGGTGGCAATGGGTTCGCCTCGTAAAACACGTCGACTGGATAAAACTGACAAGGCAGCGTCATTAAATAGTTCTCCAATACGTAAGGTCAGACAACTGGGTGTCCCGTCCCCAAAAATGAGCAAGATAGCTGTCAGCTCAACAAACGAAAGCCCCAAGAAGAAACTGAAGCCCAAAGCTCCGATTGTTCCAGAACAATCTAACTGGAATTCTGAAGACAACGATGTAACGATGTACGAGCCACATACAACAACGTTTGTAGATTTCCCAACACCTAAAAGTGAGGAATCTGATTCAGAGGTACAAGTAGAATCTTCAGAGTTGTGTCTTCCCAATGATTGCCTTAATGACTTCATGGCAATAGCTGAATGCGCTAGACTGATAAATGAAGATCTAACCACAGAGGAAGATATTAACTTCCTGGCTGACAAGGCAGCAAGAGTCATGACAACGGAGAGGGAAGATGAGACGTGTTCACGGAAGAACTCTGTGGAGAAGAGGGTTATGAAACGGAGAAAGTCCAGCAATGATTTGGAGATGTATCAGCCAACTTCCACAACAGATGATTTGGATAACTGCACCGACTTTTTGACAACTGCAGAAAAATATGTGCAGGTTAGTACTGTTCAATAAAACCTTCAAAACCAAGCAATAACTGGCCACTACCGAGAATCTCTTTACTGAAATTATGAATAAATAAATACTGAAGACAGACTACTGTCTGTATTTCAATAAATAAATAATATTAACATCACTCACGTAAGATAAAACATTTTTTTTGTCATTTTTACATTCTGATATCAAAAAATCTCAATTGCTTGTTTGTTGCTATAAATAGGAGGGAAAATAAAAACTGTGTGCATATTAGTATACACACATGGGAAGTGAAACTTCTTCATGACGTATTGATTTAAATTGCTTTTCGTCACAAATCGTAACATGCAAATCGTCACTTTTGTTTTGAAACAAATAGAACGATTTTATATTTCACCCCATACATATAAATATGCACTTCTTACTGTACCCACAATTGGCAGGAACTGTGAGATGGCTCGATAACTTTTGAAGGCTGAAATGTTAAATATATCTGTTTCGTTTCCACAGCCCGATTTCGTGAGCATGCTAGAGCAAGACGGCTATGTGAGAGACTCGGAGTGTGAGATCTCGTCCACTTGCGGCGACCGTGGTACCGCTATAGAGAGCCTGGAGGCCCTGTCTGCTCGCAGCCCAAGCTCGGGCTTCCTTGCTGAGATCAGTCAGAGCTTGGTGGCCGAGGCGGTCGGATGGGTGAGTAATTCAATAGTTTTCTTATGACATTGACGTTCTTAATGTCATTTCGGTGTGGATATAGGTAATAGGTAACAAGAGGTTACGCATAAAATGTATCCAAAGTTTTTAAGTTCCTTACTAATACTTTATTCGTGGGATGAAGCACACAAACAAATGAACAATTCAACAAATAAACAGACAGACAAACATTTTCTCAGTATCATTGTTATAGTTGATTGAGTCAGCAATAGTCTTTTTTATATAATTATCATCTATGTACAGACATCAATCAATTACAGTTTTATTGAATGTGATGAAGGTTTAGGGTTAGAAGGAAAACATTGCGGAGAAACCTGCACACCTAAGAGTTCTTTGTAATGTTCTCCAAATGTGTGTGAAGTCTACCTATCCACAACTTGCAACGTGGAGTATGGCTTGTACCCTTCCATTGTAACAGAAGATCCGAGCCCAGCAGTGGGACAATTATGAGTTGCGATGATGATGATGAAGATATTGTTTAAAAACAAAATTAATCTGAATGTGTTTTAATATTCCGCCATATAGAGTGCATCGGACATAGTCCCGGACGACGGCTCGCTGGTCTGCCACGATGAACCACCGCCTGACATTGAGGTGAGGATCTGCATTTATTTGTACTAATATTGATATCATTTAATGCCCATGATGTACTATATGTAGACACCAAAGGCAATTTTTGGAACGAAGTTCCTCAACGCGGCTTACGGGTAGTGAGAATTAGTAGAGATCGTCACGTAACGAAATGCCATTATGCTGTGTATGTGTGTGTTTGTAATATTTTATTAAATGCATTTTTGCTGTTGTGTTAGTTGTAAGTTATGTGATGTAAATAAATAATATATTTTTTGTATTATTACGTTGCTAGGAGGAAGGTGCAGATGTGATATCATCGTGCGGCAACAGAGTGGATTGCGAACAGATCGCCTCCTGGGTGGACGCGTTCGACCCGTACTTGTTCATCAAACAGGTGACGTTTACACTGGATATTATAGTTTAAAATTTAAAAGTAACTTGTGGCAGCATGGCATTATACGTTACAAAGTTCAAGCCTGCATCACGCTATCGAAGTTATGTACACCGGCCGCCTATATACAAGTTCCGATCGTGAATAGTCGGAACGATCTTCTTATGTCTAGTGTTAACAATCTAGATTTAGGTAATCAATACTCAAACCTAGTGGTTACAATAAACTAGTGTTTAATGTATGTTTATACTCATAATTTAAATAAATAAAAAAAATAATTATCACTTGCTTCAGTGAAGAAAAACATCGTGAGGAAACCTGCACACCTGAGAGTTCTCCAGAATGTTCTCAAAGGTGTGTGAAGTCCACCAATCCGCACTTGGCCAGCGTGGTGGACTATGGCCTATACCCCTCACACTGTGAGAGGAGACCCGTGCCCAGCAGTGGGACAGTTATGGGTTGTGAAGATGATGATGATGACTCATAATTTATTAATATTTCAGCTACCACCCCTGGAGACGGTGGCGACGGGGGCGCTGCGCGCGCGCTACCCCGCCTTGCCGCTCAAGACTAGGACGAGCCCCGATTTCAGTCTCGTAAGTTTTTTTTTTTACAACATAAGTTAATGCTTGACAACAAACCCACCTGATGGTAGGTGGCGATCAAGTCAAGAATGTTGGACGCACTAACTGATTAAATGCCTATTCACTGTCCTCTTGAAGACTCCCACATTATACGCAAATGGGAACACCGACGCATGCAAGCTATTCCAGTCCTTCGCAGTGCGGATGATGATTATTTTATGTTGTTTGTATTTATAAGTTTATTTTATACTAGTGGACCCGCTGGATACGATACATGTCCCTTAGTACGCACATTCGGAAATTGTTAGACGTGATCCATTAAACTGATATAACTTGTTTGTTCGATTCAATACGGTAAACATTAAATTTAATGAAAACCGCACTCAAATCGGTTTAGCCGTTTCTGAGATTAGTGCGTACAAAACCACAGACAAACAGGCAACAGTTCTAAAAATCATTGTTTTCGGTTCATGTAATCGTAACCTGTAATAATGACTACTTTTCGGGAGAAACGCATCAGGTGAAATTGTAATCTGTAATCATGATTACATTTTCCTATCTCCGGTCGGAACAAGTGATGGTAGGTCGATTCAAAGCTGACTTGGCACCTTAGCGGAACGGTGGTAAATGCAAAAAATTGACGTTCATAAGTGTATGCATCATACCTACATGAAATAAATGATTTGAGTTTGAGTTTTTTGACCCAGCCCAAGGTAGTGTGTTAACAAGGGACCGTTTCCCCCAGGTGTTGGACCTGGACGAGACGCTGGTGCACTGCTCGCTGCAGGAGTTGCCCGATGCCAGCTTCCACTTCCCGGTGCTCTTCCAGGATTGCAGATATACTGTGAGTAGAGCTTATACACTAGCGGTAACTTATATTAAGAGGAAATGCTACGGGTAATTTTTCCATACAAACGTTCTCGACTAATCCCTCGCTGGTTTTTGACTCTAGATCAATAAGTTTTTCACACAAGAATAATATCATCATTATCTATGTCGGTACGTTTTGATTTTTTCGATATTTTTGTTTTCAAAAGTTTTAGGCTACTTCAAACAGCGCTTAAAACGGCCAAATAAATATGCCGCAAACAAACGCCTAGTACACAAATTGTATAATAATTAGCACAAAAAGCTAAACGGTCCGACACAGAATATTTCCTTCCCATTCAATTTCCAAAATTTCGTTAAGATTGCTTTAGTTTTGGCGGGGGGATTAGTCGAGAACGGAACCTCGATTTTGATGATTTTTGCCTCGGGTTTTTACACGGAGCTGCAGTTGTCCCTATCGCACTGACATACACGCCGCTCGCAAGCGCGACAGAGATATTGAGTGAAAAAATCCCAAATTTGAAAAAGGGTTCGCGTGGTATTTCCTCTTAACTAGTTATCCCAGCGAACTCTATGATTAATAAACAAATTTGGTGACACATCGACAGCAGCGCCACCTACCGGGTCCATTTTGAATCTAAACCATTCTAATACACCTGAAGACACAAAAAAATTTTCAACCAAATCGATACAGCCGTTTAGGAGGAGTTCAATTACAACCAAAAGTGGCATTGATTTTTATTATATAAGATAAGTCAGGACCTTAAGCATAACTTGTCTAGTAGTATCATTGGCCTGTGACGCAGACAAAATAAAATGAAATTTGAATAAAAATGAAAATGAATAAATTAATTTAAATTATTTTTCAAAACTTTAGTTTAGTTACTTTAGTAATAATAAAATAATAAAAAAACAACATCAGTTATAGCACGGCCGGCGGTTCTTGGCCGGTCTAAACTTTGTTCGGATCGCTGCGCAGAAATCAATTTTAGGGTCGAAATGGTGGCAAGACGCGCGGGGTGTCACTTTGAGCATTGTTTGTTTCAGTCGCACGCTCAGTGTTCGTGTCGCTATCTCTCTCTAAAGTACAATACCTGCGCACTATATCCGAAAGCCTAACTTCAGAGCGGCCTAGAACCGTCGGCCGTACTATAACTATATCTTCACATCTCCCACAATATCCAACATATTTGGGTGGGTAAATATATGGGTGGGTGGGCCAGTCAAAGCGTTGAACTCATAACAGTGTACTTATCACAATGTATTCGTCCAGGTGTTCGTCCGGACGCGGCCCCACTTTGCGGAGTTCTTGTCGCGCGTGTCCCGCCTGTACGAAGTGATCCTGTTCACGGCGAGCAAGCGGGTGTACGCGGACCGGCTGCTCAACCTGCTGGACCCGGCGCGCCGCTGGATCAAGTACAGGTAAATAAATAAATAAATAACGCTACACACTCATAGCCCCACACTAGGATTCCCTGTGTCGCGGGTGCCATGGACAACACACAAGACAAGAACACACACACCCAGACCAAGAACGGAAATTTAAATTCATCATTCAAATTTCCGCCTCGCTGGGAATCGAACCCAGGACCGTCGGAACGGCGAACCGGCGTGTTAACCATTGCGCCATCCGGGTCGTCACTAACTATTACTAACAATACAATATATAATATGCCAAGTCCAGAGTGTCGCTTCGTACTGTACAGTACTCAGCAATATATTATATACCGTACTCGGCAATATATTATATTGCTGAGTGCGGTCCGTTTTCATTTGATTCACTGCAAATTCATATTGTGTTAGTTTTATAAGTTTTCTTTTTTCGCCTTATTAGTATTGTATTGCAGTTTTCTAGTGAAATAACAATACATTCTATTCGGGTTTTTTTTTTAATGAGATAATTTAATGCTTGGCAACAATCTCACCTGATGATAGGTGGCGATTAAGTCGAGGATGTTGGTCGCACTAACTTATTAAAAGCTCCTACTCTCTCTCCTCTACTACTACTACTCTATTGCTACTACTACTACCACTCTCCTCTTATTCTATTCTATTCTATATTTTTGTATATTGTTTTGTTGTCAGGCTATTCCGCGAGCACTGTCTGCTGGTGAACGGGAACTACGTCAAGGATCTGTCCATCCTCGGCCGGGACCTGCGCAAGACGGTCATCGTCGACAACAGCCCTCAGGTAGGTGGTCGTTTCTTATGGTACTCACCACACATTACCATGTAGTAACGTCTACGGACCGGTGTCATGCTGTCTGTGCTGCTGCCGGGCCTAAGCTAGAAGCTAGAACTGGAGTAGCGTGGTGGAGTATGCTCTAGGCCTCCTCAAGTATGAGGAGAGACCCGTGCTCAGTAGTGGGCCATTAATGGCTTGAAGCCACAAGCTAGGAGGGTTCCTTTTGGTCGGCAACGCGATGGTGATGCTCCTGGTGTTGCCAATGTGCATGGGCAGGGGCGGCTTTAGCTATAGTGTAACGGGTGCGGTGCACCCGGGCGCCGGTCTTAATGTCTTTGGTATTAACAATATTTTTCGTCGCCAGGCGTTCGGATATCAGTTGGAGAACGGCATCCCGATCGACAGCTGGTTCGTGGACCGCAGCGACAACGAGCTGCTCAAGCTGCTGCCCTTCTTGGAGCACCTGGCCACTGTGAGTACCCTACACCGGTATAATATGACGGTGAACTCAAATTCAACTCATAATAAAGCAAGCAAGGGTGATTTATATTTCACTTGACATACTCGAGAACATGAAAGAACATGGTCACAGGTAATGATTAAAAATATAAAGTCTAAATTCTACTCGATTATTATTTCTAAAATTGCAATTAAAATTATCTAAAATTACTCTGAATGTATGGACACGCCCGAAACACAGCTGTCTGCGGTACGGCGGGGTCGTGGGGTTAATGACCTTTAGTGGAGTAGTATAACCGCGTGCGCTCAGTTTGTCCATACTATGTGTTCGTAATCGATAATTACGTCAAATTTTAAACACCCTTTTTAATTACATAATTTGGAATGAGAATCGAATACCGAGTACCCCCTGTTAATATGTCAAGTAACTAAAAAATCACCTTGTATAATGTTGTACAACTCACCCAATATGTTTATCGAATGAAAGGGAAAATATAAAAATAAAACAAATCAAAGATGGCCGCCATCACAAAGCTTGTTTTTAAAATCGTTATTATTGATAATTTTTTTTTGTATTTTTACAGAAAGATGACGTCAGACCGTACATAAGAGACAAATACCGATTGTTCAGCTATCTGCCGCCCGACTAAGGTATACGTGACGTCACGTTATTATTGTGTTGTTCGATCGGATTATGTATGTATGTTACGTTAGTTCGTCGTGTTTACAAATCTCGAATCAAAAAATTGTGTATAAATTATATTCGTTGTTGATCCGGTTCATATTTTAAATTTAAAATTTATGACGAACGCGGGAAAGGTGTCGTGCTACTGGTACTAGATGGCGTTACTGGTATGTGTATATTTTTTATTTATTTATTTAATTCAGATTATCACACCTATATTTCATAATACAGAAAGAAATGTATGATTAATAAAATTTCAATAGTTTATTAAATTAAATGAAGATGAAAAATTAGAAATCAAAGCAAATTAAAATTAACAAGAATAATCAAATTTTTTTTTGTTTTCAAATTAGTATAGGCTTGTAGAGCTTACGAGCCTGAATCACGCTTTCGAAGTTTTCTACATTGCTCGCATATATACATATATAGTAGCGACATCTATTCAAAGTTTTGTAACACCTTTGCAGTTTGGTTTTGCGTTTAAATAATAAAATATAATTTTATAATATTTTTATCGTCTATTGTATTAATGGCAGCAACTATAGTATATTATTTAAAGTTAACTTGTGGATTAGTTTTACTTTGTGGGTACTCACGATAGGTTTAGTTGAATGAGTATACTGTGGTTGGGAGTAGGATCTTTGGACAGGGTGACAGACTGGTTAAAGTAGTTAGATTGTTGAATTATTCGTGAGTACCCGTAGAAAAAGTAGTGGTTTAAGTGAAAGTGTTCTAAATTATATAAATATAATTATATAGTTATACATTAATTTCAAATCGAAAGAATTAAGTTTATTCACAGTTTTATCAGAGTTGCTGTAGATATTGTAGAAATTTTAATTTACGTGGATTAAATAAAATAGATTATTATAATGACCCGATTTTATTCTGGATTCTGGTCTAAACCTGTCCTAACTTTGCCCGCGGGAATAATTGACAAACAGTTTGGAAAAGATCCGACGAATTTTGAATTAAGAAGTCGACGGTTTAAAAATATTTTATTCGACAATAAATCTCAAAATCGAGTTGATTATTGTCGAGGGCAATAATAGTATTTAGTATTAACTTAAAACTACGGCTGTATGAAATAAATCTGTCAAAAGCCTAAGATTATAATTAGGATAAAAAACATTTTTTGTTATACATCACTGTGGTCTTGCTTGTCGTTTTATTTAATATTATCGCCGACAAAATCGTTATTATGTATAATAGTTAAATTTTATTTTTGTAAAACTAGTTAACCCGCCTGTTCGCTGCGGGAAACCCGGCCCTTAGTACCCTCACATCAAAATTGTTGTGTGATTCTTTAAACTGACATTTATTTATTTATTTACGAACTGATTGAAATAAAACATACATTAGATTTTATGTGAAGCTTGCCGCAGTCTGTTAGTGACAATCGATCCTAAATCGTGTACTCGTAAACGCACAGACAAAAATTGTAACAATGATTTTTTGGGGTGGACGTCGTTAATAAAGGCCCCCCAATTATTCTTTTTCAGACAGCGATCAGCATTGACTTATTATTACAATGGACGTCGGGTCCGCGCTAAAAAATGTTCGAGCCAAATGACCAACAAACCGCAAGGAGAGCAACAATTCCGCGTTCACGACTGCAACCGAAATTAAACCGTGATATAATGATTTTAGTGTTTAAATTACCTTGTTAACTGCATGACATGACATGACATAACTGACTGGGACATTTTTTTCGCGATTTTAGTATAAGATTAGATGTCCATAGTAATAATAAGTCAATGGCGATCAGTTACAGATTTTAGTGTTTTATTGGTTGTAATTAAATGACGAAAAAAATGACTAATCAAAATTTATCAATTGAAATAAATTATATAAAATATGATTATGTCAGCAATAATATTAATGTAGGCAATTGTCAAATAGTATTGTTTTTTCGTTTGTCGTAAATTTGTGTTCGATTTTGTCGTCAAAGGTTTTAATAGCAATAGGATATAAGTGTTGTGGCGTTTAAGAGCAATATACTTTGGAATACTCGTGTGATTATCAAAAAGTAATTTTAAAGTTTGTGCAACAAGGTTGAATTTGCAATTATCTTATTTTCCCCAAGGCCTTATCGATGTTATGTTAAGCTTACCCTTGCAATGCGAGTTTCACAGAAAGTTTTGAAGATATCTCATTGCACACTTATGCCCGTTTCCTATATGGGGTCATTCAAGTATTAAGCACTACAGGGGGCGGGGGGGTGCATTCTTTATTTTTAATGTCATGAGAGTGGGGGAGTCTGGAGGGTGATTACGTCAGCTGTATAAATTTTGAAATGAAAACTTCTTTAGCATCGTTGATTTGAAAGTCGATGAAACGGAAATGACGCGAAAAAACGACAGTAAAAAGAGAGAGACATTTTAATAGCGGAGAAAATGAGATAGGAAGCATTATCCGCTTGCGTGCTCCAAGGTCGGGGTCCTAGAGCAATACCTTTTACGGCAAAATGGCGGCTTACGTAAGCAAAGCAAAATATCTATATTTGGACTGAAAGTATTTTTTTTGCACACTGAAAGTATTTTTTTTGCACACTGAAAGTATTTTTTTTGGTTACACTTCTACCACGTGTGAATTGCACACATATGTTTTATTTTTTTACTTTTTCGAATTTTCCACTCAAAAATCTCCAATCTCTTTTGTCTCAAAAATCTCCTGAATCAATAAAGAAGCCATTGAATGCATGTACCACTGTTTACATAAGCATTTGTTGGTAAAAGATTTGCTTACTTTTGCTAATAAGATTTTAATAATTGAAAATAAATCTGCTTACGTAATACTTGAATGGCCCCTATTCGCAAAACGATTCGTTTTGCCTACGGATAGTAGAACTATCTACGAGGCGGTCCCAAAAATGTTCCTTTAACAAAATATTATAAGGAACCACTGTAACGACTCGTTACTCGAAAACGATCGGTTTAACGATTGATTAAATATATGTATGTAGGAAACTGGCTTATAGTTCTGTGGTTTTATGGTTGTATGTAATATCGTATAGTTTCCCCTGGTTGTCTTGATTTTAGGTGGTTTAATATCGAATGTGGGCGGTCGGTTGGTATGTAACAGTCGTGCAGACATACAGGCGAGATGTGAGTTGTTGGAAAAATTATTTTCAAACAATGGTTTTATAACTATTTCAGCGAGTGCGAAAGATTGTATCGAATTAAAAAAAACTGTTTAAAGTGTTTTTTTTAGTAAAATATGGTCAAATTCAAAGTAAAATTATAATAGCTTTGTAAAATAATAAAAGTAAAATAATAATATCTGTGCGACTGTGCATTCTAACATTTTAAACTGTAATAAAATATATTAACTTGTGTTGTATTGTCTTAATAATTTTTATCGTAATATGAAGTTCTCGATATTTAGGAGGTGCTATTTTTTTAAATAGAATAAGTTTATTTTTTGTTATTTTTTTTTCGATCATAGTATATTTGGTTTCGGGTATGAGTATTAGTGATTTATACATAATATATTATGTTATATGTAATTTTAAAGCAGTTTTCCGTCTTTTCTTGTCAATATTTTTTAATTTTAGAAAATGACAGTTAATCATAAAATAGATAGTTATAATATCTGATATAGTTATAAATTTATATGTACTTAATCCATATATTATATGAAATTTATATTTTTGTAGTTTTCTTTCTCGTTCTCAATTTTGAATTTTTGCCCCGATATTTCACGGTCATTGTGTCGGCACGATCCGTGTATCAGTGATATTTGTAAGTGGGTCAAAATATCGGTGTAAAAATGCAAAATCGTGAGTACCCGTTTGCATTTAAAATGTTCAGTGTATGATATAAGTTTAAAATCATATATTAATATTTATATATGTATCCGAGACCAAATATACATGCATATAAATATAACGTATGTTTTTTGTTTGTGTCGTATTCAATGTTTTACGTCAAAATGCATATTCTAGTTTTAATTTAGATTTTATTGTCTTTAACATTGTTTTTATAACAAAACGATTATCCTTTTTTAGGTTAGTTTTATGACGTAATAAGTGAGCAGTGTTACTTACATGTTATATACAGTTTTATAGTCTATGCTGGCATAGACTTAATATTTTTTTATATAATTTTTGGTATTTTTTTTATTTGTTCAGTTGTGATGTGTCATCCACGTAGTCTATGTCCATTTGAAATTGATCTCTTTCATAAAATCATTTTTTTCACACATTTTAATAAAAAAAAATTAGTAATTTAGAGGTGACTGCGCGTAAAATTATTTCGAGCATATTAAGTTATCGAAAAAAATTTTTTTTTGTACTTTTGTTTTAATGAAACATTACAATTATTGCGCCTTTTTGAAACACTTGGGATTTGATTGAAAATGTTTATAATAAGAATTGTTATTACATAAATGATTTATTCTACATTACTCCGAAGATTAATGTTTTAAATATCCGGTCTAATTTTAAAGCTCTCATCTAAAATCGTAATTAAGTAACTTGACATTAGTTCACGAATTTGTAAATTTCTGGATGTGTGTAAAAGAAGTATTTCGATATAGATTTGAATATCATTGTATTATTGGTCTTTATGATATAAATACACGTATCTAGATAGTCTGTCTCATAGATACTTTGAAACTATTGGATACAATGCTGCTATCTTGTGATTATGAAATGAACTAAAATACTTGTTCACGTATTTTTCCCTGTTCGCCACTATATATATATAGAGTAGGATAGATATAGACCCAGACAAGAATCGAACCACCTACCGTTTTTAGGTTTTTTTTAACTTCTATAACTTTTTATTAAAATACATAATGTGTAGTGTATTATCAAATGTAAAATTGTCAACTAATATTTTAGTGACAAATAATCGTATGTCTAAATCAGTGAATGATTGTCTGTCGATGTTTTATCCTATTTAGTGAACGAGCTGCATCTATTCTACTCTATGGCCGTGGATGCCACAATAGTCCGGTTCCCGCGCTGTCATAACTCATAACTATCGCAGATTGAAAATGGCGCGAAAACCTTGTTTTTATATTATAAAGGTCAATGTGTTCTATCATCTGTGTATTAGATAAGCGAATTGAAGTTAGATATTAACATTTCAGTGATAGTCTAAGCGTCTGTAGCGAACAAATCGTTTTAAAATTAATATAAGGTCGTCATAATCAAATGTTTAACCTATTAAAGTATCTAATGAATTTTGTGTTTTATTTTCTATTGACAATCCTATTCTTTATGAAGTTCTATCCTTTCCACCACCCTCGGCAGATCATGCATTCTGACCTGGGTGAACAACAGACAAGGCTATAGTCAAGTTTCTCATGTTGGCAGCTCCGGCCCCACACCTTGACCCAGCTTGAGTAGTGTAGATATAGAGAAAATGGGTAGATATTAAATCAAGAGGCAAGTATAATAGAGCAGAGAAGCCAGGCGTCCAACTCTTACACGGTTAGAAAGAGACAAAAGTTTGCTCTAATACCTACGTACACTGTTAAATAATACCTGAGTTAAATATATATCAAAGCCTACGTTAGCATAATCTGTAAAGTATTCAATAATCTTTTATTTTTTATACCTTGTTGTTTCTGCGTATCTAGATAGTTTTGCTAGTTCTAGCGTCATAATGGACTGCTATACATTTACCTACGTAGGTATCTATCTAATGATTTAAAGCATTTAAACCTTCCCTAATACGATAATCTATTCATAATTCAAACGTTAATCTAAGCTACTAAACATACCTAACATAATAGTTTTATCCTAATAACAAAACAAATACGGGCCTTGATCTAGGAACGGAGCCAACATGATCCAAGGTATTTTCTGTTGGAGGTTGCTAGGTTTTGGGTACAGTATCGTGTCCCTCACTACGAGCAGGGCACATCCCTCAAGTTGGTCTTATTTAGCATGAATCGCCTTTCCTGCTGTCATTGCTGTTTTCCCGCGTAATTTTTAACGTATATTTTATGTTTTAGATACGAGTAATTTGTGTTCATAGGCTGTGTGCCTTAAAGCTAATTTAATATTGATACATAAAGTAACTTACTAAGATTTTTTTACATGCTTTCGTTACTATACCATAAAGTTTTTTACTTGTCTCTGTTGCAGTATCGAAAATAATTTCCCACTTTCGTTTTGGCTGACCATTCAATGATGATTTTGGACAATTTTGGTAAAATATAATTGGGCTATCCGTAAGTAGTGTTTCCGCGGACGGTTGTGATGTGACCATCGTCAGGAGCCGCGTAAACGTGTTTACGTTCGTTCTATTGCGTATGATCCTTTGTCCGCTATTTACGTAAATAAGTTAGGCTTAGATTAGATAATGTGTTGTGATTAGTTATAGTCGTATCTCTTATAAACGTCACTGGCTTATTATTAAAACTTACGTGTTTTTTTATAGTGCCTTCACTTAAAAACACGTATGTTTTTAATATTAAGTTAATTATGTGTAAAATACATCTATTTTTCCATTGAAGAAAATCTAAACATACTTTATCTAATCTACAAATGCCAACACTTACCTACGAATTGTTTACGAGTATCGATGATGATTTATACGTCGTATCACACTACTAATCATATTAGGTACTAGTAATGCGCCCTTGCACCGCTTTGCGACGAAATTCCTATTCTTAAGAGGGGCGTAAAGTTGAAAAAAGCAAAAAGCCTAGTTAGGTACTATATACCTACTACCCCGGGAGAACTACTAGGTACTACCGCTCGCCACGGAACTCGGTACCAATTCTACCGTGTAATAATTATTTTAACAGTAATTGTGTTCCGGTTAGAAAGAAATTCAGATGAAATTTTAATCTGTAATCATGTTTATATTTTGCCCATCTTTGCCTGCCTCGTATTTTGAGGCGGCGATTTTGCTAACTCCAGTTTCTTTCATGTCTAACTAGCGACCCGCCCTCGCTTCGCTTCGGGAAACTTATTCCTTCGGTTTGCAAATATTTAGTTATATATTTTGAATAATTCACACTATATCTTTAAAATTTATAGCCTATGTATTATTCTGATGTGTAAGCTATATTATTGTAGTTTCAGCAAAATCCATTCGGTAGTTTTAGCGTGAAAGAGCCACAAACATTCATACATCCAAACAAACTTTCGCATTTAAGTATAATATTAATAGGATAAAATTGTGCTTGTAGATCAATGCTTTTAATTTCTCTAAATAGTTTATGGCAAGCATGCATTGGTTGCCTGGAAGAGATCATTGTATTATTGATAAGGCCGCCAATTTATAGGTGCTTTTGTAGTGGTCTTTTATTATTGTGCACAATAAAGATAATTTGTATTGTATTTTTATTGTTTTATTGTATAGGTCCATGATTTTATTGGTTTTTGCTATTACCCACCGACCACACAGCCAATAGACACCTAATGTGTGATTTTCCGTATTGAATGCATTCTGGCAACTACTTAGCTGAAGTAACACGAAGCGGGGTGACTGGCTAATTCAACGCTGTGATTGGCTAATTCAAGGCTACACGAAACGTTGGAAAGAAATAGATGAGACGGCACGAATTTATATCGGTAGGTACTACAAGCAAGATGTGTTGACAGAAGCCATTCGCCTGATAGTAGGAGTCTATTGACTGAGTGGTCGGTGCTATTACTAATAATAATAAATTATTAGTAATTACCTATAGCAAAAACCAATTTCGTTGATTGTCGGAGACTAAAGATTGGCAGGTAGGTACAAAAGAGAATAACCACGTACTTATGTACTCGTATATCGCAATAATGAATCGTACAATGTTCTCAAAGGTGTGAAGTCTACCAATTGGCACTAGGCCAGCGCCAGCGTGGTGAACAATATGGCATGTACCCCCTCACACTGTGAGAGGAGACCCGTGACCAGCAGTGGGACAGTTATGGGTTGAGATGATGATGATGACTCGTATAAACTAATTGGGGGAAGTCAGCTAATACACCGGGTATTAGCTGACTTCCCCCCGCTATATTTAACCAATCGTTAAACCGATCGTTTTCGAGTTACCAGTAACGATTGTTACAGTCGTTCCTTAAAATCTTTTCTTACAGGAACACTTTAGTTACGCCTCGTAGACATCAGACAGTTCTACTAGTACTACCCGTAACAAAACTAATCATTTCACAACACAAAAAATAAGTGAAGCTTACAACAGTTGCTTAGAGAAAACCGCACCCAAATCGGTTAAGCCGTTTCTCAGATTAAGATTACGGATAAAGATTTCAATAATGACTGTTTGGGGTACAATTGCGTTATTAAAGGGCTCCATTAACCACTAATAGATTTTCTCGTACATCTTGTAAGAACTCAACCAACTCAGAGATGAAACGACGATTAATTGGATATAATTTGATAATATAATTCTCTAGTGAAAATAATTCGACCATTCGCACTACCGTACGTACGTACGTACCGTCTATAATATAGACGGTACGATTTGACTCTATATAAATAATATTCATATTATAGACTCTATATAAATAATATTCATACTAAGTACCCACTAGAATAAAAATGCTTCAGTGACGTGCATCTATCAAGATGTCATGTCACCATCGAAAAATACAAGACTGTATCTACTCATGTTACTGTATTGAGCCTATGAGAGCTGACAGATGATACTCGTCACCTTTTAGTAAAGACAATTGGATAACTACTCCGACGAACACAATAATATAGTGTTAGACTTAGGTACAATCTTCCATGTACAGACAGCGATTTATTATATGTATAGATTAGTAGGTTAGCTAATCCTAGCAAACATACTAGACCTTGTTTAGCGATATCACTATATCAATAAATGTAACATGGTACTTAATGGCTATAGATTATTTAACAGATAATTAATTTAACATGACAATGATAATGACATTGAGAATTAGAAACGAGTAATAAATCGGTCCTGTGTTTCTTGTCGGCAACTCGTCGGTGATGAAATGAAATGATTTTAATCCGAATTTGGTTTTTAAACACTATTCAAAAGTCAAAACTCCTCCTCCTACCTACCTAGTCAGTCCTCATACCTACCAACGAACTAACCGACTAACGTTCTTAACACCACTTCCTGCTGTGCTGCTGTCTGTGTCATATGTGTGATAGTTAGTCCTGTTAGTTGTTGTTAGTAATAGTCCAGTTGAGCGCTACCGTGCTTCAGAGGGCACGAAAAGACGTCGGTCCCGGTTGCTGTCATTAGAAATCGTTAAGCCATGTCGGAGGCCTTCTGGCGGCATAAAAACTTCCAACGCTGGGGTGGCTGGTTCCTCCACCAATACTGGAGCAGCGGTGGGATCTCTAAGGCTGAGATGTATAGACGATACTTAGCCTTAGCTCAGACTTTACTTACGAAAAACTTGACTTTGCAAACACTGCGATTTCGTATTTATAGACATGTCACGCTGAGATTGTGCTCAGCATATTATTAAGCTAAAACTGCTAATGCCATAATAATTGATTGCTGTCATCTATCTGTTTGTTAATACGAAAAATTTAAATGTCTTAGAAACTAACTAATATCACGGTTCATTTGGGACCTTTATTTTTGTTCGGATAATAGCCAAAGTTTTTGGTAAGTCGTCTATTTCGTGAACTTATTAGACTGCTCAGCTCGTACTCCGCCAAGTCAAAGATTTTATAAATACGCTTTATAAATACGAACGCTGTCTTAAGTCAGATTAAAGTCTGAGCTAAGGCTAAGTATCGTCTATACATCTCAGCCTAAGCTTCCTCAGTTAAGAGGTGAGACCTGTACCCTGTAGTGGGCCATTATTGAAGTCAGGAGTGATACATATTTTGTATTATCTGTAATCTACACTCAACCTTGAACAATATTTATAACAGCAATAATAATATTATGTTAAAGTACAATAAAATTTTAAAACACAAGTGATAATCGCAAACACATGTAAAGATTAAATAAATTGCATTTTTCGATTTATTTTTATGGTTTTAATAAATACTCGGATGTGCCATAAAAGTGATAATGGACTTTAAAATCTGTAGTGATAACCTGAACCAATTAGCCGCCGTGGTGTGTTGCACTGCAGGCTAGAAGCGAGTAGCTATAAAAACGCTAAGTACTCATAGCCCCACACTAGGATTACCTGTAACGTCGTCTCGGACGCGGGATAAAGGTTTGTTCTAAAATCTATAATAAAATTCCGTTCGAATTGACGGAAATGCCATACTGTAAATTTAAAAATCATGTCAAAGGCATTCTTATGACGAAAGGTTATTACAAACTTGATGATTATTTTAAAGATAAAAATGCTTGGACATGAGTTTGATATTCTAGCTAGTAAGTAGTAGTAAGTGCTATCTGTAATGTGAGTAGCAAAAAAAGCTTCTTGGAAGTTTCTTGCCGCTTCTTCTTCCAAGACTACTCACGGTAGGGATTTGTCGAAGCGATGGCGTAGATTGACTTTCGAAAAGTGTTTGTAAAAAACCAACTTCGAATAAATTTCATTTCATTTCATTTCATTTCATTTCGTACACATACACATACTTTACACAATAGACGCATTGGATGCCTTATTGTTTAAAGTTGACGACAATCAAAAAGTTTCGCTACGCACAGCGAAAGCGATATTCGCTCAGGTCTGGAAACGAGGAATACCTCTTAGCCTCTTACCCACTCGGGTGTCAGTATTCAAGGCAGCAGCAGCGAAAACTGCGTATGTCTAAATAAATACCTTAATTTTTTTATGAAGTTAAGGTAGCAAACGAGCATGCAGCACCACCTTCCGCCGCCTCCCATGACAACTGTGACCGACTTGGAACAAGAGTCATATGGGGACTGGGATAGTTAGTCCGGTTAGGTGACGGTGTTAGAACATTACTTAAGTACTTTTAAATCATAACTTATGATTTTAAACTTACTTTTATCATCGCGGACTCCAAACAACGGCGAAAAAGGTAAAACAATTGAAATGTAAGTACCCGTTTGCATTTAAAATGCTTAGCAATAACAATAACTTATAATACGAGTAGATAAACAAAAAAACAAAAGCAATGATCGCTTATCGCTTATCTTCACCGGTTGTCAACAAACATGCGAACAATTTGGTTTAGCGGTGAATGTCAATACTTTCGAAACAATCGTTTTCTATTTAAAGTTTTCAGCTGATAACGGTCGGAGTGTTTGCATTGAACTTGTAAGATAATTGATGACAATGTCACCAAGGTAATAGGGAGATAATATTATACGAAAATGGACTCTGGCCATGGGGGCCCAGAATACTAATTCCAATCGCTTGAGGGCGGACCAGGGTGCCAAGGCTGGTAAATTATACGAAATCGTTTCACATATTGACCCCGTAGCCTAGTTGGTAACGACCCTTCCTGCGAGGCGCGGGGTCCCGGGTTCGATTCCCGGGCGGGGCAGATGTTTATGTGACAGATAAATGTTTGTTCTCGGGTCATGGGTGTTAGTGATGTGTAATTAGTGTTGTCCATGCCACCCGCCACACAGGGAGTCCTAGTGCGGGGGTGTGTGTGTGTGTAGCGTTATTTATTTATTTATTTATAGTATTTAAAACGCCCAGAGAAGTGTGACTAGTCTATACAAATAAATAAAATTTGCGTGTATGTTTGTTAAAATAACCGCTTTGTACTAAATAATGTATACACATTACATAATTATACAAAAATATATCTTTTACAATTTTTGTCTGTCTGCCTGTTGCCTGTTTCGGCTAATCTCTGGTCTCTGGAACGGCTAGACCGATTTCGACGGGACTTTCACTGGCAGATAGCTGATATAATAAGGAGTAACTTAGGCTACTTTTTTTTTTAAATTTAATAACTTTTGTTGCTAAATTCCACACGGACGAAGTCGCGGGCACAGATAGTCAGAAATAAACTTGTGACTTGACGTTAGATTGATTTTTTATCAATTGTGTCTGCTCCTTTTCGTCTTTGTTCATAATTTTTGTCCAAGCAAAGCTAGCTCTGGATACCGTGGTTTTAGGTAATCCCTCTGATCATACGTAAAATAGGACCATAAGGTTGAATAACGTATTGATTAAATTCCACACGGGCGAAGTCGCGGGCACAGATAGTCAGAAATAAACTTGTGATTCGACGTTAGATTGGTTTTTTTATCAATTGTGTCTGCTCCTTTTCGACTTTGTTCATAATTTTTGTCCAAGCAAAGCTAGCTCTGGACACCCTGTTTTTAGGTAATCCCCCTGATCATACGTAAAATAGGACCATAAGGTCCGATTTACTGCGGACGAAGTGCGAAATCTAGTCTGTCGTAAAACAATGCGGAAATTGCGGACCGACGCATTAAAATCAATTAGTTATCTAACGCGGCATTCTTTCAGTTTAAGTGGACATGCAATATAATGCATTTGGTTGGAATTGAAGTAAATCCCTTTAAATATTCCGCCTTTATGTCCACAGAGCAACCGATGGTTGGGTAAAGGAGACAGCACATTAAATGATACATATTGGGTGTATTGGGGCGGTGTAGAACTGACCCCAATCCCCTAGGGGAGACAAGGGTGCCGTAAGAGGCTTTTAGAGGATTTGAGTCCGCAACTTCTTGTTGGTAGGGCCGAAGCAACGCTGGCTAGCTACTACCTTGTTTGAAACAGCCGCCAAGTGGCTTAAAAATAGACGTTTAGGTTTTTTTACTAAAATAAGTTAATGCTTGGTAAGTGACGATGAAGTCGAAAATGTTGGATGCACTAACTTATAAATTATTATCTATTAAAACTCTTCCGTTAGGTACTGTGTGACTGACAGACAACACAACCGAAACTACTGAACGCAACAAGCTGAAATTTGGCATGAATGTTCCTTGGGGAGTGTAGGGGAGCAGTAAGAGAGGATATTTGGAATTTCCCCCCAAAGACAAAAAAACGGGATAAACTGAGTTTTTTGGAAATTGGCGGGCATAGCCGCGGGGGAATGCTCGTATTAAATAAATTCAGTATCCTCTTGAACGTTCCCATATCATACACAGGTGGCAGCAAGCGCCTCTCCCATATGCTATAATCTATATCTAAATCTATATCTAACCGTGCAGATTTCGTTTCTCCCTAACCCTTATTCTACGGGACAACTGAACGAAAGGTAACTTACAAAATCTTTTATAAACAATGTGCAATTCCCTTTTCATACAGAGTAATGAGCTCAAAGACGCCGTCCTTATCATTAAACTGTTATATTTTTATCAAAAGATAAAACAATTAATCGCTTTGAATACCAATATTTCCTTAAACAATATCTTTTAATCATTGCGAATATGAGAGATAGTCTTAATGCCTTGCATTAAAAAATATTTTTGGTTGTTTCACGCGTGTTTTATCGTAAATTAAACATGTTTTTGAGATCCTGGTATCTATATATATTGTATTTCGATCAATAACTCACAGTTTCAGGCGGTACATCATCTGTAAAACATCTGTGCAATAGTTCTGTGTAGTGAAGTTATAAATATGATAGGTATGTTCAATTCAATTATTTTAATAACGGGTAAATTTATCGTAATTTTCATCGGGCGCTTTTGTTTGAGATCGTGATAATCTATATAGATTAAAAATTTCAAAACGTAAAGTGATAGATAATATTTATATTAGACTTTAAACCTTTCATACATGTATCCGATCAGGATGCACTGGATGAAGCGGTCACGGGCTCGGGGAATCGTGACGTCATTCGACGCCGTGATAGTTTTGGCGTTAAGGCGCTAAAACTTTAAACGTTATAATAAATATTCATTATTTAAATTGTATTTATATACATAGCTAAAGAGATCTTGAAGTTCCTATAGGAAAACTTTTACGCCCTTTCCTAATTACTTTACAAATTTAAAACAAAAGTTTATTTTTAAATTTAACAGCCCTGACTATCATTGTTTTGGCCTCTCTACAATTATGTTTACTATATTTTTTCTAAATTGCCATGAATATAATGCAATTATTATGAGTCTTGTGACTTTGAATTTCTTTTGTGTATGTATTAACAAAAGTCGATAAGGTCAATAAAACAAATTTTTAAAAATCAAATTAAATTATATTAATATTCTAAGAAAATAAACTATTTACATTTATTTATAATTTTTACATCAATGCAATCGCCGCTTTCCATGTCCAAAGCATTAGGCGTGGTAGTACCTGAAAAAATGAAAATAAAATTAACCTTACTATTTATCAACACACAATTTGTTTTTTACTCTGTTATAAGTTACCACCTGCCAATGGTCCCACCATATGGTATGTGGCAATAAAGCCCTGGTAAAGGGAGATAACCTGTTGAATCTTGACTTAAAACACCCCTATTGTAATCGAACGGTAATACCAATTATAGATAGATAGATCTTTATTTCCAACATAAAGTACATTATTATTACAATTACTTTTACTACTAAGTATTTAATGAATGGTGTTTGTAAGTACTTAGCAGTAATTAATTTGTTTATTCAAGTAGCTCATTACGAAAACTCGATTCCCACTTACCACCAAGAAGTCCATCATTAACTCACCAAATAAAAAATATCAATGCTTAAATTTCATTTCTTAAAATAACTTTGAATGTGTTATTATTACTGATTCAGGTAATATCAGTACAAAAAAAATGTTAAAGCTTCATGTATCACTTTTTTGATAAAGACAAGAAAACATAAAAAAAATTGTGTGAATTAATAAAAATTGTACAATTCTGTCCCCATATAGTTTTGGTATAGTTATCACTAACTATACTAGTTCCATTTCTTTATTTTCTCGATGACAGTTCTGTAGTAGTGTTGTGACCAAATAAGTAATAATATCGATCGCATATATTTATTATATTAAATTCATCAGATTTTGATTAAAATAAATAAACAAAGATTACCTGTCGTTATAATTATTACGTTTCATTGTCGAGTATCTACCTATACCTACTTATTTTACAACATCTTCGAAAATTTTAATAGAATAAATACGAATAAATACGAAATAAACAAGAATAAATACGTGTAACATCTTGTAATGAAATATAGTATAATATTAGTTAATAAATTGGTACAAAAGTATCCGGCAGCAATTAGTTTCTTACATTTTGTAAAAAAGTATCGGGTCTGTTATCGTGTTACGTTTATCGATATAGCCCATCCCTATCAGTTTCTCCGAATCAGGTATAACCTTGTACGTATGTAAACGTCATATTTTTATAAAATAATGCATACATAATGTAAAAAAGACGCTCGTTCAAGTTTTCACAGGAGCTGTCATCGAGAAAATAAAGAAATGGAAATAGTATAATTAACTGTATCAAACTGTTTTACTAAAATAAAAATCAAGCTTTTATTAGGTACTTATGTTGTTGTTAATAAAAATAATTATAAATCTAAAAATAACAATTTAAACCTGATAAGAAAAATATTATTGTATAGGTATTATTGTAACCTTAAACTATAAAATAAATCAAATAAATATGATTATAATGAGGAATGAGTAAGTTTTTTTAAGATTTATCTGATTTATCAGCCAGCATCACACTGTTGATGCCTTTAATGCAACAGTGAACACTTACCACTTAGAGTCTTCACCTTTGGTAGCTATTTACATATATTTTTTTTTAAAACTATTACCATTACATTATAATGAAAACACTATGTCAGAAATTATGGACTATGTCTGAAATAAAAAAGTTTATGTTACCAACAACGATGATACATACCAGGTATTGTTTCCCCATCAAATTCGAACACCAGGCTCGAAACAGGGACTTCTAAGTGCTCAGCACATTTCACCATCGCTAGCTGCAGTTTTTCATCCTTGCCTACCGATAACTCCAAAGGTTTTTTCTTATTTTGACATTGAAACTTTATAAAAAAACCTTTCTTTTCTGGACTACCACTTTTGAAAAGAGAAATTTGTCTATTAACTACACCCCCTTCGATAAACTTAGCAATGTTATATTCAATTGAATCTGGCGTGTCATCAGGTCGTAAGATACGATCACGAGTCCCATAATTATATGTAAATAGTAACCTATCACGACTAACACATTTTTCATTAACGAAGAAATCAAATATTTGTGTCAGCTTTTGATGTCTCCGAATATTGAATTTGACCACATCGGAATGTTGCCAGAGCACTTTGACAGATAACTCTTCGTTATCTAATTCTTCATCTAAATCAATAACAGAGACTGGTTCTGGGACAACTTTTTTATCACTGAAGAGGACCTGATCGTCTGATGCATCAGGATATTCATGAGTATTGCCAATGCTGAATGTGGGGATTGATGGGGAATTGTGTGTGATACGTCTACTGCTTCGTTTTTGACCTGAGCCCCTTTTTCGACCTCTGCGAGGCATTTCTAGAGGTGGAGATGAAATCATATCTGTATTCATATCATAGTCTGCATCAAGATTGCTCCAACTCCTGGTTCCTCTGCCCCTCGATTTTGGGGCCGAAGGTATTGACGATTGACTTCCTCTGCCCCTTCCTCTGCCTCTCGATTTTGGGGCCGAGAGGATTGACGATTGACTTCCTCGGCCCCTTCCTCTGCCTCTCGATTTTGGGGCTGCAGGTGATGATAATTGACTTCCTCTGCCTCTTCCTCTAGGCCGGCCTCTTTTCGCGCCTTCTTCCCAAAGTGTCTCACACGATAATTGGGTACCGGCATTCTTTCTTTTACTTCTCCGGAGACCATTAGTTGGGGTATCTAACTCAGTAGAAACTATATTCGTTGAGCTGTCATCAAGCACTTCAATCACATCTGAATCACGACAATTTATTAAACTAACAATACTAACATCATTTTCTTCGACTACTTGATCGTCACAGTTACTTTTGATAACATTACTAATGCCATATTTATTTCTTAACTTCTCCAACTTCTTAGGACATCTGTCGTACCACTCGTCGTCTGAATCAGACGATATTTCGTACATTTTATATTCAATATATAATTTATGAAAATTTTAGATGTAAACGAACAAATGTTTTATGAATTTGTAATACGCTTCCAAATTATTTAAAGCTTTTATAACACTAACACTAAACGCAACACAATAACACGGACAGTTATATTGCTTTAATTTCTTTAAAAACAAAATTATTTTAAGTAATTGCAATCTTATCGAACGAAAATAATATTAAATTAAACTTGTTTGTCTTGATATTTACTCTTGTTTCATTTTGTTAATTGAACGCCATAGACACATGACACTAATGACAGGATTGACAGTCACAGTAGGTACTCAAAGTTTTAGTTTAAAATCAAACCAGTCCAATTAACAATAGGACTGTCAAACAATGACGTTATGGAGATAAGGATCACCAATGGCGGGTAGTTAATAAATGTTATTAGAATCATTGACATTCCACAAAATATTATGTAGGTAGATGTTTCACTGCTGATAGCAATGTTCGTGAATGACGTTAGTATTTATTTGGTAATATCATATGTCAATGGGCGCGTCATATAAATTTGACAAAGTTCTAATGACTTTGACAAATTGACAATGGAGTTAGGTTAGGGATGGGCACAAAGAGAATATAACCACTACGTTTTAGGGAATATTTATGGACTAGGTAGGGTGGTGGGTAGGTGACCTATATAAACTTGAATTAAGGTCAATTAAATTATACTATCTATTATATTACATTGATTATAACTTTAAATGACTGAACAATATATTTTACGCGTCTAAATAGCTAGCACCCTCCTTCTACAATCTATAGTAAAATTTTGTTGAAAAAAAAAAATGCTTTGGTGGTCGGTGGCTCGCTTAATGTCAATCTAAACAAATCTTAATGTTAATCAAAACTAATACAAAAAAAAGCAAATTCCTTCAGAATATTCGCAGTATACATACAATCATACTTATTATCTTTATACGCAGTATACTTCCTATCTTAAAGTAAAGAATAATTAATGAATTTTTTTTCATGGTTTTATACTGATCAAATTATAGTACCTAACGCCCGCGCCATTTAAATTTCTTATAATTCTTTCCGGTATAGAAAGTATCAAAAACATCCATAACATAAAGCGTTAATTGAACTAAGTTGCAAATAAGCTGCAGGTTAATATGGAATCGCTCAGGATGACTGAGTAACATTTTCGCAACACTTACAACATTGCTAACTTGTTATTGAATTATTCAGATTATTCTTAGAAATGCAAGCTTATAACTGATAAACGTACATTAACTTATAGACGCGATCACTGACTTGATGAATTTCATCAGAATAATAATATAAATACATAGCGATAATGATATAAGGAAAGGCCAGCTAAACTGATAAAATCACAAAAGATCAAGATAGCAATATTAATTGTCATGGTATTTAGGTATATACTTAGGTAAGTATTATATTATACATACATGAAAAGTTAGTGATGTCCTGATCTGGTTATCTGCTTTAAACATACTTGAATAAGTTATGTAAATCTATATCTAAATGTATAAAACAAGAAGCTGACTGACTGACTGACATATCAACGCAAGGCGTAAACTATAAGGGTTAGGAACTTGAATTTTTGCACAGGGGTTTCTTTTATAACGTAGGGGAGCACTAAGAAAGGATTTTTGAAAAATGATCCCTTAAGGGGGTAAAAGGGGGGTGCAGAGTTAGTATGAAAGTTCTCTGATTTAAAAACTTTTGTATATTTAGGGAGCTTTGGCGGGCGAAGCCGCGGGGGAAAGCTAGTTAAAAATAAAATTGTTCATACTTTCTGTGTGTGTGTTCTTTATACTGAACTGAGAACGAACACAAGTTGGCTCAATCTGCTAAAATCCATAACGTATCAGTGTATCTATATGTATGTGTAGTATAAAAAAAACTAATGATAACCTTTGTCCACAGCTCAAATTCTCCCAATCTTTGTGCTGCTGGTGGCCACTCACCAAGCAAAAGTAGAAGATAAATCTGTGGAAATTCAGAAGCCCCAGGTTCCCGCGGCTCCCGAAACTCCGAAATCAGCTGAAAAGGAACTGCCTCTTAGTGGAATAGACCCCACAACGATGACGTGCCCTAAGAAAGGAGATGTAATTAAGTTATTATTTAAAGTATATACCTAGCTCTTTGCTAGGTGGTGGTGGTAGGTAGTGGTATGAACGTGGAGATCAACCTCTGAGGATAAGAATCCTGCACGCATTTCTTATCTTCAAAGTTACGCGTGCATTTGTCTATCATTTGCTTTGTTAAGTGTTCGAATCCACTATTGGCCAACGTAGAGGACTATAAAATATCCTTTTATCCGGGACCAGCATTGGGACAGTAGGGGATGCAACGTTGATGATGATAAAAACGTGTATTTAGTTAGTAATAAAAATAAATGTGGCAGTAGATTGGATAAGATCAAAAGAACTAGAGGCGCGCCACTTGGCTCCGATCCAGATTAGCAATATCGAGAGGAACGCTGATGACCTTCTCAATTATGAGGGAATTGCTTTACTTGTACAACATTGATAGCTTTTCTTGTGTATGTCAATACTATCACTACACAGAAGCCAAGTGCAGGTTTCCTTATTTACTATATAATTTGTTTTTGTCAGATCTTCCTTCTTCTTCCCCACTTCACCGACTGCTCCAAGTTCTTCATGTGCGTCCATGGTGAAGAAGTGGAATTCAGTTGCGCGCCCGGTGGCTTGATCTTTGACTTTGAGCTTCAGGTAATAGCAAACACCACACACAATGTCAAACACACACATTAAAACCTAAGCTCAAACTTTTTTTTAAAGTCTAATTAAATTTGTCTCATAAGATGATCTCGTCTTTTTTGTACATATAAGTATTTGTATTAACTTTGACAGAGATATCACATCTTTGGCAGATAGATCAGATGGGTAATGATGAATGATTTTATTAAACTCATTTTTAATTTCAGACGTGCAACTGGGAGTGGGCTACTCGGTGTATCCTTCGTGAACACCCAGAGGGTAATGAAATCGATGGTTCCGGTGAGGGTGAACTTAGCTGGCTGAGCGACCGCGCTGACACCCAATCTGGTTAGACTCACAAAAGATTTTTCCTTCCCTGGCGATCTATTGATCTATTACTGTTAGATGAGTGAACGCATGTACCTACTAGATATTTTAAGCTAAGTTATTATAAGATAACCATGTACTTCAATGGCACCCAAGGTGTCGGATGATTAGAATAAGATTCCTTCACTTATTCAGTAAAATTATACCAAGATTTTTTTATATTATGTTTAAAATGGCATGACTATTAAATAACTTTTATCTCGTAATTAAACAGTTATTATTATAATTAATAATCGCATTATATTCATTTATTGTAAAACCGTTATAAGTTATTTCCTCACTAATGCATGTTATTGTATCGTACACTTGAATAATCGCGAAGCATAATACCAACATCACCTAAAATATACCTAATATTGGAGCAGATAACTTAATACTTACATGATATTATGCACCTAACAATTGAGCAAACAAAATTACATTTAAGTTAAAACTTGAAGGCACAACACTACCACGAACACGAAATATTTTAATTTCGCTAATTAGACAACGCGAAAGTCCGCTTAAAACAATGAAGCAATTAGTACATACAGCCAATTTAAAATAATAATAAATACAGTGTAATGGTCTAACATAATGTGCAATGTATTTAAAATAAGGTTAGATAGATATAAATGTAATAATATAATCATTAGGTACCTACCAGAACCGTAGGTCAAGAATTTGTTAATACTAAATAAACGCTCACATTATCTTAGGGTAATAGGTTACCTATTACACTTAAGATAATCCCGTACCTGCTCCTATATCCCATCCCTATTTCATATGCTTACCTACTAACGAACTGACTATTTGTTTAAAACCTCTGCTAGTCTGGACTAACCATCCTAGTCCCGATTTGAGTCTTGGTCTGGTTCGTTCATGGTTATTATGAGCCGCAGCGGAAGGGTGGTGCTGCATGCTCGTTTGCTGTATTAATTGATTCGCAATTTCAAACTTAAAGACTAATTACAGTAAAATATATTTTGTTGTCATTTATTTAATAATTTCCCGAGCACTATTTGTTTATTTCTTCTATATATCTTTATAATAATACGTGAATGCGCGGACGAAGAAGTACATAAGACATTTGGCACACTTATAGTTTATATAGAGTGGAATGCTAATATTTTAAGCTCATCTAACAGTAATAGTGAATGCTAATATTTTTAATACGTTTTTTTAATAATGCATAAATTTAATAATTACGCAACAGATTTCAGTCATTACATTTTCAAGGTAATAAATAGTACATACCTATATAAAATACTACAAAATACCGATAGGACCATGGCACCGCTATCGATACCGGAGTCTGCTTAAGTCACAGACAGACATAATGCTAACACTATTTCACAGACATAATACTAACGGAGTCCAATAAGACTATGCCACAGACCAGACAGCAATATCGAATTCCGTTAAGATCCCTCCGCAGATAAGACATGATATCGTAGTTTGCTACGAATCTCTCAAAGGCGGGACAATAATATCGAAATCCGCTAAGTATGTGTGACAGACAAGTCAGTTTGCTAAAACCCTCTCTCTCACAGACAGACATTATAAAATAGATGTTCGCTAAGACCATGCCACAGACATAATAATGACGAAGTCTCACTATGCATTGATTTGATAAAAGCATAAATATCCAATGACCTTTGTTAGGGACCCGATTTTCGATACAATTTACCTACAATAAAATAAGGATTTCGACCGCTTCGTGTTGTGAAACACCAAGGGCATGATCGTTGCCGGCCAAGTAACAAGAGAGTAGGAACAAACTCGTGGCTCTTAATACATCCTTTTCCATTTCCTCTTCCAGGAGCTGTCGGTATCCTCACGGGGGATGCGGTGGCCAACAGCATCAGACCAACGTCGTTGGAGTACTCTGGGCCCGCCTACAATGGTGCGCTGAACTGCATGAGGGCTGATTCCGCTCCCCGAATGATGCCTTACAAGTAAGTGGGGATGTCTTCAGAATATTTTTACTATTATCGACATGTCGACTACGTAAAATTAGAGTTTTTATACAAGGGTCTTAAAATTCATACCAAGTCACACATTTGTTCCTAATTGTCTACATATTTTAGGTATGTCATATCTGATAATATGAAGTTATGAAGTACCTACGAGTAACCCGCTGCGCTTTGGGAAATCTATGCATAAATTTCATATAAATCGATTTAGCGCATTAAGGGTTAAAAATGTACACAGATAGACTAAATAATAACTTAATTACTAATTAATTAATACTAGTATGGTTAGTTAGTACCCGCACTTGCAAGTTAAATTAAAATGACTTCCACTCGTCCTTAATTACCTGATACGCTCAGGGTTAGCTCCAACCGAAAGAACTTCTCAACAGTGCAGGAACTTAATAACCGTTTGGATTCTAGGAACGACTGCCAGCGTTACTGGCATTGCGTGAACGGAGTAGCCAAGACTGCGTACTGCTCAGACGGCCTCTACTTCAACGACCTCTCGCAGCAGTGCGACTTCGAAGCCAACGTGAAGTGCCACGTCGAGCAGGTAGATGAGCTCAAGAGCGAGTTCATCCTCTCCAAGTAGACTTGCCAACGGATGCCGACAGCTGGGATTTTAAATGACTGAAGTTTGTAATTAATTTGTCAATATGCAGAGTAGTGTTACTAAGTTCTGAACAGGAAATTGAATCCGTACTGTCTGATCGGACGTGCGACAGAGGCGATAATGACGTGACTATGACACGACAATGACGCGACAACGACGCTTCAAACACGAAACAATGACGCGACCGCCATTATTAGCTAAAATACTATTTCGTCAACTGTATCAAAAGTTAGTTTTAAAATCGCAGCTGAACGACCAATTTAACGCCTCGATCTACTTAGGAGCAATCTCTACTACAAACTCGACTACAACACGTCCTATCTTCTCCGCGGTTCTAAATGAAGTGACATAATTTCATCCCTACCCAGCAGGAAGTGACGTCACCTTGAAAATAAATAAAATTTCACTTTTTTTATTGTATTAAATATATCAAACAGGGAAATCACATAAAGAATTATCCACAGATAATTTATTTTTATATTCGGTTTTTATTGATGAAATTTAGATGTCTGTCGGATATTAAAATTGTCGGTTTCAATTAATGTGCAATATTAAACATGTAATTTAATAATTTATGTAATAAATGTAGTGAGAATTTATCAGTTTGTTTCTAATTTCCTCTTATATGTTGATTTATTAATTAAGTTTATTCTAAGTTTTTTACAAACACTTTTCGAAAGTCAAACTACACAATATAAACGCTAGCACTCACTTCCCCCGCACTAGGATTCCCTGTGTCACGGGCGGCATGGACAACACAAATTACACGTATAACGGTATGCCACAGACTCATTGTATGTAACGGTATGTCACATACTCTGTGCTTGCTCTGTGGTCCTCGCCTTCTGTCTCTCTGACATACGGTCGAGGTCGATGCTCTTGCTATTGTGCGTTGAACACATTTATTTATTTGCAAGTAAAGTAATATTGTAAAATAGTGTTTATATTTCAATCCACGGCCGAACCCAAAAACCGGATAAAATCTCCATTACAATTGGCGCCCAACGTGGGGCGCCAATTGTAATGGAGCAAGCACAGAGTATGTGACATACCGTTACATACAATGAGTCTGTGGCTTACCGTTACACTACACACGTCACTAGTTAACACCCATGACCCGAGAACAAACATTTATCTTTCACATAAATATCTACCCCAGCCGGGAATCGAACCCGGGACTCCTCGCTTCGCAGGCACGACCACTACAAACTAGGCTACGGGGTCGTCAACTAACAAATAACTAACAAATAACACATAACTAACACCCAGGGCCCGAGAACAAACATTTCGGTATCTGTCACATAAATATCTGTAACGGGAATCGAACTCGGGACCCCTCTCTTCGCAGGGCCACTACGGTCCCTTGAGAACATTATGGATTCATCTGAGGTGTCCAGTTTCCTCACGATGTTTGATCAAAATTGTTGAAATTTATTTATAGGTGCATGCAGGATTCTTGGCTATTAGTCTACCGTACCGTAAATAGTCTAATTTACATATTTATATGTATATAGATTGATTGTCCGTTCACTCTGACATCATCGATATAGGCAACCTTCAGCATCAGTCGTATCACCGATGGGTAAGCGACTAACGATGAAAGATATTATGGAATTAAGGTAGCAAACGAGCATGCACCACCTTCCGCTGCCGCCCATGACAACTGTGACCGACATTGAACAAGACTCACATCGGGACTAGGATGGTTAGTCAGTTAGCAGACGGTGTTAGAACGTTGGTTGGTTAGTTCATTAGTAAGTATGAGGACTGGGGCAGGGACTAATTAAATAGTTAGTCTTGTTAATAAAATAGTTGTTGGTAACAGTACAATTAGTAGTTGTTAGTAAAACACTTGTTCTGTTCGGTCACAGATTTATGTATGTACTTATTTATTTACTATTTTTAGTGAGCATCAGGTGTGTTGCTACCTTCTTTCTGTATTCCGTGGTTTCTAAATTCTAAATTTCTTCTTCATTTCTAAATTATTATTATGTATGCTATTAATGATAATTTATATGCAAAAATGCGGTTACAATGGTCAAATCATGTTTCATATTCGCTCACATTTGCCAACAGTAGTGGCATGCAAATTATTCTTATTTATTATTGATTAGTTACATGTTTAAACATTTTAAAATTAATGGATTATAAAATAACAGAAATTATAATTAATATGTAGGTACCTACTTAATTATATGTCAGTTTAAAATTTATAGTAAGATTATTTAAGGTTCATAGAATATCGTTACTCGCGCTCAGTACGACTAGTGGTCAATAGTTCAATACCACTGTGTAGTAGTTTTTGTTTACCATTGTCCTCAATGGCCAGTCGAACGACCGTCACCACGACACGATGCTGGTAGTGTGGTTATCGTTGTCGGCAATGTTGGCCAGTGTGGTAAGTCGATTTATTCATATTATTTTATATTGTGTAATAATTCAATATAGTTTGAAGTCATAAATCTCGTAAAGTTGTTTACCGGTCGTTTTGAAATTTTTATACAAGATAGTATTTTATTATTATTATCATAGATACCTGAAGGTACTTTTTATTTTTAAAGTCCCAGAGGAATAGATTTAAAGCGTTTTGTCTTATATCTACAGCATTATAAAACTTATTTAAAAAAGTTATATTCTTAGAATTTCCCGCGTTTTTAAGGATAATTGCTCTTTGTTGTCTGTGATCAAATAAGGAAATGTAGTACAGATAATTAGAACTAAGTATTAAAGGCTTCCTACTGCCTGTGGTCTTTGTTGTTCGTTTCAATCTTAGAGTATATATTACGGTAGGTTTCAGTAAAAAACAATCACGTATTCATTGGTTTATTCACGTAGTACACTTGAATTTCGATTTTTTAACCGATTTCAAAAAAGGAGTAGGTTCTATGTTTGACTGTTTACCTATATATTCTATGTATGTTCACCGATTTCTCCGGTAAATGTAGACCAATTTAGATAATTACTTTTTTATTTGAAAGGACGTACTACCGAGGTGGTTTTATTTTATCTTCTATACATCTATACTGTATACAAATAAATAAAATAGCGTCTGTTTGTAATATTAAATTAACCCCTTTTTTACTTAATGCATATTATGGATGTATACACGGTACATATACCAAAATAACATTTTTACAATTTTTGTCTGTTTGTTTTGGGCAATATCTGGAACGGCTGGACCTATTTTGACGGAAGTTTCACTGCAGATAGATAGCTGACGTAATAAGGAGTAACTTAAGCTACTTTTATTTAAAAAAATCCCCGTAACAATTAAAATTCCACGCGGACGAAGTCGCGGGCAAAGTCTAGTAATCATTAAATTGAAATCTAATTGGGATTGGTTTCAGGAATAAGGGGAACCCACCTTAACATAATGATGGGGTGTCCAATGAGTCGACGAGAGACTTTTACTTTAAACAATAAGGTACTTAAAACGTTTAAAATTAATAATCACAAAAGTAACTAAGTAAAACTGCTGTTCGAAGGGTCCTAGGTACGATTCCCAGCGATTCTCGGTCTGGGTACGAGTGTAAAGTTATTTATGAATATTTTTGTTGATGGTTCGGCATAGGCCAATTGCGTTAACGACCACAATGTTATTTTCCTGTCCTCTATGTTGTCCTCAATGATATTATAAGTAAAAATGACGTTGATGTCACTAGGGCGCGAAAAGTGGGCCAGTCAAACTGGGCCAATTGGCGCGCTTTTTATGCAGCTATCTCTTTCTATCTTACATGTTCCGTAATTATCTTTCTTGTCCATACTTACAATAGTGTCATCGGAGCAGTTCCAAAAGTTCAATTCGCCTTGTATGAACGCAACGCAACGATAGTTTTAATATCGTTGGCCGGTAGACGGTATTGGATGTTTCGCAATAGCCGCGGTATACCGCGCGATAATTTTACTATCCACTGCGGTTGCTGATACCGCGTCTATCTGAACAGGCCTTAACAGCTAGCAAAAACTAGAGATCCTCTCAAACAAAAATCCTCTCTTAGTGCTCCCCTACACTCTCCATGGAACATAATATTATGTCAATTAAGATAAATATAACAGCTTATTAGGATATTATTCCGGAAAAACAGGGAGACAGACAAAATAAAAAAAAAGGTTTGAAAGTTATTGGTATCGTGTTAATAACTAAGTATAAGCACTTGAGAAAACACAATTATTTTGTTCATAATACAGACAGACGCTTCAATTTTGTTTATGTATTATTAATGAAGTATATTTGTTCCAGACGTGTGAGCAGAAAGATGGGGGCATAGCTCCGAGGGTGGTCCTCAACGATGGCAACACCATGCCTATTTTGGGGCTCGGCACATTCCTGGGATTTGATCAGGTATGATAATGACTGTGTAGTATAGTTGACTTGTCGCACACACGTCAAGTCTGAATCACGCTATCGAAGTTTTGTACACCGCTCGCATAAAAGCTCCGACCGTGAACAGTCGGAGCTCGGCCGCTCTCCAGGCACGACATCTCTCCTGGTGAGAGACCTCCCTTTGCTAAAATGCTAAAGTACAGTCTAATTGTGGTATAATTACAGAATGGTCAGAAAAAAGTTTTGCCGAAAGAAGTGGAGCTGCCAGTCACCTGGGCTCTGGAAGCTGGATACAGGTAGGGTGGAAATTAATTCTAATGGCTTCAACTCATCGATGACGTATTAATTAGTTCGGGTCTCTCTCTCCTCATCGTTGAGAAGGCATAGCCTTAGAATAATAACACTATAGAAAGACAGTCTTCATACAAGCGCTCTGTCTAAAGTGAAGCACTAAACCGAAACTTTCCCGAACTTCGGCTGCGGATAATCATATGTTTTTAGCAATAATACATAAATAGCTTTTCAGATATTTTGTGACACAATTTAACTGGACAAATTGTCATCATTCTTTTTTTTTCGCGAGACACGTTTGTCGTGCGTTGACATGAGCTGCCCGGTGCTTGGAGTCATTTCTTTCAGTCAGTCAGTTTCTATAGTGTAATTATTCTAAGCATACAGCATAATCCACCACGCTGATTGGTGTGGGGAGGGGGGTTAGTGGGGGTAGGCTCTCTAGTGATAACAACTCTCAATAACTTTTTGCCAGTAGCGGTCACCCATCCAACTACCGACCTCCCGCTGTCGAAACTAAACGAAAATGACCTCGCTTCTTCAAGGGGCCGATGCCATAATGTCTGCACTCGAAAATGTGTAATGGAATTCTTTAAGAGGCCACTTTTATCTTTTTTCGTTGACTTTACTATAGTTAAAAACAACATAAAACTAAATTATTGTCCTATGGTGTTGCATATTTGCTGTAGGTATACAAATTATTTACAGTTCGCGCCAAATCTTCACAGATTATAATCATAATGTTTTTTCACGAACCCCACAGACTGTTGGATACGGCCACAGCTTACAACAATGAGGACCAAGTCGGTCTCGGCGTGGTGAAGTCAGGCGTACCTAGAGAAAATGTCTTTGTTGTGACTAAGGTAGGTCTCAAACAGCCTTGACAACAGTAACCTTGTAGTGTCTTTTTAGTATAATTTTTTCACTATGGCCAGTTTTTTGCGAATCCCCCACAACACAAATGCTTTCGCGGAGCCTTAGCGGTCCGGGGAGCATTATTCATAGCTGCCGTTGAATCTAGCCGGAACCGTTTCGAAATATTTATCTAACTAGGAAATAACATTCGAAATACATCTCCGTTGCTCCCGATGAAACCCTGGATCCTATGACTCGAATCCAGATCCAACCGAGGAGGCCTAGAGCATACTCCACCAGTCTGCGGATGCGGATTGGTGGAGGGGTTGGTGGCTAACCAGTGTCGGAAATTTTTATGTTACCCGAAAGTCTCCGAAGTGGCTTATCGACTGCTACATTACGACAACAATCGGAACCTACGCGCTTTACGCGACCTCCGAAGCACGGAAGCACTCAAGAAACTCAGCCACTAGCGGTCACCCATCTAACTACCGACCGCACGCTGTTGCTTAACTCTGGCGGTAACTTAGAATCGACGCAAGCCGCCGGGCTATGAATGCTAACCTTAGAATCGCTTACAGTTAGTATTGCTGCCTAAATAATAATATTTATTATATTTCCAGCTGAACTCCCACGACCATAGACGAGTGATACCAGCTCTGAATGCTTCCCTGACACGACTGAACATGTCCTATGTCGATCTGTTCCTCATTCATTTCCCTTTGTCTTTCAAGGTAAGCTAGAAATCTGTGCGGCGAAGCGTAATGCGCCGTTTAGATCCTCGGTCGATAGCTTTACTTTCGATGAATATTCCTCGATAATATATAACATGAGAGTGACCACGAGGTCGTTTAGAGATCATGTTGCTCTCAATTTCAAAGATGTTTTCTAGATTGTAGATGTTCGGCGAGAAAGTCCGAGACCGCGCTAATACGAGTATAAACGGCCTATTCTATCTTCACTACGAGTATTCGCTCGTTCTCGGCTCGGTGTTGGGTTATTGGATCAAAGGATATGCTGTCTGTATTCGTGCGAGCGTCTATTATTCGTTTTACAACCGAATATTCAGCCGAGTATCTGAACGCGGCGTGAGTTATAACCACTCAATTTAAAACAAAAAATGTCAAAGGAGAATGTCCATTTTGTGTGGGTGTTTTGGCCCAGAGTGAACAGCCACTAAAAATAAAAACGATTATGGAATTAATAGCTTTAGCCAGTAGGAATCAGAAAAATAATAAAGTTTTGTATCCAGGTGTTCCTAATTTTTTTTAAAGAGATGTCTTGAACAAGGTTGTTGGTTGGTTGGTTGAAACAACAATTTTTTTATTATTCATCTTCATAAGTCATCAAAATGTGTTCTAGGAGTTCCTAGACCACATTTTGCCCAGTTGGGCAGGTGGATTTATTCTCTCTTGATGCCTTGCCCAGCTCAGAAACCAGGTAATAGTTATAACTTGGGCACAACAACCTACTGTCCGTCAACCCACTATGCAATTACAGCAATATCGTTTAATAGTTTCTTCTTTCCACTTCTTTGTTTTCATTGTCTTCTGGAGACATCAGTTGACCGAGGTAGATGTATTCGTCAACATAGGAAATTTCAGTCTGGTTACAGGATCTTTGTTGCCATTTGTCATGATTTTTGTTTTCTCTGGGTTTCACTTCAATCCGGCCTTTGCACTTTCTGATGCTAGATCATTCATCATCTTGCTCAGATCATCTGGTGTTCTTGCTAATAATACAATATCATCAGCGAATCTTAGGTGCGTTAGCATGCGGCCATTGATATTTATGCCCATGTCTTTCCATTCTAGATTCCTGAAGATCTTTTCAAGTACGGTCAGAAAAAGTGTTGGTGAAACGGGGTCACCCTGACTCACGCCTTTTTGTATTTGAAACCTATTTCCTTCCTGTTCTAGTCGAATATAGATATTTTAAAGATATTTTTTATAATTCTTATAGGCTTCCCAGATTTTTTAGGGTGTCAGAGAATCGAAAGCTTTACTGTAATCAATAAAAGCTATGTTATATGTAAGCTGGTATTCAGCGTATTTGTAATGTTCTTAGAACACAATTGTTATGTTTTTAGCACTGATGCACTTATTTATATCACTTTTAATAATTAAAATCCAGGAGCAGTTGACAGCGCGTTTTTACGGTTACAGAACCGGAAACGGAAAACATACAATTAGAAAAAGCTTAATTAGATTCCTGTATTTATGTAGAGTAGTTATCTTTTTGGTACATATAGTTTGAACTTTTCTGTATGTATTGGTATGTACCATCCATGATAATTATTGGATTCCTGTTTTCCGCACAAAATAGTCCATCTGGTATCAATAAGTTCCTTGTTGCTATTTCATCCCTAGTTATATGATTTATTCCAAAGTTTATAGGTATAAAATCTTGTTTCAATGTACTGCGAGCTTTATTCATCAATCTCATTAATGTTGTATGGGGAATGTTAAACAATGTTGATATTCTTTCATCGCTATCACCAGTATGTAATTTAACTAAAAATGCAGCAAGTGCTAGTGTTCCCTTTTTCATGTTTCTCAACATTGGCAGATCTGAAAGTAGTTGTTGGAATTGACCATTTGTTAAACCAATCCAATAGTCAACTAAATCATCTGACATTTCAACTATATTAAAAAGTCGACAAATGAGGCAAAGTCTTCAATATGTGCAGGAGTAAAACTTTGAATTGGTCGCACTATATTTTCTAATTGCTGCCAATGATCATTTTGTATATGAAGTGAACATATTCTACAGTTCACAGGCACATAAAACTTGAAATCAGTGAATAACATTAGCCTCAACCACATAGGGACTGTTAATCTTTCAGGAGCGTTACATTCTGGAAAGAAACAATGACTTTGTGTGTCTGCAGCTCTTTTAAGATTTGGCAGTGTTATGGCTGATGCTTCTTCCTGAGGTGGCTCAAGAGCACGAGTAGACATTCTGTCACTTCGTTGCCAACACGGGTGACAGATTTCATCTGATCCACGCAACTGAAATAAAGTTAATATGATATCAGATTTATAGCAAGATATATGTACATATAATCAGACCAAGTATTATTTATTTACTATGAACTGAAGACTATTTTAATTAAGTTAACCAACATGAAATAAAAATTAAACTATAGTCAATCTAAGCGAAGATTCATTTCATTATAGAATATATAAAAGATCTTTTGTTAACCTGCTGAATTTTTAAAAACTAACTCACATGGTATATTCATAGGTAAAAGCTAGTATAAAATACAAAATAAAGTAATAGTTACTTGTTGTGGCGTAATCCTCTCTATTATTATATTTCGTATACGCGATTCTCGATCTGTGTCAGTGCGTAGTTTGTGAGATCTTCTCCTCAACAAAGAACATCCACAGCTTATGCAAAGATGGCGATGATGACCACTACTAGCAGTCGCCTCTTCAGGCACCGACGAAACCTTTAGAGCTGCAGTCCAGCATGGGTGACACACTAAATTACTACCCGTTACCTGTTAACAAAGTTTTTTAATAAGGACAAAGTTGTTTATCCCAGTACTACAGTAATGATAACAATTTTGAGAATCGTGAATAAAGGCGATTATCCATAGATTCGTACAGAAATAGATTCCATAGAAAGTTTTCTATGGAAATGTATTATTGGCTAACAATCACAATGCGTCCTACGTCTGTCCGTGCACAACATGCGCAGCTACGAATTGGCGCTGTAGTTTGCGCGAAGAGTAGCAAACTAATTAATTTAATACTTACCACTTGGGGCGCGATCCACTGTCGTATTACAGACATCACCTCCACGAGATCAAGACTGTGACGTCTCCGATTCATTACATCGGCACCACAATTAATGCATCTCATTTCATCGGAAGTCCCTTCCATGGTAATGCGTTTCCAGTTGGATAAGAGTGGGTTCGTCTCGTTCGTCCGTATTCAATCAGAGGTCAAGAATGAAGATTATGAAGAAAGAATTTTCACAATATTCGCAGTGCGCATGAGTAACTTCCACAACTCCACAAGTCCACAAAGCGAATGACATTATTGACTTAAATAATGACATTTTGGCAAATTGACACGTCACGTCACGCAGGTCACGTCACGCCTATGAGCTGCATAGATTAGTGCTACCATAAAATTCGTTACCGATAAAACAATTAAATCGCTTATATTGATAATCGAAGTTTACGATTCTGGTAATATTAATAATTATTTCTTATTTTTTGTGTATAAGTTTACTCAAAACCTGCGTTTTTGCAGATTGCTGATTTTTGCGTTTTCATTAATGATGTTTACTATTATGACTTCCCTGGCGCAGCGATGTGCGCTGAGTCTTACAATTGGGAAATTACCGTTTCACCGGGTTCGATTTGCGGCTCGGGTCTATTTGGGAACATATTAAGAATTTCAAAATTCCCTTATGTCTAGTCTAGAGGAATGCTTCCTTCTTAGTTACCAACCTACTGGCAAAGACGATGCCGCGATGAAACCGATTAGTGCATAATATATAGGTAAAATAAAAAAACGCCATAACCCTATCAGGTTAGCGAACTTCCATCTTACACTGCATCGTCACTTACAATTAGGTGAGATCGCAGTCACACAAAAAACACATCCATCTTTTTATGTCCTTCTTAATTATTATTATTACATTATTTACATCGATTTATAGAACATTATATTTAATCGATTGTAGTAGTAATGTTATATTTTTTGCTGTCAACAACGTAGTGTTTGAGTACTCTGTGGTAAACATGACGAAATAAAAAAGCAGAGTAATGAATATTATCAACTGAAATACTCATTTTCTATTTTCTATTAGTGTAAATTGATACAACCACGAATAATGAAAAATCGTATTTTAATTGATAATATTTTTTGGTATAATTATTTTTTTCTGAGCATTCTGTCCACGCTGGGCCAAAAATGGACAATCTCCTTTAATTTGAGACTAAAACATTTAGATTTTTTTTAATGTTCCCATTAAAGAACCTTTGCTCTCCTACCCTCTACTACTCGTGTATTTTTTTAAATACCTTCATTGTAGGCAAACAACGCGTATGACAATGTGGACTATCTGGACACGTGGAGGAGCATGGAGGAGGCCAAGCGGCTGGGCCTGGCCAGGTCTATCGGGATATCCAACTTCAACATCACCCAGATGGAGCGACTGCTAGCCAACTGCGAGATCAAGCCAGCAGTCCTGCAAGTTGAGGTGAGGGTAGACTAGATTTTTTGAGTATGAGTTAGTTTTGTTACTATATTATTTATTGAAGTGAACCTTCTATAGTATCGTTGTGATTTGGAATTCGATGAAACGGAAATGACGCGCAAATGAAACGACACGGAAACGAAAAAGACACAGACATATTTTAGCGAGGGAGAACATGAGATAGGAACATTAGCAAGAGTTAGAACTAAAGTTCGCTGCAGCGCTAAAACAATTTATGACATCTAACCAAACAATTTTTTGAAGATTTCACTTCGAGCACGTGTGAATTGCACATATTTTGATTTTTTTTCTAGTTATGTTACTATATTATTGTTGTTGTTTCTTAATGTGAGTTTTGCCTGCGTATGATATTGGAGTCTTCAAGAGGACAGTGAATAGGCTTTTAATAAGTTAGTGCGTTCAACACCTTGGACTTCATCGCCACTTACCATCAGGTGGGATTGTAGTCAAGCATTAACTTATCTTATGTAAAAAAAAGGAATTGTCAAACGTCCTGTCTTACCAAGACATGTCCTGGTTTTTGTGGTTTCCTGTAATGTTCTAGTTGTAATTGTTTTTGAGCAGAGTCCTTAGTTGTTAATGTCTTGATACCATCGTCACATTTCATCTCCTCTCCTGTCCTTTTATCTCCTAACTCACCTTACCTCTCCTCTCCTTAATTTACCTGACGTCACTTCGTCTCGTTTCATGTCATAATTTCCAGTTCTTGTATTGTTTTTTTTTGACTTAATTTTATGATTTTATGACTTAAACCATTAACTTATGATTACTATGGACTATGGATGTCGGGACCGCGCTAAAAAATATCCGAGCCTAATGAGCTACAAAACGCAAACAGAGCTACAATTGACTGCAATCAAAATTAAACCGTGATCTAATAGTTTTAGTATTTAAATTGCCTTATTAACATTTCTATTCTCGCGATGGCTGTGAGACATTTTTTTCGCGATTTTAGTATGAGACCCGACGTCCATGGTAATAATAAGTCAATGACTTCCATCAAATTTCAGGTGAATTTAAACCTAGCCCAGTCCAAGGTGCTGGACTTTACCAAGAAAAACAATATAACAGTGATGGCATACTCGCCTTTCGGGTCCCTCTTCAACAACGACAAACATACGCCACCTCCAAAGGTCGACGATTCTACCCTGAACCAAATAGCTGGGAAATACAACAAGACGGTGCCACAGATTGTCTTGAAATATCTGGTAAGTTTATGAGAGTTAGGAAGACGAAAGAGACAGACAACGAGAGGAGAAATCTTTACACCCCTTTTGAAGAATATTGCGCGCACGTAAGACTGAGATTTGGTAGGATTCAGGTTAATAAAGAAGTGGCTTCTACCCATTGGCTTCAACCCATTAATGGCCCACTAGTCCCACTACTGAGCACGGGTCTCTCCTCATACCTGAGGAGGCCTAGAGCATACTCCACCACGCTGCTCCAGTGCGGATTGGTGGAGGGGTTAGTGGCCAACCCATGTGTGGAAAGTTTTTAAGCCGCCCGAACGCCTCCGACAAGGCTTAACGATTGTTATCTAACAATAATCGACGGCTTAACGTGTCCTCTGAAGCACGCAAGCGGTAATAATAATAATAATAATAATAAATTGAATAAAACACAAACCGGGTTTAAGTTAATTTATAAGGGTACACATCACGTTTTATCGCATCTCATGTATATGGATGATATTAAATTGTATGCATCAAATAAAAAAGAATTATTTACACTTGCAGACCTAACACAGACATTTTCTAATGACATAAATATGCAATTTGGCGTTGATAAATGTCAAATTCACTCAGTAAACAAAGGTCAAATAATAAACACTAGTTACCGTTTGAATAGTGGCGAACTAATAGAGGCCATAGACGAACACTCAAGTTACAAATACTTAGGTTTTCATCAATCCCGACAAATTCATCAAAAAACTACAAAACTAAACTTAATAAATAAATTCAAGTTCAGAATTGACCACATCCTCAAAACACAACTCAACTCGCGTAATACAGTTAAGGCTATAAATGCATTTGCAATCCCTATTTTGACCTACTCATTCGGAATAATAAGTTGGTCAGTCACAGATTTAAAAAAGCTGCAAAGGATGATTAATACAAGCTTAACGAAGCATCGGAAACATCATCCTAAGTCCTGTATACAGAGACTTACGTTGCCACGTCTTGAAGGTGGAAGAGGCCTTATAGACATACTTAATTTACACAACAGCCAAGTAAACATATTAAGACGATTTTTTCACACCAAATCTCTCACATCTGACTTACACAAATACATTGTAGACATAGACGAAAAACTCACTCCTCTCAACCTTCACGATAGGGCAACACAAACTAACGAGCAGATTGTTTATGTCCAAGACAAATCTGCTACCTGGGCACAGAAGTCTCTTCACGGTAGACATTACGCCGATTTAAATCAACCACATGTCGACAAAATTGAGTCCAATGCATGGCTTAAACACGGTGATTTATTTCCCGAAACGGAAGCCTTTATGCTAGCTATCCAAGACCAGGTCATAAGTACAGCTAATTATAGAAAACACATAACCAAAGAACTAGCATTACAATCTGATTTATGTCGTAGATGTAAGGGAGCTCCAGAAACAATACAACACATCACTGGGGCATGTAAATCATTGGTACAAAATGATTACAAACACCGACATGACCAGGTTGCCTGCATAATACACCAACATCTAGCGCACACATACAAGTTCATACCAAAAAAGCAACCATACTACAAATACAAACCACAATCAGTCTTGGAGAGCAAAACACACAAATTATATTGGGACAGAACAATACTAACAGATAAAACTGTACACTTTAATAGACCTGATATCACCGTACATGACAAACTTAATATGACCGCATACATTATAGATATAGCCATACCCAACACCCACAATTTACAAACCACAATATCTGAAAAATTGACTAAATATCGAGACCTGGCCATTGAATTACAGATGCAGTGGCAGGTTCAGACTGTCCACATCATTCCAATAGTATTATCATCCACTGGTATAATACCAAAGCTTTTGTCTAAGAACCTTGAACTACTCAAAATTCCAGCACATATATCACAAACATTACAAAAAGCGGCTATATTAAACACTTGCCGAATAGTGCGCAAGTTTTTAAATGTTAATTAAATTACATAGTTACGTCTGTAGTACACTTGGTTGACGCCCGTGTATTAGTAGCCAAAACCTCTTCGGAGAGAAAACAAATATTAAAATAATAATAATAATCATTTATTTCAGGCAACTATGGCCCATAAAATAAAATACATACAATTAATTTATAATATAACAAACTAATACATAAAAAAAAAAAAAAATTTAAAACAACATAAAATGATACAATAATAAACTTAAAACTAAGATTAAGGATACTATACATAAAATAAATAAAACTATTGAACACGAACGGACGGCGTCGTGTGTTGCGCGGTGTTTGGTAGCCGGCCTCGGAATCGCCAGAATACAACACCCTTCGGCCAGAACTCTTCCTTCATATAGGTCGACAGCTGTTCGGTGGGCAATCTCACCACAAACGAAGTTAACATTGTGACGAGACTCCAACCGCACGACCCTCAGTCGAAAGTTGGTCTTCATTCGGATGTACTCCACCACATCCTCAGCCTGAGTGGTGTAACGCAGTCGGGACACGTACAACAGCGTTGTCGGTATAGCCGGACGCAGCAGATGGTTCGGTCCTGTCGGTGCGGTACCGCACTGGTTCCGACTGGTGGGCTTCCTCTTCTTCTTCTTTTCAACCTTGATGAAGCCCTCCTCGTCACCCTGGTCTTTTACTGGACCCTGCTGTGGCAGATCCCTGTGAGATGATCCACGATGGTTCTGCTTTTCCCCTTTTTGCTGCTTGGCCTGGGATGCACCGGGTTTGATGGTGGCGGCTATGGCAGCGTAGGCACGTGTAGGGGTCGACGTACTCTCCGATGTCATAACCTTTTCAGCTACTGGGCGCGATGCACCGTCCGCGTTGTTTACGATCGGGGACGCTGACTTCGCCGACTCAAAACTGCTGACGGATGCGTTTTGCGCCCCGCGACGTACATTCACATTGTGAAGTGTGTTTGCATCGGGTGACCTACTTATCGAAACAGCATTGCGTAACAATACTACTTCGGCACGTAAATCACTTACGGTCTTGTCCGATGCCTCCAATTTGGTCTGCATCTCCGCCAGGCTCGTCTTCAGGGATATGATTTCCTTCAGCAACCTGGTGACATCAACGTGATCGAATGTGACGGGGGGCAGCTTATGCAACTCCTTCGCCACAAACGCTGGCACGTCATCTGGATCTGTCGCCTTCAACAGAGCGATAACGTCCTGGACACTTTTTTCAATTCCATCCCTCCTGCGTGAGGGCATCTCGTCCATCTTCCCAAGCACTTGGAAGAGTAGCCTCTTGCCACTGCTTATCTCGTCTTCATTGAAGTTCGACTTGCAGATCTGCATGATGCTTACTTCGTCCATGGTGTCGATGGCATGTTGTACGAATGCCAAGAACTCGTTGGCTATAAGTTCTTGAGAGCTCATAGCCATATTTGCGGGCAGCGGCTAAACTTAACAATTAGCAGCCCATCCGACTATCGACTGCGCCAGCTGTTACGTTTCGATCGATCAGTAAGGATCAGCCCAAGCTTCGGGCTATGAGCGTTTGGAATGGAATTGTATGGATAGATAACTTAACAGTGACGTTGTATTTAATCCAAGGCAATAGGGATTATGTATTTTAAGTTATTCCTGAATATTTTTGTGTTTTAGCTCCAGAGAGGCGTAATACCGATCCCTAAATCTGTAAGGAAGGAGAAGATTATCGAAAATATTAACGTGTTTGACTTTGAACTCACTTCTGAAGAGATGGACACTTTGAGTAAGTCTTTCTTTGAGGTGTTTGTAGTATTTTTAATGTTTATTATCGTCAATCGAGCGAACGAGCCACCTGGTGGTAAATGGTCACTTATACATCAGCAACACCAACGCAAACGATGTGTCCCGGCCAAGAAAGAAAGATGAGGAAACAAACCGAAATATTGGCTTTCATATCAGGCCCTATGGCCTGTACCATCCATCTCGCTGGACAAGTGCGGACAGTGGACAAGACCTTTGAGGATATTCTGGAGAATTCACACGTGTGCAGGTTTCCTCGCCATGTTTGGTCACCGAAGCAAGTGATAATTAAGTAAAGTTGCGTGCAGGGTTTGAAACATAGAACATAAACAGAATAGAAAGGCGTTGTGGGCGGGGCAGGCGCGCCAAGACTTTGAGCAAACGCGCATATTAAACCACACATAACTACATTACTAAAACTCACACAAACAAGCTATAAAAATATGCATCTTTATGCGTGTATGCGTGTGACTCGTTCCATTTGAAATGTCGTGATTGCGCGGCGCTACGATATTGCAATTATGTGCGTAACCTTCGTATTTATTTAAGTACGGTCTACAGATGTAGCGGAGGTGAAGGGTGGGGCGGAATCGGCTACACCGGGTTTCATACGAACTTCGAATGATACCATTGCAATGTAACTTTCTAACTTTTTAAATGTTCTGTGATTTGAAACCAGGCTTTTGGTAAGTCTAATGTTCAATCTCTATCTGTTACGATCTATTTTATAACTTGGTTGCAGGTAAATTTAACAGAGACTACCGCGTGGTTTGGCCCACCTTCTGGCAGGACCACCCTTACTTCCCCTTCGAGAGGAAGGATACACCAGCCCCCGACCTCTTCAAGCCGAGGGGCTCTTAGGACATCTGGGGTGTTTTAAAAGTCATAGAATTTTGGGGCTTGTAATATGAATGTAAAAATAAAGTAGCAAAAATGATAAAATGATCACATTTTTTTTAACGAAGCCATCATTAAAGGTTGGATCGAAAAAATCACATAATACACACAGAGTACAAAAAATTTCACATTTATTTTTATACAGTAAATAGTAATTATAAAACATAACAATGTGTTTTCTTGATAATATGCGGCACAGTACGTACTTGAGTGAACTGGTTTAGTTCAAATATAATAATTGAGAGCCGTGCGCGCACGATGTCGCAAATAAATAGGAATACACTTTTAATTATAATATTGTATTGTATTTAATGACCAACTTCATCGTGTAGTTTTTTTGGGACATAATGCGCGCAGCTCCCAATTTCACTCTCATCTTTACTTATCTACTTTGTGCTCTCATCCAAAGGCACTTAACTTCAATTATATATGTGACATTTAAAATCTATTTTATTTCAAACTGCACTCTTGGGGAAAATTATAATTCGAATGGCATCCAAATTAGGACATAGTGCCCATCATGAGAAGGAATAATGAGATCAATATCACTCAATATAAGCAATAACTCCGTGACATCCTATTGTGATTTTAATGACTTTAAATTATATTAACAAATTGACATAAATTCATGGATTTACATTAGTCTATATATTATTATAATAATATATAATAATAATAATATATTATTATTGTCATATCTGTTAATAGGCAGGATTTAGTGAAATTAAATTTCAATAATTGCAACAAATACGTAACTCAGCTACATTCAGCAAATAAACAACAATTTTATTGAATTTGAATTCAAGTTCAGTCAATGTCAAGGTTGGCGCCATTTTTCCATTTGCGCAGACTCAACGGTATTTCTGGGATCTGTTCGGATACTTTCTCCAACGGGTAGTTCTGATAGTGTTGCCAGAATATTGGCCTGACTGTGCGGTAGCCGATGTCGAACTTGGCTAATGTTGCCATGTCATCCGTAGACAGTTCGAAATCAAATATGGAAGCGTTTTCTAGAGCTCTTTCTTTTGACAGAGTTTTGGGGATTGTGGCAATACCACGTTGATACTGAAAAAAAAATTACGATACTTGAATTATGGTGTCATATTTTATCTATCTTCTTCTCTATTCATCCACAGATGAACAAAATATTCATCTATATGTATAACAGAACTGTGTTTACCAGTCTGTACATGGAAGATTTTCGAATAACTATTAAGTACCGGGAGAATTTAATATTCATTATGTTGGTGGTAGGTTGTGGAAAAAAATGTTTTTTTTTGACGTGACAACGTCTTATAAATTGATGAACACCGGCAGCGCGCACGAAAAAGTGTCCCGTTCCACCTGAGCCTGTGCGTGCAAGCGAGAGCGCGGAACAAGCGATAGAGAGGCACGATCGGCCTAAACGTCCGGCTTGCAACGCATCTATCTCTCTTCCCTTATCACGTAAAATTATCGTCCGTAAACCAACTTTACAGACAACCATTTCTTATTACCTACCAAGTATCTCAAAGCAATCTGCGTGACAGTCTTCCCGTATTTCTTCCCCATGGCCACCATAGTCGGGTTGTCCAGCTTGGGTTCCGGACTGTCCGGGCCAGCGCGACCGTCCACCATCCGACCGAAGGCGGTAAACCCGACCACTAGCACACCCTTAGCCTGGCAATAGGACACCAGCTCGTTCTGCCCCAGGTTTAGATTTACCTGCAGGATTAAGTTTTATTGACGTGAAAATTGCACATTCGAAGAATACTTTTCGAGAATAAGACAGAGCTATACAAAAAGAAAAGGACAGAATAACTGCGACTTTGGCTTGCCGCCGCATGCCATCTATGCGTCCGTCTGTGAACTACAAGGAATGCTTGCAAGCTTACCTTATGAAGAAACTATTTTAAAAGTCGATGATATGTCTTAGTACTCAACTTAGACAAAAGATGGCGCTACAGTGATTGTACAATTTGACGTTTATTATTTCACGGTAAACTCACGGCCGTGTAATCCCGATACAGACTCTTTAAATATCATTTTATCTTACGCCTATTGAATTAAAGTTCATTTTACATTGACGAAACAATACCTCGATCTGATTGGTAGCCGGCACCACCTTGCAGTTCTCCAGCAGTCTCTTCATCTGGTCCAGGTTGAAGTTGGACACTCCGATGGACTTGGCCAGACCCTTCTGCAGTACTGTCTCGAACCCTCTCCAGGTCTCCAGATAGTCTATCTTCTCGTCAACACCTTCCTCCTGAAGATGCCATGGAATATTTTAACTTAAATTCAATTTATTTTGGCGAGTAAATCGTTAAGTGTATTTTGATGATGATGTTTTAACTTTCAGCGGCAGAGTCAGCATATAAGTTTCCCAGCTTGGTTCTCGGCGGGATCAATGATGCCTTGTCATGACTGATCCACCATCGGTTACTTTGTCCACAACGCTTCCGCCGCCGCTCGTGAGAACTGTGACTGTGACGTGTGATCGCGTGATACTTACAGAGATCGACATTGGCCAGTGCATGAGGGCTAGGTCGACGTAGTCCAGGCCCATGCGGCGGAGGGAGGCCCTGACGGAGGCCTCCACGTCGGCCTCGCGGTGGTTGTGGTGCCACACCTAAATAAATAAAATAAAATAACGGTACACACTCATAGCCCCACACTAGGATTCCCTGTGTCGTGGGTGCCATGGACAACAGACCACACACCCAGCATGTGAACACAAATTTGAACCCATCATCCAAATTTCTGCCTCGCATGGGAATCGAACCCAGGACCCTTAGAACAGCAGTCCGGCATGGCGACCACTGCGCCACACGGGTCGACAAATGCGAAGCATTCGTCGAACGCTAAATAACAAAAAACTTTGTTATTGCGCCCGTAACTCCATCTAAAGCGCTTATTTCATTAAAAGGTGTTTTCCCGTGAAAATTAAATATTTTTCCGCATTAAAAGTATTTTTTCTCCATTTTGTCGTAAAAGAAGACAAACAAACAAACACACGTTCGCATTTATAATATAATTATATATTTCTAGCTGTGCCCGCGACTTGTCCGCGTGGAATTTTAATTATTACGGGAAAAATTCTTAAATAGAAGTAACCCAACTTACCTTATTACATCAACTATCTGCCAGTGAAAGTCCCGTCAAAATCGGTCCACCCGTTCCAGAGATATACCTATAGATGCGCCTATAATAAGAGGTATTAAATCCGGTGACCAGGCAGACTCACCTTGGTGGTGATGAAGATATCTTCCCTTTTGACCACTCCTTCATCGATCTTCCTCCTCACCACCTGCCCCACCTCGGGCTCTACCCGGTAGAGATGGGCGGTGTCGATGTGACGGTACCCGATGTCTATGGCATGAGCCATCGTCTCCGCCAGCTTCGGAGCATCTTCCACTTTGAACTGGGACTGAGACACCGAGAATTATTGATAGGGGCCACATTAGATTCTAACAAAAAATGCGCTTCAAAGCTTATTTCTTACTCTCGTAGAAATTTTTGATGTTCGGGATAAACGAGAAACATTAAATAGGTAGTAGAGCCTAGAGTTCGCCCGGGGTAGTAGGTACTACCGCCCGCCACGGTACTTAGTACCATTTCTACCGTGTAATAATTGTTTTAAACAGCAATTGTGTTTTTACACCTTTAGTAAATAAGAACCTGATATTGGAAAGGAAAAATATGAATACTTACCTTGTCGTCTAACCCCAGCCAGGTCCCGTAGCCCAGCGCTGGGATTTCAATCCCATTGTTCAGCTTAAACGTAGGAATATTCACCTGAAATCGTAAATGCGAGTAAGTATGTCCCCTCCCTTCTTATCCATGGTTTGCAGTATTTTAAATAAACAGGTATCATTATTATTCTTTAATTTTAATATTATATTTAATATAGAGATATTTACACCAGTTCGAATACAATACATAAAAAAAACATAAAAAAAAAATCATAAATTAACGTCTATAGGTACCTACTAATATTATAAAGTTGAAGAGTTTATTTGATTGTTTGAACGAGCTAATCTCAGAAACTACTGGTTCGAATTAAAAAACAATATTAATGTTGGATAGTCCACTAATCAAGGAAGTCTATATTCTATTTATACTACGCTACGACTAATAAGAGCGGAGTATCAAAAAAATGTTGCATAAATGGCAAAATCTATACAGCTCGTCGATATGTTCTATATCATTAAACATCACTGTGCGGCAGGTGTCATGTCTTTTCGAACTTGTGAGATACGGTTAGAATTGGATGACACGAGTCGCACTTATGCTGAGAGCCTGTGATGTAGGTACTTAAGACTTAGCTCAGACTTTACTCTGACTTAAGACAGCGTTCGTATTTATATAGCGATCTTTGACTTGGCTGAATACGAGCTGAGCAAAGTTTAATAAGTTCATGAAATAGTCGACTTACCAAAAACTTTGGTATTATAAACAAAAATAATGGTCCCTAATGAACCTTGATATTAGTCGGTTTCTAAGACATTTAAATTTTTCGTATTAACAAACAGATAGATGGCAGCAATCAATTATGACATTAGCGGGCCGAGCACAATCTCAGCGTGACATGTCTATAAATACCAAATCGCAGTCTTTGCAAAGTCAAGTTTTTCGTAAGTACTTAAAGTCTGAGCTAAGGCTAAGTATCGTCTATACATCTCAGCCTTTGATCCACTCCGATGCAGTAATATACTGTAACTACGTACGAAAGATAATTACGAAACGTGACAGAAACAGAAAACTAAATGAAAATTATGACAATTACCCCATTTTGACTGTCTCACTTTTCGCGCGCTGGCAACATTATACTTCCTCTTTACTTAAAATATTTCGTTTCCCGCAGCGAATCGATGGCGGTAAATTAATACTATTCAATATTCAAATAATCATGTTATTTACGCTAAGATCGGGGTCAAACACGATAAATAAGATAAAAGATATCGCGCACAACGCAACTAGATTACTGACCTTGGCCATATCGCGTGTACCTAACGAAGTCGGACTGTTCGAAAAAACGAAATGACGCGAGCGGTGCGGTGAGTCGGACGGATCTACCAATACTAACTGGCATTGGTATTCGCACGAGACGAGAGCTGGTTTATACTACGGATAGCAACTATCGCCAGTTGGGCGCCTTCACGAAATCCACGAATATTGAATGCGTCCAACTGGCGACGGTTCGTTTGGTCGTTCTTTCGTTCTTAAGTTTTTCGAGCTTTACTGTATGCTAATTAATTATCTGGAAGAAAATTTGATTGATAGTAAAAACTGCATTAAAATTCTTTCTAGTCTCAAAGATCTAAACGACACGACAGACACGAAAACCGACTTTGTTTTATACTATGTAAAGATGGCACCTTAGCGAAACGGGGGTAGATGCAAAATATTTGACGCTCACAAGTCGTTAAGTATTGATGGAACAAATTATTTGAGTTTGAATAGGGATTATGTGTCTCGTTTTACAGCGATTACTTTTCTTATGTATGTATGTAATCATAAAAACTTTTATATGTAAATCAATAACACGCTCTTGTATTCGTGTCCTGTAAACCCATGCCGATGCCACGTACATAATCTACACTCTCTTTGTTGGTCTGAGATCTACACTATGCTAGGCTAGTAGGTACTTCACAGCGCGCAGCGTGTCAATCAGGCTATTTTAAGTATTTTAGATTATAGTCTGTGGGTCACAGATTAGATAAGTTTTTAGAAGGGTTTTATTAATAGTAACTATAGAAACTGTCCCGCACTCGAAAATTGATAAGGGCGATTCTTTAAAATTGCGTTCCTTTTTTATTTCGTAACTGATTAAAATAAAACAAGCCCTAAATGTTAAGTGAATCTTACCACAATACATTAGTGAAAACCGCAACGATTTGGTGAAGCTGTTTCTGAGATTAGCGCGTACAAACACAAACAAAGACAAACAAACAAGATATCATTGTTTTGGATTCTGTATATATCTTCCATTTTGACAGCGATCAATTACAGATTTATTATATGTATAGATTGAGTAGGTACTTAATCTTTGTGCCCCGTCACAGCGCAATCATGTCTAACAATTGATCAAACATCAATTGTTTTGAAAGCAACCGGCTTCGGCGCAGTGTTGCTGTTGAAAAGATTTACTTTCCCACCTAATTTTAATTCAGTGTATAGGGACTGTTATAATGTAGGTAGCTATTTTTTATTATCTCCAAAGACGTATCAGGGAAGACGTATCTCAGCGTATTAGCATTGCTATACAGCGAGGAATATTATTAAAAATAATCTCCTTATTATAATTTTAAATATCTACCTATTACATTGACTCACCTGAAGAATAAAATTATTGGTTACCCTAAATTTTTTTTAATAAATAACGTTTATCGTTTGTCCTTAAGTTCAATTAAAAAAATGTTAGGCAAATTATTATTAATCACTACATAGTATAAAACAAAGTTGCTTTCTCTGTCCCTATGTATGCTTAGATCTTTAAAACTACGCAACGGATTTTGATGGGGTTTTTTAATAGATATAATGATTCAAAAGGAAAGTTTATATAATGTAAGTAATTACTTATAATATATTAAAGTTTTTCGTAAAATGAAAAATAACGCGCGTGAAAATAAATTCGTGCGCTGGTTACGTTTAACAATTTTGGACTTGGGTACTGAGGGACAGGTTTCCCGAAGCGAAGCGAGGGCGGGTTTACTAGTCTTATTATAAAATATGAAAATGTAGATTGATAACGCCATCTGTACAACATTGTATCATGTTGTAATGTAAGGATGCTTGATCGCTTTTAGTATATATCACTAGATGGCATTAGTATAGCGACTTTTAACTTTCTATCAGCGCTTTCTGTAATTCGTAGGACATAAATATAGTTTTAGCTATTCACCCACAGATGTCACTGACCGACTTAGTTCTAGCTACTGCCCACTAGATGGCAGGCTAAGTAACAATAAGTATTTAGCACTAAGATGTTATCGCGTAATTGCAATAGATTCATCAAACTAAAATACAAAATGGTGCCGGCGAATAGCCGCCGACGAAGCGTATGATTAAATCTGATACACTATCTTCATTAGCTATTGTAACAATGTTTAATAATGCGTATGCTGTTTGTTTATGGACACAAAAACTGGGCAATTGTACTTACATTGTAATGCCCATGTAATTTATACCCGTTTCTGTCATGAATAGCAGGTATTTAGAAAGAAATTTTGTGTTGAAATCGAGCTTCGTATTTTCATGTCGTTAGTGGAGCGCCGAGGCGTATCGTGAATGGGTAATTAGTAAAGTAATGTATTGTTATTTAATTTAGTCCTCTTGCGCGGGGTGTTCTGATTTGTGGATATTGGGGCGGCCTAGAATACTTAGAATACTGACTACAATCCCACACATAGTCCAGGGGTTCCCAAAAAGCCACAGAAGGACCCTGCTTGGTAATTGTAGTATCAATATTATTATTAAGTAACTACCGGCCCTGGTGAACTATCGACAGCAGCGCCACCTACCGGGTCCAATTGTGAATCTAAACCATTCTCGGATCCACCTGAAGACACAAAAATTTCAACCATATCGGCACAGCCGTTTAGGAGTTCAAACAATTTGAGACCAATAGTATTACATTTTTCAAGTTAACATGTTTCACCCCCGTATCTTTTACACCCTTACAACTATCGACTTGCAACCACCATAGTGCACGACGGGAGACTTGTACCTATTGCCATATAGGTATTCGTCTGCGAGGGTAATTCGTCTGCGATGCGTAGTTTTGGCTGCAAACTGAAATATAGGGACACACACCTCCTGTTTTATATATACAGGGTGTCCCGTAAGTAGTGGACCAACGGGTTATGGGGGGTAGTGGGACTTATTATCTACCAAAAATACTAAATTTTATTGTCCTAGGCCTTGTAGTTCTTGAGTTATGCTTTTTTCAAAATGTGATGAAAATATCATCCACGTAAGCTAAATATTAAATTTTACCACATTAATTTTTTTTTTATGGTATTTAGTATTTTCGTTATTTACAAATATTATCTTTACAAATAATTACAAATATTATCTTTCCTTGAACTCTGGCTGACTATAACTCTCTTGCTTGAATTAAGCTGGCCTTACACGTTATGATGTACCTGATAGGTTTACTATTCCTACTATTCAACTGTACATTTAAACTTGAGCGTGTATGTAATATTCACTCAACTGTGCATGATGTCTACTACATGGCTCTAGTTTACCTGATAAGCAGAGCCGGCGTAAGGGCCACTGACACCCGGGCAGAAATATTGTGGCGCCCGCTTAAAGGAAGCAATATCGAGTGTTAGTTTTTTGCTGATCCCATGTACCATGTAAACTTATATTAAGAATTTCGTCTTTCCTTTAGCGTTACCGAAGCCCCCAATCATAAGCGTATGCACCACGGGAGACAGGAGACTCCAGCTCAGCTCAGATCAGTAACGCTTATACACGATTACTATATTCGACGAACGATTCGTTTGTCTTACGGATATTGGACTATCTACGAGGCGTAACTCAAAAATAATAGTTTAAAAAAACTAAAAAACACGCTTTTTATAGAAAACCGAACTAAAAAATAGAAAATAAATTTAATGAATTTAAATTAAGAAAATAGTGTTAAAAAATTCAATGAATATAAGTTAATAATAGTGTGAATAAAAAAAAAATATTTTATTTTAAAAAAGCGTGGGGTGCATGGTGTCAATAGTTATAAATATTTTATTGACAGATATGAGTAGAGTGATTATCATTTCGATAATATTTTAAAAAGCACCCCACGCTTTTTTTTAAATAAAATAATTTTTTTTTATTCACATTATTATTAACTTATATTCATTGAAATTTTTAACACTATTTTCTTAATTTAAATTCATTAAAATTTATTTTCTATTTTTTAGTTCGGTTTTCTATAAAAAGCGTGTTTTTTAGTTTTTTAAACTATTATTTATTTTATACTTTTTAGTTTGGATTATTTATAATTAGTGTATTGTCATCGGTCCTCAATAAATCTACAAAGTTTGAACGAAATCTGGCCGTTTAAAGTGGGTCAAAATCGCGCCCAAAGAAGTCGGTTACAAACAAACATACAAACATACAAACATACAGGTGAAGCTAATAAAAAGCGTGTAAAAAGTTCCTATATCAAAAGGCTTTTTAACGACTCGTTACTGGTAACTCTAAAACGACCGGTTTAACGATTGGTTAAATATAGGCACGCGCGTCGTGTCATAGATGTCATCAATGACCACTTCAATCAGCCTCGTTTTGTCGTCTGTTGACATAAAAAAGCGTAAAAACATCAGTTGAAAGGTTCAAACATCAATTACAAAATGAGAGTACCCTCCAATAATACAATTAATTGGAGAAAACAATTAAATTCGTCATTACTCGCTTCAATTTGCACGAGGGGAGAAAAATTGCGCGCAAAGGAGGGACTTTTTTAATTATTCACCTTCTAAGTGTTTGTCAGTTCGGCAGACGGCTCGTTTAAAGCGTTGATTAACTCGCTTGGTTACTTGCCCGAGCTGGGGGCTCGATTTTATTATTATTTATTTACTAGCTGACCCCGCGAACGTTCTTCCGCCATATAGATTGTGAATAATTAAAGCGCGATTTAAATTTGAAGGGTGGGGGTAGCGAAGTGAAAATTTGGGATTATGTGTATTTTTTATGCCACACCATAAAAAAATAACTAAAAAATATTTACCAAAAAATGAAAAAAAAAAATCTAAGGTGGACAAACCCTTAACATTTAGGGGTAGGTATGAAAAATAGATGTTGGCCGATTCTCAGACTTACTCGATATGCACACAAAATTTCATGAGAATCGGTCGAGCCGTTTCGGAGGAGTATGGTAACTAACATTGTGACACGAGAATTTTATATATAAGATTTTATTATAGGTAGAGCAGTACAATTGTAAAAACCGCTTCAAATTTCATTCAGTAGTATTTGCGTGAGGACCAACTTACGGTCAGACAAACCTTTTAAACGTAATATTTTTGGCTTCAATTGACTCTGAAGACTCTTGATACATTTTTTCAAAGATCTCCTATGCACAGACATAAACCAGTTAGTGTTATTGTAGTTAATTGTGAACGAGTTCCGAGCGTAAACGAGGCACGGCGCCTTAACGAATCGTTGTAAAAATAAGACTTTTCTAGTCGTAAAGCAAAGGAACCTTCGAGAAGATCGCAGCATCACGGCGCCGTCACGTAGGGGTGGCCTACACCCCCGGGGTGGGGTGAGGGGGGAGGTTTTAATTAAACATTTTTAACAAGTCACTCTGAAAGCATTTGTAGATATACTCGGAATCGAGACAAATCGTTTTGGATGTAATGTAATTATTTGGGCATTACCTAATCCACATAACTGGATCCACTGGATGGGCAGAACAGGGACCTATTAATAAAATACAAAAAATAACCTGCGTAATCAAACATCTTGCAAACCCTCACACTCTAAGGGCGCGTTCACATAGGGCGTCCGTTTTACTGGATCCGGAATACTGGATGCTAGTAGCGTATGTAGTTGTATGAGCGATTTCACACAGAATCCAGTATACCGGATCCAGTAAAAAATCCCACACACAACGGAAATACTGACCCGTTAAAACAGATCCAGTAAAACGGACGTTCTATGTGGACGCGCCCTAAGAGTGTTTTTTTATTTGTTGTATTAAGTTAATGCTTGACAACAATGCCACCTGATGGTAAGTAGTGATGTACCTACCAAATCTAGAGTTCTTCATAATGCTCTTAAAGAGGTATGAATTCTGTCATCCCCTCTATAATTTTTTTTAAGGATTTAAGGCAGCAAACGAGCATGCAGTACCTTCCGCTGCCGCCCATGACAACTGTGACCGACTTAGAACAAGACTCACATCGGGACTAGGATGGTTAGTCCGGTTACGAGACGGTGTTAAGTGTCTAAAGTAGATAATGTTGGTAATCGATAATAAACTTTAACATTACCTACTTATTAATTAATATATTCTCGATAAATTCATGGTTAATTTCACCTAACTGCCTATTTATTGAAATAAAACATTTTCTGTTTTTTTTATTTATTTTAGTGATAAGTAGGTAGATACGTACCTACATATGTACCTAAGTTATTATGATTCAGTTATTCATAAACATATTATTAAGCTTACAAAAGTTGTAACCTAGGTAGGTACGTTTTAATTAGGTACCTAGATAGGTAGCTATCTCTACATACGAAATTTATAACAGGTAAGTGTTTTTAAGTAGGTAGGTACCTATAAACCACAAATTTCCAAAGTAGGTAATAATTCTTAATACCTACTTACGTGTTTTTTTATTCGATTTAGGTAGATATACCTAATGAAAATTTTGTTTAGGCTAACACAGCTTGGTCGTGCAAAAAGTAATAGATTATTTCAAAATTATACACAGATTATTAATACTTACCTATTATTTATAATAGGTATTAATAATCTGTGTATAATTATCGGTAGGTAGGTAGGTACTTACCTAGAGCAATTTTTCTTCAGAGGGTTTAAGTATTTATTAAATGTGTTGCCCATCCATCCATGGAGCAAGCACTCTACATTTTAACAAGTCAATAATAACTCAAATAGTATCTACTTAAACCATATCTTATAATTATGTAGGTAGGTATATTCTTACAGTAAAAAATATTATTATTTTCGCTAAGTAGTAGGCATGATTTAATTCGCTACAATCTTCTCTACATTTCACAGACAGTTTTAAAATGTTAGACTGGTAGGTATTTATTTTTTTCTTCGTAGTAATATTTCTTTATGTAAAAGTTTAGGTAGCTAATTAACTATTAAATCAATAGGCTAGAACAATTAACGTAGTATACCTATAATTAGCATCTTATTTATTTTAACTTACTCACGATAATTGGCTTACTAAACAGAAGAATTTTTATTTAAACAAGTTCACTTTAAACAATTTTTAACCCTATAGGTATTCCGATTGTCATAAAAAATCCTTTGCCGACTGAAAAAAGAAAAAAAATACGTCACTCTATTAAGACGCGGCAAAATCATACATACACCCGTCAATCGCGGTAACTGACGACTTCACTTTTATTTAAATCAAGTAACAAACAAACACACATTACAATATAATAAACGAAAGAATAAAACCGTGCCGGCGAAGAATTTTTGTAATATAAATAGGCAAAGGAAAAAAGGCATTATGCCTTGCCCCGCCCAGCTTGGATACTGTTGGCCCCGCCTTTTGGAAGTGGGGGCAGCTATCTTATTCGCCAGTCGAACGAGGCATTCGCGACCCGCGTACGACAATCCAGTTATTAAAACAAAGTTTTTTGTCAATTCATTATCTGTTATTTGTCAAAACACAGTGTACTAAATTAAAAATCCGTCTTCGCGTTCTGTGCGGTTCCCGCGCGCACAATTTTGACAGGTTCGATTTTTAAAAATGGGCTCCGCGCGGTGTGAGTGTGTGAGTGCAATGTAAGACGGTCGTTTTTATGCCGGCTGTAGGTGTGTGTAGCGTCAGTGTGTGAAAATTCGTCTGGAAATTGAAAAAAGGTATAGTAAAATTACAAAATAAAATTTAGATTTAATTTACAAAAAATAATTTGAAATACTTAAAACATGGTGATGGTTTTAGCTCTAAATTAATGTAGGTAGGTGTACTGATAATAGTTTTTACACTAATTGGTTTTTAAAATTAAAAAGGAAACGATTATGAGGAAAAACTATGAAATCTAGTAACCGGTTCTCTTTTTTCATTCCTATTGTATTCTTATTTAATCTGTGCTAATTGGCGATCTTTTAACACATCGTATATTCACACTACAAGTAATTATCTGTTAATTAGAGGTAGGTGGGTGCTAATATATATGTAGGAAGTTGTAGTTAATGCTTATGTACAGAATTGTAATTATGTTATTATACAACTATTTTTTAATTACCTATTTACGTAACAGAAACAACTACCTACTTATATTAGGTCCGCGTTTTCAAATTTATAATGGCAGTTGTTTCGAATCTAAGCAATAATTAGTTAGTAATGACCATAATAAGTAATTTTACAATTGCTTTGGAACAATTAATTAATCTAATGAAAAAACTATATCTAGCCAACTTAACAGTTTTCTAATATTCTCCAAAACAGCATGACAGTTTTCAAATATTCACTGAAATAGTTTGACACTTTTCTAATATTCTCCAAATCCTACCTGAGCTAAATTTCAGTTTACCCATTTTCATTCATTTGTGGTGTTAAAAATAATTTAAAGGGTATTGTCCCCCCTTCTGAGTCCACATATTCCTCCCCACTACCCCATTCCCTAAGTAGAGTAGGTACCTTAGAGTTAGAATGCTTAAAGTGGTAAAACCTAGCAGGGGCGGCTCTAGCACACAGGTGCAATCAATACCCTGGCGCCCTTTTGTATCAAAATGCGCGGTCGAAAGGGATTAGGGCTAACGCGAGCAGGTCTCAGCGCCTCCTGACACACGGCACCCGGGTGCACCGCATCCCTGCACTATAAGTAATATAAATAATTTACCATTGCGCTCGTATTGTCAAAGACCAGTAGATAAAATACCTACCTACCTGACTTCAACCCATTAATGGCCCACACGACCACGATTCTCTCTTCATAATTGAGGCTTAGAGCATACTTCAACGCTCCTCCAGCGTGAATTGGAGGCGTTAGTGCTCAACTCAAGTAACGGAGGTTTACCCACTATCTAATAATAATCGGGACCGAGGGACTTTCGTGCCCTCGGAAGCACGGAAGCGCTTAAACAATTGCCACTAACCCATCCTACCGACCGCCCGCTGTGGCTTATCAGCCAGGCTGTAAGCGCTTAACGTAAAAATCCTATCAGCTTTTCGAAGTCCACTGCTGGACGTAGGCATCCTAATGGGCGCCATTCCGACCGGTCCATATACCTTATTGTACAACAGACCTATTTTAAGTGTTTTTAAATTATATAATATACCTAATTGACTTATGATAATTGTAATCCTGAATTTTATGTAATTAATTTAAGTACTTAGTATTATTAAGTATTAGGTATTGAATATTGTATACCTGTGACAGGTAGGACATAGAGAGCTAACTAAATATGTTGTATTTGACCAACTTTTGTAAACCACAATAAAGTATCCTTGACTTTGACTTTTGACTTCAGCTGTCTTCTTCAGTAGGTATAAGGGTGGTTTACAATTGTGACCCTAATCACACGTAGACCCGGGTGTCGTAAGCGATGCCGGCGTCTCTTTGGCTATTTACCTACACTTAACAGACGAATTAAGTGACAAATAATTTATTCACGTAGGTAGGTACTAATTTTATACTTAGGTATATAATATACTCGTGTCACAATGTTAGTTACCATACTCCTCTGAAACGGCTCGACCGATTTTTATGAAATTTTATATGCATATTCAGTAGGTCTGAGAATCGGCCAACATCTATTTTTCACACCCCTAAATGTTAAGGGTTGTCCACCCTAGAATTTTTTTTTTAATTTTTTGATCAAATTTTTTTTTGCTTTTTTTTATGTTGTGTTATAATCCCAATTTTTACCTAATCCCAAATTGTTACCTCCCTACTCCCACCCCTCAAATTTAAATCGCGCTTTAATCATTCACTACAAGTCATCTATATGGCGGAACAACGTTCGCTGGGTCAGCTAGTATAATATAGATTAACCACAAAGCTATGTAAGTGGGTACACAAGCTATACTAAATTATAGAATACTAGTTGTCCCAGCGTACCTACTTCGTACTGCTTTATGATTAAAAAATGTTTTAGTGATATATCGACAGCAACGCCACCTACCGGGTCCAATTGTGAATCTAAATAATTCTCGGATCCACCTGAAGACACACAAAAAATTTCAACCAAATCGGTCAAGCCGTTTAGGAGGAGTTCAGTGACATACACACTCACACTCGAATTATATATATTTAGTATATAGGCTATAGTAAACGAGCGATGCCTAGGGTACATACATAGATACTCGTACATCTCAAAATTTGTTAAGTCCGGCCGGTAGGTTACAAAAAAAGGTTCATATCGATACTTTTTAAAATAAAACACTGTAATTTTTCGTTTTAAATCACGTATTAAGTACCTACTTATTTAGATTAGATGTCACAAGTTAATTGTTTTTTGACATTGCTTGGTTTTTTATCTGTATAATATAATAAAGCTGAAGAGTTTGTTTGTCTGTTTGAACGGCTTATCTCGGGAACTGCCAGTCGGATTTCGAAGTTATATTGTGTATGATGACCACATTCTTGAGGAAGACCATAGGCTATTTAGAAAGAAAGAAATATATTTAAGTATTCCACCTTTTCACAACAACGCCGTAAAACCTTAACACTAAGTCATCATCATCACAACCCATAACTGTCCCACTGCTGGGCACGGGTCTCCTCTCATAGTGTGAGGGGTATAGGCCATAGTCCACCACGCTGGCCAAGTGCGGATTGGTGGACTTCACACACCTTTGAGAACATTATGGAGAACTCTCAGGTGTGCAGGTTTCCTCACGATGTTTTCCTTCATCGAAGCAAGTGATAATTAAATTTTAATACGCACATAATTTTTGAAAATTAGTGGTGCGTGCGGGGTTTGAACCCGGAACCTCCGGTTCGGCAGTCCAACGTTCAACCACACGGCTATCACTGCTATAAAACTAAGTATAATAGTAGTTAAAACTGAGTAGTTAAAGTAGTTAAAACTAAGTATAACATAATTATTATGTAGATAGGTGAAAAGGGTACACTCCTTAGAATAATTACACTATAGAAACGAAGTCCGCGCGGCCGTTTTGAAGCACCTTAATTGGAGTCAGAAATGGCTCCAAACACCGGGCAGCTCATGTCAACGCGCGCCAAACGTGTCTCGCGAAAAAAAAGGATTATGACGATTTGTCCAGTTAAATTGTGTCACAAAATATCTGAAAAGCTATTTATGTATTATTGCTAAAAACATATGATTATCCGCAGCCGAATCATTCCCCGCTTTCGGGAAAGTTTCGGTTTAGTGCTTCACTTTAGACAGAGCGCTTGTATGAAGACTGTCTTTCTATAGTGTTATTATTCTAAGGTTCACTCTCAGCATACGACGGTCGCGGTGAAACAGCGTTCGCTGGTTTTCAGAGCGACCCATTGGTAGTTGTAGTTTGGACGATTCGTGTCAACACAAGTCTCTACCTCTCTACCTTAATATTACAAGTAAGTATTACGCTACAATTTTTAGTGAACTTAAATATTGATTTTACCGAAACGAAGCGTAGGCGGGTTACTAATCTGAAGGTATGTACCTACCTATGTATAATAAAACTGTAAATGATCGCTGTCTGGACCTAGAAGATATATGAGTAAAACTTTTACCGGAGTAAAACTTGTCCGCTTGTCTGTGGTTTTGTAAGCGCTAATCTCAGACCGCTTATCTTATCTTATATTATATTAACCTGTAGTTGACTTAACATTTAGTGTTTGTTTTATTTCAATCGGTTGAGAAATAAAAAATTAAATGCGGCACTCGGAGACTGCTGCGGTAAAGCTATTGCATAGCATTTTTTATCAACTTATGCAATTATAATTATTAGAAGTTATATAGTTATATCAGAACAGCGCCATCTAGTTTGTAGAAAACATACGTACCATACCTTAGTATTAAGGTACTAGATGGCGCTGATTGGGGGTGTTAGGTTTTTTTCGTTACGGAATTTCTGGATTCGGTCCCCACGCTCAAGGCCCGCGATAAAAGCTATGCAATAGCTTAAAAGTTATGTCAGTTTAAAGAATTAGGTACGCCTAACAATATCCTAATATGGTTACTAAGGATTAGGAATGGGTTTCCGAAGCGACGGTGGGTTTATTAGTATTTTAATAAAACATGAACGCTTTTTTAATTTTTGGAACGAAGTTCCTTACGGCAGGCTTGGAGGGGATAGGGATTTTGCTGCGCGACCGAACTGAAAAATATGTGATAGTAAAACCGTAAGCGTGGAATGAGACGCGTGGAAAAAAGTGCGTGGAATAAAACCGTTAAATGAGACGTGCGCAGGCGCGACAGTAGCCGAAGGAACTTCGTTCCTACCTGGTGTCCCACGACACAATTTACTGGTTAGGTAGGTATTATTTGTGTATTTTTTCAAATATCCGGACAGAAAAAGTCGGACAAAGGAGGAAAAGTCCACGCATACACAGACGAAACCGGGTATCTTGTAGCTATACCTAACCCCATCTAAGTATACCTACTCACACAACACACAAACCGCCATGATTAAGATCTGTATATAAACAAGAGAATTTTAATTTTTAATTTATGTTAATATAATAGCATTAATAACAACATCTACATAGTTATAAACATAATTGACTGTAACCAATTATCATACAAATATCTTATTTTACTGTGCTTCAATATCTAGGTATACATATAATAAATCTGTAATCGTTCACTGTCAGTACATGAAAAATATATGAGAAAATCTTTTACTGGGTCTTCATTAGCGAAATAGAACTCAAAATAATTTTAGAACTTTTGTCCGTTTGTCTGTGGGTTTGTACGCGCTAACCTCATTCGGCTTAACCGATTCTGGTGTGGTTTTTACTAGTATATTGTGGTACCTTCAGTTAAAGTTTAGTGTTTATTTTATTACAATCGGTTGCCTAATGTGCGTACTAAGGGACGTGTTTCCCGAAGCGAAGCGAGCGGGTTTACTAGTCATAAATATACAATCACTTAATACATAATATGTTATTGGAACGAAGTTCCTTATCGCGCGTTGTGAAAGGGGGCTAGACGGAAAAAATTCTTACGAAAAGTTGTCACGACACTTTCAATTCTTACGAAAAGTTGTCACGACACTTTTTGCTATAGTAAGCTATTGTAAGCTGTGCGGCGTCGCATGTTTCTCTGTCTGTCTCTCTCTCTCTTATAGAAAGCAAGCCAGATATTTTCATTTCTATTTCGCATTGAACAGTGTGGTGTCGCGACGATTGTTTTTGTTGAGTGTATACAGGTTTATTTTATTAATAAAATTTTATATATATACTTCGTTCCATCCGGGTGTCCCTTGACACCTCTCAAGTTTTTATCTTAAAATAATTAGTGTGTCTTTGTGATTGTATCAGTTCTAAAGGAGGTGTACGATTGAGATTATAAATCAGATTATATTCATAATTATGCCTACTATAAAAAGCGGTTATTTTAATATCACAAACAGGCGCTCCAATTTTATTTATTTGTATTGATGTATAGATTATTTTATGATTGCATAATAGTAGGTACCTACTATAAGAAATCTGTACACTTTTTGGATTAAGAGACCAGCTCGAGGTGTATCCCTTACCCACTCGGATATACCTACCCACAGCTGCCTCGGATACCGTTTATTGTAAGCCCTAACGCTAACAGCTCTATACAACCAAATTATAGTTCCGCATATCGTCAATAGATGTCGTTAGAAGTAACTTCAAAACATTCAAACATCGAATGCCATTATTAACCGACTTCTGAAAGGAGAAGGTTCTCAATACAAATTTTTACTTGATTTTTATTAAATTTGTTTCTGATTATACTAGAATCGCGGTCTTTAAAGAATGAGCCACTCACCATAAGGTGGGATTGTGTAGCACTACCTTATAAGAAGTAAAAAGAAATCGAGAGAAATGGCCCCCTAGGGGTTGAAATAATTAATTATAGGGGATAAAGTTTTGTTTCAACTTTGTTAAGCGTAGGTATCTAATAGAATTGCTTGCGATTTTATATAATGTACTCTGAAATATAAATATAATACCTACTCAATTTTTTGTATTTAATATAACAAACGAGTATGCAGCACCACCTTCCGCTGACATGATAACTGTGACCGTCACAGAACAAGACTCACATCGGGACTGGGATGGTTAGTCAGTTAGCAGACGGTGTTAACATTAGTTGGTTAGTTCGTTACTTGAAATGAGTCAGTCCATTAGTAGGTATGAGGTCTAGTCTTTTTTTTTCGAGGGAGAATCTTCAAAAGATACCCTACAGAGTTATGTGGTAGTAGCAGTATGTTCATGGGTAGTTGTATTAAATTCTATAATAAAATTCCGTTCGAATTGACGGAAATGCCATACTGTAAATTTAAAAATCATGTCAAAGGCATTCTTATGACGAAAGGTTATTACAAACTTGATGATGATGATGATTTTATAGATAAAAATGCTTGGACATGAGCTTGATATTCTAGCTAAGTAGTAAGTAGTAATAAGTGCTATCTGTAATGTGAGTAGCAAAAAAAGCTTCTTGGAAGTTTCTTGCCGCTTCTTCTTCCAAGACTACTCACGGTAGGGATTTGTCGAAGCGATGGCGTAGATTGACTTTCGAAAAGTGTTTGTAAAAAACCAACTTCGAATAAAATTTCATTTCATTTCATTTTCATTTCATTTCATTTGTGGGATTCGTACCCACTAAACCCCCCTCGTCAGTCAAAAAAAAGGTATGAGGGACTAGGACAGGGACTGTTAGTGATAGTTAGTCCTGTTAGTTGTTAGTGATAGTCCAGTTAGTATTGTTCTAATTCGGTCACAGATGGTCACAAAAGCTCACCAACTCGCAACACCTCACCTCACCTCACCACTTCCTCACTTCCCGCTGATTCTGCTCTTCGCTGTTCTAGTAGAGTTATAAAATTAAACGTATCCTAAAATTAATATGTTCGTAATACCAAAATAAATGAAAAGAATATTAATTATTTATTTCAGTACAATGGTAATTTATCTCGCAAGCAATTAATTATAACTTAAATTATATTGTACCAGCTGGTAATTATATTGTTTAAGTCCAATGGAACAATAAATTATTAAATGCGTAAAACTACTACAAATAAAGTTAGTACTTTTAATATTATTGTTTCATTGTTTCATGTGGGTTCTGTATAAATACTAATATATACGAGTACATATAAACTAGTAGAGCCGCCCTGGTTTCGCTTCGGGAAACTTGTTCATTACGTTAATACTTATAATAAATCTGTAACTGGTAACTGTAACTGTCTGTCCATTTAAGATGTATATGATAAACTTTTGCTGGGGGTTTTTATTAACACAATAAAAACTAAAACAATTTTATTATTTTTATCTGTTTGTCGGTTTATCTGTGGTTTTGTACGCGCTAATCTCAGAAACGGCTTAACCGATTTGGGTGAGGTTTTCACAAATATATTATAATAAGCTTTAGTTAACATTTAGTATTCCTGTTATTTCAATCGATTATTAAATAAAAGTGTTATGTCAGTTTAAAGAATCACGTCTGACAATTTTCGAATGTGCTTACTAAGGGACATGTTTCCCGAAGAGAAGTGAGGGTGGGGCCCCTAGTCTAAATATATGTATAAACAGTAATCTTTTTGAAAGTTGAACTTCCATCCATATCGATTGAACTCGTGGAGAACCTCTATTCTCGATTCTCACGATCGTATTTGCCTCGTACCTGCAAAATAATTAAATAAATAAATAAATAAATAAATAAATAAAATAAATAAACAAATAAATAAACAGTGGAATGAACTTCCTTCTGAGGTATTTCCGTTCTCCTCCAGGGCTGTTGAATTGGTGACGGCAGCGGAAGGTGCTGCATGCTCGTTTGCTATCTTAACTCCATAAAAATCCAACATAACCCTAATATTATTACGTTATATAACATTGAAACAATTAACAATAATGTCAATAATTACGACAAAAGTGTACTTACAAATTCGCGTTTAGTTTTCAATAATGCTGCGACCACTTGTTCACAGTTCCACACTCAATATTTACGCAAATGGCGGTCGACTGTCGTTCAATTGTTTAAGTGATTAATAGCAATATTAACAATAAATTTAACTATTGAAAGATATCTAACTTATTAGAGGTTTGGGAAATGTTGATGTGGTTACTAGGTAATTTATGTACCTATGGTAGTTTTGTGTAACGATTATATTTTCAACTAGTATTTTCCTCATTTCGCTTCGGGAAACCTGTCCCATAATACACGCTCTTCAAAATTGTTACACGTAATTCTTTCCTGATATAACTTTTTTCTGTGCAATTGTAGTCTGTGCAATTGTAGTTAATACTTTGATCAGTTTACAAGAAGTCTTGTTTATTACCCCAATCTCAATACGATGCGATTGTGCGTACCTAAACTTAATTACGAAACTATGTAAAATCTATAATAAAATGTCGTTCGGATTGACGGAAATGCCATACTGTAAATTTAAAAATCATGTCAAAGGCATTCTTATGACGAAAGGTTATTACAAACTTGATGATTATTTTAAAGATAAAAATGCTTGGACATGAGTTTGATATTCTAGCTAGTAAGTAGTAATAAAGTGCTATCTGTAATGTGAGTAGCAAAAAAGCTTCTTGGAAGTTTCTTGCCGCTTCTTCTTCCAAGACTACTCACGGTAGGGATTTGTCGAAGCGATGGCGTAGATTGACTTTCGAAAAGTGTTTGTAAAAAACCAACTTCGAATAAATTTCATTTCATTTCATTTCATTTCATTTCATTTCATTTCATTTCATTTCATTTCATTTCATTTCATTTCATTTCATTTCATTTCATTTCATTTCATTTCATTTCATTTCATTTCATTTCATTTCATTTCATTTCATTTCATTTCATTTCATTTCATTTCATTTCATTTCATTTCATTTCATTTCATTTCATTTCATTTCATTTCATTTCATTTCATTTCATTTCATTTCATTTCATTTCATTTCATTTCATTTCATTTCATTTCATTTCATTTCATTTCATTTCATTTCATTTCATTTCATTTCATTTCATTTCATTTCATTTCATTTCATTTCATTTCATGTAATCGTTCTACTGATTCTGAGCTACATCCTACTGCCTACTGTAACCATAGCTTAGTGGAACCCGTTTCCACAAGTGCCATATGTGGAGCCATGAATGTGATTGGTGGATATCAACGCATCCATAGCAAAGTAGCATAGCACATCTTTGGAAGATAATCAGCGTTGCTGATGGTGTTACCACCACAATAAACCTAATGGGAAAATACGTCCTACAATCAACTTATCTTTGGAAAATACCAATGAAATAATTCGTGACGAGACCCATCGTAAAGTTTTACGCTGCCCTAAAACGTCTTCCGGCGACAGAATCCCATAGACAAGCGTAGATTTATGGGTGTAGAATGGAGAATTAACAATTTTTTATGGCTTGAAGATAGCAAACGAGCACCACCTTCCGCTGCCGTCCATGACAACTGTGACCGACACAGAACAAGACTCACATCGGGACTGGGATGGTTGGTCGGTTAGCAGAGGAAGTTGATAAACTTACATAAACGAGCGGTGTAGAAAACTTCTATAGCGTGATTCAGGATGTGACGTGTGTGCGATGTCGCCACAGATCCTGAATGGTTAGCCTAAAGATGGCGTTGTTAATGTAGGTAAGGGTAATACATAATGTATAATAAATATTTAACAGACAGTGATGGTCTGTACATTAAAGACGTAAGAAAAAATAATAATGTTCTTAATGTATGTTGGCGTGTTACACGGCGCGCGCACATAATCAAGCTAAAACAGCTACCAGTGTAAAGACAATACTGTTCTGTACACGTTGGCAGGTTGGCACGTTACACGGCGCGCACACAATCTAGCCACCACCCAGTAAAGATACCCCACCGTTCCCTATTGGCTCCAGTTCCCTAATTGCCCGCAGCGACCACAAGATGGCGTTGCGCGCGCGCACGTTCTCAATTTATTACCGCGATCATTGCATGATAAAGTGCCTCGTGATTCGTCTGATTGTGTCTTACCAACAGCGGGAAGCTGTTAAGAGATGATTTTTTTATGTTTACATAATTAGGTATATAGTTACAATAAAATTGTAATTTTTGTGTGTGATTTCAAAATAATAGTGTCTTATCAAGAGTCTTTTTATGGTTATTTACATGATACTATAATACAAACTTTAAAAAATGTCTGTCTGTCTTTCGTCGTCTCAATCGATTTGGGTGTGGTTTACACTAATGCATCGTGCGTGGTAAGCTTCACTAAAAATTTAGGATTTTGTTTTATTAGCACATTCCAATGTGCAATGTAATTTAAATGGGCTCGTTGGGACAAAATCATTAAGCTCGCTATTTGTACCGAAATACTTATATTGTGGTCAATAAAGTTTAAATAAATAAATAAATAAAATCTATAGCATCGTTGTGATTTTGAATTCGATGAAACGGAAATGACGCACAAATGAAATGAAACGGAAACGAAATAGAGACTGATACATTTTGACACATGACAAAGAAAATGAGACAGGAAGCATCGGCAAAATGGCGGCTTACGTAAGCAAAGCAAAACATCAATATTTGGACTGACAGTATTCGTTTTTTTCAAGATTTCACTTCTAGCATGTGTGAATTGCACACATTTTTATGTTTTGTTAATGTAAACACCCCAAAAAGCTCTACAATGCCACCAAATACATCACCGATGCGTTGCAAGCTAGGAAATAATAGCAAGTAAGGAAAGTACTGGTTCCCATACTCATAGCTAATCGCACATCGCTTTCGGTCTCCAACGTGTCTAACGACCAATTCTCGATTCGATTTTGAAGGAATATTGTAATTGAATAACTTTATGTGGTGTTATTTATGGATTATATTGTGTTATTTAGGGTTATTTATATGTATAATTTATTCGTTTCAATAACGTAACCTTAAGTGATGTACTGACTTAACGCACTTGGGCCAGTGGACGTTAGCTTGGAATTTGGAAATGGGTTCCTCTTTAGGGAAACAAAATCATCCATTAGAGGGGTTAAATGGGGATAAGAATTTGAATACGTATAAAAATAGTATTAAAAATAGTACCTACTTATTTTACCCTTATAATTTTATAATTATGTATGATATGATATTGATGAATTTCAAGTAGATACACACGTGTAGATTAATTATCTTACCACTTCAAATTAAAACTGCTCTTTCTATTTTAACCAGTAAATTTTGTCGTGGGACACCAGGTAGGAACGAAGTTCCTTCGGCTACTGTCGCGCCTGCGCACGTCTCATTTAACGGTTTTATTCCACGCACTTTTTTCCACGCGTCTCATTTCACGCTTACGGTTTTACTATCACATATTTTTCAGTTCGGTCGCGCAGCAAAATCCCTATTCCCTCCAAGCCTGCCGTAAGGAACTTCGTTCCAAAAAACGCTAACATACTTACCCCTCACTAGGACCCCCTGTGTCGTACGGCATGGATAACAGAAATAACATCACTAAACACGACCCGAGAACAAATATTTGTCGGTCACATAATTATCTGGTACCGGGGCTCGAACCCAGGACCCCTCGCTTCCCACTACTAACTAGTAATGTTATATCAAATTATTAATACTTGTTTCTAAGTGTATTGTTTCCTAGGATTCCATTTTTTGATGAATTATTTCAAAAGCTAAGTTTATTTTATGAGATTTTCGATTCTAAGTTTAAAACGATAGTAGGTACCTACGTACAATAATTTATCGATTTTTTATTAAAATATGATAAAAGGGAAAATTGAAAACTTTATCGACGGGTTCCGGGCTATTTGTATTAACCGACATTTTTGAAACTTTACACCAGAGCAGTTTGAAGTTTCGATTTTTAGAAAAAAAAAATATAACTTTAGCAAAAAGGATATTAACAAGATTATCCTATCGTCACTACTACTGAACCGATTTAAATGAAATTTGGTACACAGATAGTCTAGAACCTGAGAAAAGACATACGCTACTTTTTAGTGCGAAAAAAGCGTTGGAAGTATCGTCATTTTTAGCTAGAAGCTTGCAACTTATTTTTAAGGTAATTTGTAAAATTTTTACTCTCAAGGGTGTAAAATAACAAAATGGAATAGGAGATGAGAGTTTGTAAGGAAATGTATTTAATATTTTCAAACGTAAAACGTTTCCCAAGTGTAATAATATTTAATTGCCCAGACTTTTGAATATTTCAGATGATAATTGATAACTCACAATTCTACAATTCGACAATTATTTGACCGAACTTTTCATATTTTGAGATGATAATTGAATACCCTACCCTACCCTAGATACAATCCGTCTACTATCCTGCTACGATTAAATAGAATTGGTATGTAATCACAAACAGTAGGTACACAAATATGGCGGCCGGCACGCGTAAATTATCCCGAACAATAATAAACAGACATTTATAAGCTGTAAACTAAACTCTGACGAATTTGTTTTTAAAACTTTACGGCTGTATAGCCGAAGCACTGTTTCGAATCGATAAAAAAATGGCGGCGAACTAGCGGGAATGTTCCCGCGCTTTTATTACTAGCGTTTCCCGCCAAAGTTGTGATACGAATTGGTGTTTATTAAATTAAAAGATAAAAAAAATAATTTTAATTAAAATAAATTAAGCTTTGTCATGCTTTGCATAATTACATGACGTAATAATTAATGTTAATGCCAACAAATAACATTAAATAAGAACAAAATAGGTTAAAAACTTAAAAACTTTGAACTAGATACGTACCTTAGAATAATAACACTATAGAAAGACAGTCTTCATACAAGCGCTGTGCCTAAAGTGAAGCACTAAACCGAAACTTTCCCGAACTTCGGCTGCGGATAATCATAATAATATGTTTTTAGCAATAATACATAAATAGCTTTTCAGATATTTTGTGACACAATTTAACTGGACTTGGCTACAACCCATTAATGGCCCACTGCTGAGCACGGGTCTCTCCTCGTACCTGAGGAGGCCTAGAGCGTACTCCACCACGCTGCTCCAGTGCGGATTGGTGGAGGGGTTAGTGGCCAACCCAAGTGTCGGAAATTTTAAGCCGCCCGAAGGTATCCGACATGGCTTAACGACTGCTACCAAATGATAACAACCGGGACCGACGGCTTTACGTGCCCTCCGAAGCACGGAAGCGCTCAAGAAATTTTTGCCACTAGCGGTCACCCATCCAACTACCGACCGCCCGCTGTTGCTTAACTTTGTCGATCACTTGAGATCGACGCAAGCCGCCGGGCTATGAGCGCTTCATTTCACTGGACAAATCATTTAACTGGACAAATTCATTTAACTGGACAAATCGTCATAATTCTTTTTTTTCGCGAGACACGTTTGGCGCGCGTTGACATGAGCTGCCCGGTGTTTGGAGTCATTTCTGACTCCAATTAAGGTGCTTCAAAATGGCCGCGCGGACTTCGTTTCTATAGTGTAATTATTCTAAGGGTACAGGCCATAGTCGAGAGTGTAGCGTTATTTATTAATTAAATGTAGAATAAAATCATATTATACAGGGTGTTAGGGGTTCAAACAGAAACCTTGTAACCACGCTTTCGGACCGTGCTTTTAAGTAATATTTTTTTCTTAAACTTTGAAATAATATGTATTGCCATAATTCTTCCGGCCCCTCCTAGCTACAGTGAATGAATTTTACTAGATAATAATATATACAGATAGATAATTATAGAATACAGTCCGTTGCAGTAACCTGCATCCCATTCGAAACATTCAGTAAAGCCCTTCCCTATTTGCTATCCGCGATAGCTGTAACCAGCAAATTGATATCGCCAGACATTGCTATATTGAATGTTGCTCTACTTTAACATTACCTGCCACCAAAGTAACGAACAGGGTTAAGAGCGAGGCTTGTTTGTGTGCGCCGGGCCGCGCCGCGTTGGCACCTTTTTTGGTATGGAATTATTGCTCACGACAGCATCACCCTTCCTTTCCCTGGATTAGGATTGCCTGTGTCGTGGGCGCCGTGGACAACACACAAGACAAGAATACACCCAGACCAACAACAGAACACACACACCTCACCGGTACTGTCACACCTGTACCGGTTGTTGTTGATGGCGCTGCTCTCGAAGTTGTAGACGAATATATTTACCTGGGACAAGTGATCCAAATGGGTAAGTCCAACTTCGAGAAAGAAGTCACTCGTAGAATCCAACTCGGATGGGCTGCGTTCGGGAAACTGCGTCACATCTTGTCGTCCAAAATACCTCAGTGCCTGAAGTCGAAGGTGTTCGAGCAATGTGTGTTGCCAGTGATGACATACGGCTCCGAGACGTGGTGCTTTACGATTGGCCTAATCCACAAGCTGAAAGTCGCGCAGCGGGCTATGGAGAGAGCTATGCTCGGTATTTCGCTACGAGATCGAGTCAGAAATGACGAAATCCGTAGACGAACGAGGCTGACCGACATAGCTCGAAGAATTAGCCGGCTGAAGTGGCAATGGGCTGGCCACATAGCTAGGAGGACCGATAACCGCTGGGGAAGGAAGGTCCTCGAGTGGAGGCCACGTCTCGGAAAAAGGAGTATAGGACGCCCCCCGACCAGGTGGACTGATGACCTGAAGAAGACAGCGGGCAACCGTTGGATTCAGAAGGCACAGGACCGGTCAGAGTGGCGAAAGTTAGGGGAGGCCTATGTCCAACAGTGGACGACAAAAGGCTGATGGATGGATGGATGGATGGAACAACAGAAATTTAAACTCATCATTCAAATTTCCGCCTCGCTGGGAATCGAACCCAGGACCCTCGGAACGGCGATCCGGCGTTACCCATTGCGCCATGCGGGTCAAATCAATCTTCTTTTCTAAGACATAAGTATTAAAAACCGCACACAACACAATTGTCACCACATAATATGACAATTCCATAAAAAGCGCTACTTCTATTGTAACTTTAGCTCGTAAAATTATTTACAACAAACCGACGACACGACATGAAAGGCCATTTATCCGCGATGATTGCAACTCGCCGGCCACGCTACCCGCTTGCTTTGAGGCTCGCTAGTTTGCTCTACTAAGGATTTTTTTCGGTTCGAGCTAATAAAGTATAGAGGGCGCCCTTCCATACAAACAGTCATTCGAAAATGGTACCAAACGTACGTGACTACAATGAAAATATAGATCAAACTGTCGTTAGCTTAAAAGTATATATTTTTTTAAACCAATTTAGCCTACACATTATTTTAAAATTATTTGGATTTTTATTAAAAATCGATAATAAAATAATGAATTTTTCGTGTTTGATCACGTGATCGAAAACACGCGGTTTGGCTGAATGACGTCACTTGCTATTACTGCTTACTATACGCAATGACAGCATTGACAGCTTAGTATGGTTATTTGACCAGGTGACGTCATAACCTATTTAAAATGGCGTATTAGCGTTTTGGCGGCTTTTTTGTTCATTTAAACTTTGAAGGTGATTTTCATAGAAAATAGAGATATTTACAAAGAATTAAGCAAACTGCATAATGTATTATGTTATATTGAACAATTTGAGTTATTTTCTAAAAGGTGTCAACTACCCTATTGGTTCTTATTTTATGCCGCATTACACAAGGCCAGCCGTGATTGGCTAATTTCAATGTCAGTAAAAAACGAAAAACGGAACGACGAATGGGCTGACGTTGCCTACTAGGCTGCAGCCTAGCATTCATTACGCTGTTTTTGATCGGTAGTTACACTTCTAGGTATTATTTTTCGCTGGGTACAGTACAAAGATATTTTAATTAAACTATAGATACGTCGCACTTTTGGATCCACTACGACAACATTACTGTAACTATGGATGCGAAAGGTAATTACGAAACGCATGAGACAGAAAGAGATAGATGCATGAAAAGTTCAATTTGCAAAATTTGACTGTCTCACTACTTCTTTTTATTAATAACGTCATTAGTACAATACAATACAATGACTCCATGGCACACTACTTCAGAATAGTACAATTTGAACTGAAATTATACACCCATACAAAAATAGATATTCATAAAGAAAGAAGTTTTTAACAAATTGAATGTTTTTTAATCAATAATGTACTGTAATCAAGTTAGTGCAAATGTAAGATTTTCTAAACAAGTTTGTAAACTTGGCTTGTTTAGCTTTTTTAAAGAAATAAAATTGATTATAATTAAAAAAAAAAGTGAGAACGATGGGCGGTAATATCGCTGCAAGCGATCTCTTCCAGATAATCCATAATAGTAATAGTGTTAATAACCGATAAAGAGAACCTGATGGTAAGTGACCGTCGTCCATGGAAACAAGTGATGTTAAAAGCATTTTAAAGGCGTTACTGGCTAAGAAAGAGGTACGAGAAAGGTATTAAAGAAAAACTTGAGTGTCTCATGATTCTTAGTATTTTTCTGTTTGTCGGTAGGTCTGTGCGTTTTTTTTAATACGCTTTTTCTGATTTGGATGCAGTTTTTACTGATACGTTGTTCTTCACTGTTCGATTATGTTGTGTGTTGTTGTGTTATTTTGTAATATTATCGTATCATTAAAATTTTGTCAATTGTTAGTTAGTTATCCGCGTTAATTAACTAAATAAATGAATAAATAAATTGTGAGTTTTAAGTAGATTTACTGGTAGATTTGTTTCAATCGACTTACAAGAAAAAAGATATATTTAATAATCTCGTCTAAACATTAATTTGCAAATAGTAGTAGCTATTGTTTTAAGTGTAGTTACTAGTTCGTAAATTTGTCGACGGATATAATGTATTCGTAAATGTTGTGACCCAACGTAATTACAAAGTTTTTGTTATTTTTGAATATATACTTATACTACTGAATAGATAATAAATATCATAGACTATCAGCTGACACAACTGTATTTATAGTGAAATCAAACAAATCCTAGATATAGTGAAACGAATCGTTTGTAAAAAGTGAATACATATTAATTCTATGTCTCTATAAGTTCTACAACTGTGTAAACCAATGTGATGTATATTAAAAGTATCTTTATACTATACTGTAATAGATGCGATATTCCTCTGCAAGAGGTTAGTTTAAGTAAAAAAACAGTAATTTGTCTACGACAACATTTAAATTAAATAAGACTACGATTAGGGTTACTATTATGTGTATTGAAGTTTGAAAAGTACTGGTACTCATTTGGAAATCAAATAAAAACTACACATTTTAATCACAAAATTAACATTTTTTTAGTAAGAAATTTATTATGTTAAATACACAAACTTACTGAAAATTCCAGATTATTTAATTATTTCATAAATATGGCGCCCTCTAGAGAACAAAAATGAATATATTTTTGAAGCTGCGTGTTAGAATGAACGACTTTATTAAGCACATGTAAAATATAAGGTGTTAGTTATAGTCTGGTTTTAGTTTTTAGACTTGTTTTGTTTGACATTTCATAACTCCGAATAACTGAAGATTTCGTCAAAAGTTAAAATGTCAGGACACGCCAGGTGTCCATACTATGACCAGACGGATGAACACCCCACAATATCAGTTGTATTTACAATGATTATAGACAAAACATTAATGGAATTGTAATGACAGTACGAATATAAATTTACAAATAAATACAGTAATGTAATACCTTATTATTATGTCAATATCATATCATTAACTACTCATTTATTCGCTTTTATAGAAACGTAAAATATAAATGTCGTTGGCAATCAAAGTTTATAATTTTGTGTTACATTATGTTGATTTTAAGAGTAAATTGGTTTTATGTTTTTTAAAATTACTATCTGCTACTTATCTGTAAAAATATGCAGAACTAACAATCCCATTTTGTCTTCACTTAGTTTTGTATAATATATGTATTTACTATTATATATTACTGATTTTTATTAAAAAGTTTTATACAACTTCACAAATAATTACACATAAATATAAAAACAAAGATCTTCATGTGTCAGTATCACAAAGACACATCAAATACAAAATCTATAAAAATATATTTTTCCTTAAATAAATTAAAAATAATTGAAGTAGAGCAAACTTCCAGCCGACCTGGACCACACACATCGCGACTGAACACGCGGTCTCAACCAGACATTGCGTTTAAAACGTCAATTTTATTCGACATTTGTTACACAAAACTCAACCTTATTTCTAACAACATACGGCTCTACACAACCGAAGTCTTCAGTTTGCATTTTGAACGGACTCGCCCATGCTTGTTCTGAAAATAATTTAATTGAATGTGAACTTTAATTCTTATGTAATAAGACGTATTATAAAATGTAAGGGTTTTGTAAAAAGATAAGTATAATGTAACTAAGTGTAAAGTGTAACGAAATTGATTTGTTTTATTCCGGTGTCACGACTCCGCAATTTGAAGGTGTGTTGTTAATATTCATAATATTAATATCGTTGAATAAATCGGTTGTTATGGGTTGACAATTAATTTGTTGATAAGGAAATCGAATTAATATTTTGAATGCGATTAGTAAATGACAAGCGTGTACCCTAGTTAGTAGGTATTATTGCCGAAGCTCCTGGGTCCTGGGGTCGAAACCGACAGATAAATAAAGCATGCCGCTTGTATGTGATTAAAACGTCAACCACTTTGCGAAATTGCCGCCTAAGTTGGTCCCAGGTACGATTCTTCGGCCAGACATTTATGTGACAGACGTATGAATGATTGTTCACTTTTTGTTCAATATCCTATCTATCCATCATCCTCAATAAGCAGTAGTAACTGTCAATAGTCACACAAATTGTGTTATTTACCACAACTATACCTATCTATTTGTCTTATCTGATGGTAACTGGTGACAGACAACGGACATGAGGTCGTAATGCCAAGAAAGAAAAAAAGAAAGTGAGAAATTACTGGTTCTTCCGCTTGATAGCAACTCAAACTAGAAGGTGGTATGTTGAAAGCTTCAGCACTACCACCAAGCATGGATTCCGTCTTCTATTGCATACGAAACCCTGGTCTGCTGGCGTCAAACTAGCATCAGTAGTCTAAGCCACCCCAATAAGCTCCGAATCATCGTACACATTGCTCATCTTTATCAAATTCTAATTCATCTTTTCTCCACCAGATGGCGTAACTCAGCGAAACCATGGCAGCGGTATCCACTACCGTTCACCTCCAGGACCAAATCAAGATCCAGGAGCAAAGTGATGAGGAACAGGAGCCTTACTCCCCCAACACGAGAGACACCACCAGCCCTGACTACAATGACGACGACAAACACGACGAACGCCCTCTGCCTCTCTCCCACTCATTCTCCATCCATAACGTGCTGAAGAAAGAGCGAGATAGCAACAGTCCTGACAACGTCTTCTCGACTGAGAAGCTTCTGCAAAATACGCCTAATTTCGATGATAGTCAGACGAGAAACTCTGAAAGCGTCAGTCCAAGACTCGATGACGAGGAGCAGAATGATAGAGCAGAAATCAGTGTCGATGATGACAACTCCTGCTGCAGTGATGACACTGTTCTGTCAGTTGGTAACGAAGCTCCAATATCCAGCTTTAGTACTGACAAATCAGCTGATACCCAAGGATTGACCTCCTTTAAGCACATACAGACGCATCTAAACGCCATTTCCCAGTTAAGCCAAAACTTGAACATGAACCAGCCATTGCTTTTGCGTCCGAATCCAATCACCCCCAACCCCCTGATGTTTTTGAACCAACCCCTGCTATTCCAGAATCCGTTAATGAATCAGGTGGATCTTAAGATGAACGTCCCGCGGGTGATGCCACAAAACTTTAATCCACAGCATTTCGGGGTGAACTTTGGACTAAGAATGAAGAATCAGGATCTGACAAGGACTGATGAGAATCGGAGACATTATCCAAAATCGCCAGAGAATGAGTCTGAAAGAGACTTTATGAACCAGAGTCTGAAATTCAGCATCGATAATATTTTAAAGGCTGATTTCGGAAGACGGATTACGGACCCGTTAACGAAACGAAGGTCTCTAAAAGCGAGGCAGTTGGAGACTAAGGTCTTGCCAGTGAAAGAGCCTGTTCCTATTCCACCTAAGCCTGAGGAGGCGAGGGTACCGGAGTTAAAACCAGGGGATAAGGGAGCGATTGACCTTTCCAAAGCCGAGGATAGTAATAGTAGTCAGGGCACAGCACAAGGTAAGAACGTCTTCTTTTTTTATGACTTAAGATAGCAAACGAGCATCAGTAGCACCAACCTTCCGCTGCTGCCCATGATAACTGTGACCGACGCAAGACTCACAGACAGAGAGAGCAAGACTCACATCGGGACTAGGATGGTTAGTCAGTTAGCAGAGGGTCTTATTAAGAATTTTATTTGTGAACTCTATAGGCCCTCTTGTTGATATAGCCTGGAGATTTGGACGTTGATCTCCCAGAGGCATCTGGGTTCAAATCCTGAGATTCAAAGGTCGTGAGGAAACCTGCACACCTGAGAGTTCTCCATAATGTTCTCAAAAGTGAAGTCTGACAATCCGCACTTGGCCAGCGTGGTGGACTATGGCATGTACCCGTCACACTGTGAGAGGAGACCCGTGCCCAGCAGTGGGACAGTTATGGTTTGCGATGTTGTGTGGAGCTGGCTACACTTTTTAGAGGCGATCTCAGTCCTCAAGGGTAGCAACACATCTGTTACCGAATTATAACGAGACTCTTACTAACATTTACTAACCGGACTAACATTCACTAACAGTCCCTATCCCAGTCCTCATACTTACTAACTAACCAACTAATGTTCTAACACCGTCACCTAACCGGACTAACTATCCCAGTCCCCATTTATGAGTCTTGTTCTAAGTCGGTCGCAGTTGTCATGGGCGGCAGCGGAAGGTGCTGTATGCTCGATTGCTACCTTAAATCAATAAAAAAAATGTTACGTGCCTCACAGTTCCGTGCCCCACAGGGTCGACGAGCGGCGACGGGCCCATGGTGTGGCCGGCCTGGGTCTACTGCACCAGGTACAGCGACCGACCCAGTTCCGGTAAGTTTATTTTAATTTATTTATTTAGATATTTCGTCGTAACGATAGTCACTTGAAATTTAAAGCGAGTTTTATTGAATTTATTTTGTTGTAAGTTTATTTTTGAAATTGAAAGAAACCTTAATAATTATAAAAAACAATAGATACACCTAAAATAAAACTGTTAATAGCTATCTATTTACAATAAATATATATTATAGGGCGTTATATACAAAACTATTATACCTATCCTATTGAGGAAATTGTACTTATTTATTTATTTGGCTGTTTTGCCAAGATAATTATTAGTACAGCCAACATTTAACACCAACTAATTATGAGTCCGCCTTTTGTTCCATTACTTATGTAAGGTTCAATAAAGAATAAATAAATAAATGTCATTTGTTATTCATCATCATCATCACAACCCATAACTGTCCCACTGCTGGGCACGGGTCTCCTCTCACAGTGTGAGGGGTATAGGCCATAGTCCACCACGCTGGCCAAGTGCGGATTGGTAGACTTCACACACCTTTGAGAACATTATGGAGAACTCTCAGGTGTGCAGGTTTCTTCACGATGTTTTCCTTCACCGAAGCAAATGATAATTAAATTTTAATACGCACTTAATTTTTGAAAATTAGTGGTGCGTGCGGGGTTTGAATCCGGAACCTCCGGTTCGGCAGTCCAATGTTCAACCACACCGCTATATCGCTGCTAATTTGTTATTAACTACCCGATTATACAAAATTTGTATGATTTACAAGGATCACACCGGAGAAAGCCACCCCAAAATCTTGATAATTTCAAAAAGATATCCCTTGTATAATAGCCTAATTCATATCATACAGATTATATTAACACACAACAAATATTCGCTATTATTAAAAGTGGTAAGATAGCCATAATCCCATCAGATTACCATCGAGGGGTTGAAGCGAGGGTGTAATTTTTCATTTACTGTTTTATTAAGTTCAGTAACTCCCTTGCTTTGGTAAACCCATGTCTTCGTACCCACGCGAAACGTTTTGAGGGGATTATTTTTGACATTATATACCTATCTTTTTTTATTAATTGTGAGCCAATTGAAATAAAACAACACCATTACCCCAAGATTACTGCTATACATCAGTGTAAACTGCATTCGATTTAGTTGAATAATTTTTTTATGGAATTAAGGTATCAAACGAGCATGCAGCACCACCTTCCGCTGCCGTCCATGACAACTGTGACCGACATTGAACAAGACTCGCATCGGTACTAGGATGGTTAGTCAGTTAGTAGACGTTGTTGGAACGTTAGTCGGTTAGTTCGTTAGTAAGATGAGGACTGGGACAGGGACTGTTAGTGACAGTTAGTCCTGTTGGTTGTTGTTAATGATAGGCCAGTTAGTAATTGTCAGTAAGAGTCTTTTTCTAATTCGGTTACTGATGCGTTGCTACCCTTAAGGACTGAGATGGTCGCCTCTAAAAAGTGTATTTCTAAGATTAGCGGGAGCAGACGCACAAACAGACAAAAATTCCAAGTAATTGTTGGGATCTATTACGTTAATAAATACCTTTACGAATAGTTTTTCTTGAATACCTTCCATGTACCGATTAATGTCTAACGTTTGTGTCGGAACTTTTCGACTTAGGTCGGTCGGTTGAGGTCTCCGACTTACCGATGGCTATCGAACGATATCAACCTCCGAAGCACGGAAACGCGCTAGAAATTTTTGCCATTAGCGGTCACTCATCCACGTACCGATCGCCGGCTGTTGCTAAACTCGGTCGATCACTTAGGCACGGTAATAGTATCATACAGTATTCCATCTTCATACAAACGGTCGGAACTCGAATCATACCTACGCGCCTCGGAGTTCGGTACACACTAAGTACACAACAGCTGCAGCAGCGCCATAGGGACGATCGAACGCGTGGGTTTGTAATCAGGAAGCGTGCGTATAACCTACCCACTTACATTCACTACAACTAGAAAGAGGCGGCCCTAGCGCGCGCGGCTGCAGGCTTTTATTTCAAGGACAGGGCCGTTACTGTATCATACTGACTTGGGATCGCGGGATATGATTAGGTCGCCCTATTTCGATCAAACGGTTCTTCCAAAAGAGTAGTCCAAATCATTAAATTGAACCGAAGTCCAGCTCAGTATATCAAATAACAAATAACTACCCTTGTTTTCCACCCACAACAAATCACCCCCGATATATTCAGTGGGATAGGAGCAAATTTGATAACAACCCTCCAGGGTGCGCTGTTCAGATAACAGAGGCGTGAACTGAAGGGATGATTTTATATTACCGAGGGATAATTTGCGGGGATGACTCGGTTGAGTGAATTTTCATTTCTATTAATAAAAGGGTTGTTCATTTTTTGTTTTATCAATGTTTTAGTGAACGCCATTTTAGAATATTTCCGTTTTGACGTGATAACGTCTTATAAATTGATGAACACCGGCAGCGCGCACGAATAAGTGTCCCGTTCCGCCCGAGCGTGACGTCAGAGCAGTTAGAATAGTTCTGCTTCTGGAACGCCGCCACGCGAGCTTCTTCGAGAACTTTTACAATAACCCCCGCCCACCTCGAAGGATGCCGTTATTGATAACAAATGTTGAATACGCGACAACGTGTTTTCATCAATGTTTCTTCATGACGTTATCACGTAAAACTATCGTCCGTAAACCGACTTTACAGACAACCGTTTTTTTGTCCTATCAATGTTTTAGTGAACGCCATTTTAGGATATTTTTAAGCTATTGCATAGCTTTTATCGCGGGCCTTGAGCGTGGGGACCGAATCCAGAAATTCCGTAACGAAAAAAACCTAACACCCCCCATCAGCGCCATCTAGTACCTTAATACTAAGGTATGGTACGTGTGTTTTCTACAAACTAGATGGCGCTGTTCTGATATAACTATATAACTTCTAATAATTATAATTGCATAAGTTGATAAAAAATGCTATGCAATAGCTTTACCGCGGCAGTCTCCGAGTGCCACATTTAATTTTTGTTTTTTATGTAAATAAAAGTCCCGCAAAGTGTACGCGGCACACTGGTGTACCATACTGACTTAAACTCCCGAAAACTAATCAAATCAAACATCATTTAGTATACGGTGGTCGATAAATATTTATAGGGTGTTAGGCGTACGAGGGGTGATTTTAAAAATAGTGTTCTAGGGATGTGCTTCGGGGAGTCGATACTTTGTTTTAGGTTATATTTTTACTTATACATGGCCCTGTCTGCGAAGCTAGAGACGGGTTCGATTTCCGGCCGGAGCAAACATTTATTTTACAGATAAATGTATGTTCGTGGGTGTTTTTATTTATTTATAGCCTTTATTTAACAATCTTACCGAAAAACATTAACTTAACATAAATACTAATATAACGTAATAATATTAAAACTACATTATATTAATAACTTCTTTGACACCGGTACTATGATTGCGTTGCGTTGCGTTGCGATGCGTTTCCGCAAAGGCCTCCCCTAGAGCTTGCCATAATCTCCTCCATAATTTCCAACACATGGGTTGGGCACTAACCCCTCCACCAATCCGCACTGGAGCAGCGTGGTGGAGTATGCTCTAGGCCTCCTCAGGTATGAGGAGAGACCCGTGCTCAGTAGTGGGCCATTAATGGGTTGAATCCAAACAACATTTAGGTATTAGTGTTTATTGAAACATCACTTTTTATATTCCGTCACTGAACAATAGGTTATGGTAAGTTAGTTTAGCGCGTTAAGTAATGATTAATTATCGCTTGCTTACGGTGCGAGTTTAATATACAATGCGTACAGTTTGGTTACTGTAGGGCACATTTAACAGGATTTTTCCTACAAATTAAACAACAAAAATAATTCGGTTCACTCATGTGGGTTACGGAAAAAATTAATGAATTGTGTCGTGGGACACCAGGTAGGAACGAAGTTCCTTCGGCTACTGTCGCGCCTGCGCACGTCTCATTTAACGGTTTTATTCCACGCACTTTTTTCCACGCGTCTCATTCCACGCGTCTCATTTAACGGTTTTGTTCCACGCACTTTTTTCCACGCCTTTTTTCCACGCTTACGGTTTTACTATCACATATTTTTCAGTTCGGTCGCGCAGCCAAATCCCTATCCCCTCCAAGCCTGCCGTAAGGAACTTCGTTCCAAAAGACAAAATGGCGTTAAAATTATCCCAAGGGAACGTATTATCGGGACAAAACTTTCCTAAGTCCTTTCTAGGGTCTCAAACTATCTCCATTATAAATTTCATCAAAATCAGTTCAGCGGATTAAGCGTGGAAAGCAGACAGACAGACAAGAGTTACTTTCGCATTTGTATTATAAGTATGGATGTGTAGATTTAATTTAACAACACCCTCTACACAGCTACCCAACACCCTGTACACTATCAACCACCAAACGCCCTATTTTCTATCAAGCCACCAAACACCCTGTATCAGTATACAGTTCAGTAGGCTGTATCAGTAGGCTGTTCAGTAACACCCACAAAACAGCTGCCAAACACCCTGTATACTGAACAGCTCACAAAACACCCTGTATACTGAACAGCCATAAAACACCCTGTATTGTATATAGCTACCAAACACCTTGTATACTGTCCAGTGTCTAATACACACGTAACTAAAGGTATAATCGTGAATCGCATCCGTGTCGCCGGCCACTGACTCTGAACGCTTGAAGGATTCTTCGTGGAAACGCAGCTAGGTGACACTTGCGGTTGGGGCGCGTGTCCATTGACCGGGGCGGCACGGTAGCCGGTGTCGACGGTAACGATTGTTACGAACTGTATAATCGACGCAAAAAAGCTGTAACGTAACCCAAACCTATGACATTTGCCAAGTGGAAACTTCTATAGTATCGTTGTGATTTGGAATTTGATGAAACGGATATGACGCGCAAATGAAACGAAACGAACACGAAAAAGACACAGACACATTTTGGCGCGGGAGAAAATGAGATAGCAACATTAGCAAGAGGTAGAACTAAAGTTCGCTGCAGCGCTAAAACAATAGTTATGACGTTTAACCAAACTATCTTTGAGTTTCACTTCTAGCACGTGTAAATTACCAATTACTGGGGTTTTCCTTTAAATGTACTATCAGTTCTTACTTCCTGCCAAATGTCATGATTCTACAATGGGAATTTTCCTATAGGTTATGATTACCTTTCTAACCTCAAAGTTTTTACAACCGGCCGTAACGTTTCATTGCGTTCACTGAGAAGTTTGATTTCTTGTTCAAGGGATTGCAGACCTTGTTCCTGAGAAAAAGGGTCTTGACAGACAGAAGTACAATAAAGTGATCCTATAAGGATCCGTTTCTTCGTTTAAGGTAACTCTAAAAAAGTCTTCGTAGAGTCGTGCAACACAGACGTCACGACACTGCGTCAATGGAGACGAGTCCCCTTAATGAATGGGGGGCACCTAACTAGCCAAGACGGGTTGCCTATGAAGGCGATCGGCAATAGCTTTTTGTTCCCCGCTGCTCAATGGGCCGTCCGACACTCGGGCCGTACCCTGATTAGCTGATAATTACAAAATCATGTTGATGACCTCTTGTAACGTAAACATCTATATCGACGGGTTCCGGGCTTTTTGTATTAGCCGACATTTTTGAAACTATACACCAGAGCAGTTTAAAATGCCGATTTTTATAAAAAAATAATAACTTTTCTTTTATGTATTTAAGGCAGCAAACGAGCATGCAGCGCCACCTTCCGCGGCCTCCCTGACAACTGTGACCGACACAGAACAAGACTCATGGGGACTGGGATGGTTAGTCCGGTTAGGTGACGGTGTTAGAACATTAGTTGGTTAGTTTGTTAGTATGAGGACTGGGACAGGGACTGTTAGTGAATGTTAGTCCCGTTAGTTGTTGTTGGTAATAGTCCAGTTAGTAAATGTTAGTAAGAGTCTCGTTATAATTCGGTCACAGATGTGTTGCTACCCTTGAGCAAATCGCATTATTTTTTCAAAAAGAAGGATATTAACACGATTATACGATCGTCACCAAACCCAGATAACTAATTTTCGATGGAAACAGGCTTTTAGCCCAAATCAAAACTAAACTTTCGGCCCTGCTTGGTCTTGGGGAAACTTTTTGAAGTGAATACTTCTTTAGTACCGTTGTGATTTGGAATTCGTTGAAACGGAAATGACGCGAATGAAGAATCGGCAAAGTGGCGGCTGATGTAAGCAAAGCAAAAAATCAATATTTGTTGGACTGATAGTATTCGTTGTTATGAAGTTTCACTTCTAGCACTTGTGAATATTTAGATTTTTAACTTACTAACATACCAACCAACCATCAACCAACTCACGCTCTATTATAATAGAACCAACAAATAGAGTTAACAAATAATGTTCGCTAACTAACTAGCCGTTACTATCCTAGTTCTGATGTGATGTGTCCTGTGGCCTGTACCTCACATTGTGAGAGGAGACCCGTGCCCAGCAGTGGGACAGTTATGGGTTGCGATGATGATGATAATGATACTATCTAGTGCAGGGATGAGTGTGTAAGCTGATATTTATTATTTTATTTTGTACACCAATACGCTCACAGTTTTAAACGACGTCAATAAAAGGAGAAGGTTCTATGTTCGACGCCTATATGTTTGTATGTATGCCCAGCGATTTCTCCGTTATTTGAAAACCGATTTTTATTTTATTTTTCATATTCGAAAACTGGTACTTGTCATGTGGTCCCATTTAAATTACAGCGAGATCTGACGAGAAGTTTTTGAGTTATACCCAATAATGCGTATTGACTTCGAGTTGACTTCGAGTACGTTGCGGATACTCTCATTTTATTAATTACTTATTTATTACTTACTTGTCGATGTTGAAGGTGTTGTTTTGTTAAGTTATTCATTATAATAAGTTATTAAATTAAATAAAGTCTTTGTGCAACGGTGACCAGTTCCCACGAGATGCCTCTGGTATTACCAAAAAAAAAAATTAAAATCCCGAATTCGAATTTGGAACGTATTAAAATCTCCATCGATTCTCGCTACAGAATCTCAGATCACGAATACCGAAAGCAATTCGCTCGGTGTCGAGGCGAAAAATCTTTCGAGCCATTCCGAGTAAATGGTTCGGCTTAATGTTGCCTTGATAGTGTTGGGACGTGGACGATGCAGAGATATCGATATTTATTTATTTAAATTTAAAATCTGTAATGTGTTCATCGGGTTATTTCAATCGGTTCATGAATAAAATGTTGTTTGTGAATTCTTTGTAAATTGTTTGAAATTTCATGAATTCCATGTAAACGTAAATTGTCGTGGGTACCTACAGTCACTACAAGAATATTTCAAAGATTGGTATTAAAAGTTAAAAAGTAGATATTTTACTAGAGCGCAAAAAGTGAGGCAGTCAAATTCAGCTAATTGTCGTAAGTTTTATCTAGCTATATCTTTCTGTCTCACACGTTCCGTAATTATCTTCCGCATCCATAGTTACAATAATGTCATCGGATCAGATGAAACAGTGCGACTCGCGTTATATAAACGCAACGCATTCTATTAATATTATAAATGCGAAATTTTGTATGGATGTATGAACGTTTGTTGCTCTTTCACGCAAAAACTACCGAATGGATTTTGCTGAAACTTTACAATAATATAGCTTACACATCAGAATAACACATAGGCTATAATTTATAAAGATATAGCGTGAATTATCCAAAGTTTCCCGAAGCGAGGGCGGGTCACTAGTCTATACTTCTATATCTATATCTATACTTCTATATATACTTATACTAATATTATAAAGAGGAAAGATTTGATTGTTTGTTTGTTTGTTTGCATCGAATAGGCTTCAAAACTACTGAACCGATTTGAAAAATTCTTTCACTGTTGGAAAGCTACACTATCCCCGGGTGACATAGGCTATATCATATATTATAAAAATGAATTGCTGTGCGTTAGTCACGCTAAAACTAAAAAACGGCTGTACCGATTCGGTTGAAATTTTTTGTGTGTCTTCAGGTGGATCCAAGAATGGTTTTGATTTACAATTGGACCCGGTAGGTGGCGCTGCTGTCGATATGTCACCATATTATTATTTGTTTATTAATTATAGAGCGGTACGAAGTTCGCTGGGGCAGCTAGTCTATAATAAATCTATTTCCAAACCGCACTTAACTATCGTGGTGGACTATGGCTGCCACATGGTAAGAAGAGATCCAAGCCCAGCAGTGGGACAGGTAGGTTGCAACGAAGGCATAGGTGTGTGCCATTACAAGCCTGAATCACGCTATCGAAGTTTAACACCGCTCGCCTATAGGTATACAAGTTCCATTATCAGTCGGAGCTTGGCCGCTCCCCAGGCATGTCGTCTCGCCTGGCGGGAGACCTCTCTCTGCCGAACGTGCACCGAAGCGATGACGGGTTTTTAATTTAGTATAGTTTTCTGTCATCTATAAATAATCGCTAATCACATGATGTGATCACACATAAATAGGTGTAAAGTATCTTATCGAACAATGGGGGAAACTGCATTTTTTTGCTGTCGTTACTACCAAACTCCGTTTATAGCGAACATTTCTCGATTTCTTGTTATTGTGTGTTCTACTGCGAACGGTAGGCGATAAGCGATAGCTTGGTTGTTTATCTTCATTCATTCAGTGTTGCAATTTATGATTTCAAACTCATCGAGGATTGTAGACGTTTTATTGTGATACGGGTACTCACGGTATGTATTTTGTACCCCGATATTTCGACTCAGTTGCGTGGATCGTGGTCGCGGCTAAACTTCGGCCGGCTGAATCGGCGTACCAAAATATATATTGTGAGTACCCGTATCATAATAAAAAGTGTTGCAATTGTCTTTTTTATATGAACAAACAAACAACCAGGGTGTAAGGGCTCCATCCATGTTAGAGTCCGCACCGGCCTCCCTAGCTCGTGGTGCAAACCCCACACTAGCACCCGCGACCCGGCCCGGCCGGGAATCGAACCCGACCCCTCGCTTTGTAGGCAGTGCCATTACCAACTAAGCGATGAAACAGAAATGCAAGGACCAGTTATAATGTTACGGTGTGACAAGAGGCTAAAACTAAAATGAATTCATCATTAATTTCGTGTCTACAGGAATAAAAATCATAAAAGCTGTTTTTGTACAAGTGTGAAGTAAGTCAGATTAGCTTTGTGCTCACTGCGAGCTATACTATCATAAATAACTTTTATTTAATTTTTAATTTTACTTTATTTATCACTAGTAAACCCGCCCTCGCTTCCTGATTCAAACCTGATTTTTTCCGACTTTCAAAACTTTAATATCTTAATATATATATTTCTTGTGTGCGTGTGTATGTGACTGAACTCCTCCTAAACGGCTTGACCGATTTGGTTGAAATTTTTTGTGTGTCTTCAGGTGGATCCGAGAATGGTTTAGATTCACAATTGGACCCGGTAGGTGGCGTTGCTGTCGATATATCACTAAAACATTTTTTAATTATAAAGCGGTACGAAGTACGCTGGGACCACTAGTATTATACATATAAACTTTCCTCTTGAATCATTATATCTATTAAAAGAAACCCGCATCAAAATCCGTTGCGTAGTTTTAAAGATCTAAGCATACATAGGGACAGAGAAAACGACTTTGTTTTATACTATGTAGTGATAATTATATAACTTTTATTTTCCTTAAACATAGCGATTCTTATAATTAGTATCTAATACTAAGGTTATCATTTTAACAATTACTATTATGTGAAGCAGCTTATGTCTGTGCTAGGATGAACCTGTTCTGGTATTAGTATGCTCTAGACCTCCTCAGGTATGAGGAGAGACCCGTGCTCAGTAGTGGCCATTAATGGGTCGAATTGAAGCCAAGAGGTGCGTGCAGAATTTGAACCCGAGCCTACCGTGCTACCGGTTTGAAATTTCAACGTTCAAACAACTCTACTGTCACTGCTGAATACTGTGTATTATCAAGTTCGAAATTCAAATATGCCGACAGATTCGAACAGAAATTTTGTTATATTTTAGTGACGTCAGTATTATAAAGCTCAGCATCCACTATACACACGCACATAGTAACTACAGGTTGGTTGCTACGAAACCCGTAATTTTCCCATACGATCACCGTAAGACTTCTTGCTACCATCAGTTACCACCCCACATTGTTAATAGACTTAATGAGAACTGTTAACACTATTTGTGGTTACTTGGTGGAGACATGGCTTGGGTTTTTTGTGGTATTAAGGTAGCTAACGAGCATCACCACCATGACATCACGCCATGACAACTGTGACCGACACAGAACAAGACTCACATCGGGACTAGGAAGGTTACACAGTTAGCAGACGGTGTTAGAACGTTAGTTGGTTAGTTTATAAGTATGAGGACTGGGACAGGGACTGTTAGTGATAGTTAGTCCTGTTAGTTAGTGATAGTCCAGTTAGTAGGTACCTAATTTTTGTGTTACGGATTCAGGTTCGTATCCCATTTGCATCTTTGAAGCGTTGGTATTGCTAACTAACCTTGCTCGGCGGTTTTAGTTACCGATTTTGAAGTCAGACTAACTACCAGCTACCACCCTATTGATTTTATGAGCGCTTGTAATTTATGTTGTAAATAATACATCATTATTTTAATTACATAATCTATATTAAATTTATCTATCGTAGCAATGTATTTAAAAAGATGTGCCTAGGAGTTGCTTTCGCCGCTTCTTTACTCCTTAAGATTTAAAATAAACATTCAATATTTAAAGGTACCTAACTACCTTAGCGAAACGACGCTAAATGCAAAAAATTGACGTTCATAACTTCATAAGTGTGATAAATACCTTCATGAAATAAACTTAAAATAAATATCGAAACAGATCGAGTTTGAGTTTTAAGTTTATGGAAAAACTCCATTATCGTAATTCAGTACACACCTAACGCCATCTGTTATCAAATAGCGTAAAGTAAAGAAACTCAAAGCATATTGTTTGCACCCCCGTGACTAATGGGTCGCGATTCCCCTTATCTACAACAACACTTGCAGGGAGAGAATTCAATTGAACAAATTGTTCTTCATTCAATGAATTTAATAATGGAGGGGAGGAGATTTTCATGGTAATCAGTGAGGTGATGTTTTGAGAGATGGTATGCGTATTGCAATGGAGTAACATTTAGCTTTGCTTCGTTCATTGTGTACTGCGAAGGACTGACACTTGCGCGCGTCGGTGTTTCCGCCTGTGCATGATATGGGAGCCTTCAGGAGGAGAGTGAATAGGCTTTTGGTGCGTTCTTGGAATTCATCGTCACTTACCATCAGGTGGGATTATTGTCAAGCATTGACTTATTTGAAGTAAAAAAAGGTTTGACTTTATATTTTTAATCATCTATGACCATGTTCTTTCATTTCCTCGAGTATGTTTAGTGAAAAAAATCACCCTGTATATGCAAGCGGTGTAGAAAACTTCGATAGCGTGATTCAGGCTAGTCGTGACGTCATTGTGGCGTGTGTGCGATGTTGCCACACTTGATTGCCGGTCATTAATATGAAAACAAAACTTAATTCGACGAAGGAAACCTTGAGTTTTCCATAATGTTCTGAAAGGTTAATTTTGACTATCCTTATTTGGCCAGTGTGGGCGTTTGTCCCACATTGTGAAACCCATGCCCAGTAGTGGGACAGTTAAAGACGATGTACAGCAAGATGTTTTCAACAGTTAATGGTTTCGTTAATTAACTCGAGTTTAATAACAGGTATTTTAATTTACAAGCGTCGTTAGTTTTAGTCTTTACTTGACGCCCTGGGCATGCACCCAGCTGCCTTTAAATTATCTTGTCTGTCTATCTGTTTTTTATTTCATAGTTTTGTAACTATGTTTTTGCACATATGTAATTGTATTACGATGAGGGTACCCACGATATGTATTTTTATGCCGATATTTCGACCCAGTTGCATGGATCATGGTCACGGCGTACAAAATACATATCGTGAGTACTCACACCCTAATAATAAGTGTATAATTCGCGATGTATAAGTTAAAAATCATAAGTTCTAGCAGTTTTCATTTTTTTAATTTGTTTTTAATAATGACACATTTTTTATATTTTTTAATGTTTCTGTTAGTCACTACAAATATTTGTGTGACAGTTATTAGGGGTCTATGGGCTGTGTCACCGACCACACAGCCCATAGACGTAATAACGTGTGTTAGCATTACAGCGTTATTATAATGAAAATGCACTGTTTACAAGTCTGTATGTCCATTGGCCAGCGTGGTGGCAATTCGATTTATTGACGGACCCAAACAGTATTAGCATATTCAACCCTCAGACAAACATACGTTAACCAGATGTCAAGATTTGTACGGACATGTCCGGATTTTCTGCCGTTTTTGGTTTATGTCCGGCGTTTGAATTTGAGCCGATGTTAAAAAATACTGAATGTAAATTAAAAAGTATTCCATAACATTTATTTTTTATCAAATTTCAGTGTCATCTGAATAGTTTATTTTTCTAAGTGAAGCGCTAATATATACAAAGAACAGAAAATAAAAAACAATGAACTTCTAACTTTAAATTCAAAAATATTCAATAATAAAAACGATACATCGCAATTTGTTTTGTTTGCTCGTGCCTTTCTGTCGCTTGTCGCTTATCGCGCGCCTTGCACGCACAGGCTTAGGTGGAACGGGACACTTTTTCGTGCGCTGGTGTTCATCAATTTATTTTTGACTACTTATTGACTGACTAAATTTTTTTCCTGTTAATTTTTTTACAAGAAATAATAAAGAATTCTTTATTTTTATTTTATTTTATTTATTGACTAACTATTTATTTAAGAAAAACAATATGGTTCCATCTTTTCTAATTTGAGATGGTAACCACAGTCGTGTAGCAGGGTGAATTTTTATTGTCATTATCAGAACCAACCATCCCCAGTGACTAATGATCTGGAAATGTTATTCTATCTGTAAGTCGCAGGGTTGAGTGGATTAATTCACCCTTGTACGGATCTTGAAGGAGTTTTGCATCGGGGGGTTTTATGGAAATTCGACGACAAACACGTGTTTCGTATCGATAGCTGACACCGAGCATCGTAAGGGTTATTTTTTTAAGTGTTTTAAGTTAATGCTTGACCGCCAGCTCTATCTTAAGAGGGGGTAGAAAGCAATATTGTCAATTTTCTAAATGCTAAGATTCCTTTTTACAGTAGTAGATCAAGATTCTATAAACTGAATAAAATTTCGGTAGTAGGTATACATATTAACATTATAATAACAGATCAAAAAAAACTTTCGATAAAAAATTATCACAAGTTTTCAACGACAATCTGTTTATTTTTAGTAATGTGCATATTTTGGACCTAAAATGTTAATATATCATTCTAAAGTATTAATTCTCATTTCCGTCTTTAGCATACTTTGTTCCATCTGTCACGATAAGGGGTGAAAATATTTTTTTCTTGCTTTATGACCTCATAACGCGGTTGATCACCAATCCTATGAGCGGTTCATACTATAACCACATAGGTAATTTTAATCAGTAAAAATACGCGACGTAAAATTCCGTGGAAATGTAACGCGACCGTAAAATAACGTTAATTAAAGATAATTAGATACAGCCGCCGTCTCGTCGGAACTGGTCGTTGACAGCGGTGGTGTTAACCGCTTATTATCAGAATAATTAGCAAAACATATGTAATTAGCGTCTGGTAATTAGATAAATAATGCGTTACAGATACTGATGTAATTACGTTAGTTGGACACGGCTGGTTTAGTGTTTTAATTTTTATCTAGAAGTAGGTATACATATACATACATATACATACATATACATACTCGTAATTATATAATGTATATAGATGTTTATGTAAAGTAGTCCGTATGCTTCGTTTTGGGAAGCGTTCTTTCGATACAATGCCTTTAGCCGGGATTTTTTAAATTGATATTTTGTTTGAGAAATGATTTAATTAAACAATTTGCGAATAAGTTCTAAACGCGTCTATAGATAACATCGTGATAGATAGGTTATAGAAACCATCAGTATTATCCTAGCACTAGGAGTGCGATGGTAATTAAAAACCAATAAGCCATAGTTTTGGTGTTGTACGAAGACGGAGCTAATGTGTTCCTGAACGAGGTGACGTCACACGCGAACGATCAGTCAGGCCGCTATTACACCGTAGCGAACGGGACATCAATACTAGACCGAGAACAGAAATTAAACTCATGATTCAAATTTTCGCCTCGCTGGAAATCGAATCCAGGACCTGTAGAACGACGGTACAGCATGGTGATCATTGCGCCACACGGATCGTGTGAGTGTGTTAGTCTTTTACCATAACCAAAGGGATACCTTCTTCGTGGTGTGAGCTACGATTGTTCACGTTCGGAACGTTAGAAAATTTCAATAGCGTGATTCAGGTTTGTTTGTAATCACTATGACGTGTATGCGATCGCCACAGTCTTATTAGTGTGTACTTTTTACATAAAATACTCCATATAAGCACGTACTTACTATGTATAGATTAAAATTAAAACAGTAAACCAGCCGTAGCTAACGTAATTAACGTCGGTATCTGCAACGCATTATTTATCTAATTAATCAAATAGTAACTAGTTAACACCACAATCTGGTAGTTATTATGGACTTTTCTGTACATAATGTTAAGGTACACATTTCCGTAGCCAATAATTTTGATATATCTCGTTAACTTTAGTCAGCGCTAGCAATGAAAACGCCCGAAATTCTTCATTGGTACGAAACATTGACTTTTTTATACGTATTAATCATCGTACGAAATTATATGAATGATAGTGTAAACCGCATCAAAAAAGCTTGTATTTTTATTTTTTATTTATTCCTCTTTTCCTCCAATTTATCTTCAACAGCATGCCTTTGAATATTAAACTGTCCTGATACTCTCTTTCTCACACTAACACCGAACTAAACATCGCTCGGCACGGTGTGACAGTAGGATTCCCCTAATGAACCGAAGTTCATTTTGCTTATTGCTCGCAACAATGCGCAAGTTTAAGTTAGGGGAATCTTGTGCCGCGGGCGATCATTTATCAACCGGAATCTTGGGGTTCCGGGTTCGTTCCCGGTGATTTGTTATGGAATATAACGTCTTGTAGTTATGTGTGCTCAAATTGAATTGAATATATTAATCATTTATTTAAACTCTTTATTGATTACACACCGTAGGATTAACATAAGGATTTAAGGTTTAGTCTGTCAAGCCGAATCCGGCCACTATCGTCTGGCATCAACCCAAAGAAGCACGGGTTTCCTCACACCTGAGGAGGCCTAGAGCATACTCCACCACGCTGCTCCAGTGCGGATTGGTGGAGGGGTTAGTGGCCAACCCAAGTGTCAGATTTATTTTTAAGCCGCCCGAAGGCATCCGACAAGTCTTAACGACTGCTACCAAATGGTAACAACCAGGACCGACGGCTTTACGTGCCCTCCGAAGCACGGAAGCGCCCAAGAATTTGCCACTAGCGGTCACCCATCCAACTACCGACCGCCTGCTGTTGCTTAACTTTGTCGATCACTTGAGATCGACGCAAGCCGCCGGGCTATGAGCGCTATCGTGTAGTCGGCCCTCTGAGCCGAAGTCGAAGTCGAAGTCTTACTTTTTATGTGTGACAACACACACACGTCACACGGTGACGCCACGGAGCCTGAATCACGCTATCGAAGTTTTTTACACCGCTCGGTAAAAGCTCCGAACGTGAACAGTCGGAGCTCGGCCGCTCTCCACGCATGTCATCTCTCCTGGTAAAAAAAAATTGAAAAATAAATACCTACATAAAATAAATGATTTGAGTTTTAAAATTAAATTAAAATTGAGTCGCTTAGATCATCGCGATTATCAATTGATTTTTATTACAAGCTACAAGCAAACCGCTGCGCGTCACCGCTAGGCGCCACGTCGCAGCATGTTGCTGACGGGAATCCATAAGATTTTTCCGTACCAAATCATCTAACGCGTCTAATGCACTTTTCACTTCAAACGTTAATAGAAAAACGTAGCAACTGCAACCCATACGAAGTTATAAAAACCGAATAAAACATTACTTAAAACAACACTGCAATAACCGTTCGTGCGGCCATAAAGCCGTAAACCGCTGCGGCGGGGCCAATTGGACCAATTAAAACATAAAGCTTACAGCGGTGTCGTTTGGACCACCCCTGAGAAGACGGCGCTGGTTGTAAGCTGTCACTAAAGGGTTACAGAGTGGTCTTTAAACACCCCATTGTCCTCTAGGTAATCTGTATACGACAATACAAGCCTACACCCGCGGCTTCGCCCACCAAAAATCCGTAAATATACAACTGTTTATAAAATCACAGAGAACTTTCGTACTAAGTTTGCGCCCCCCTTTTACCGTCTTAAGGGATGATTTTCGAAAAAATATTTTAAACTTGTTTCATAACTTTAAATGAAATACCTTCATACTGAATTTCATTCAAATACCCTCAAAAACGGCAGTTTCATACTAACTTTGTACCCCCGTTTTACCCCTTCAGGGGGTGAATTTTCAAAAATCCTTTCTTACTGCTCCCCTACGTTATAAAAGGAACCCCCGTGCAAAATTTCAAGTTTCTAACCCTTATAGTTTAGGCCCTGCGTTGATATGTCAGTCAGTCAGTCAGTCAGCTTCTCCTTTTATATTGGATATACATAGATAGATAGATTTAGGTAGATTTCCTATTAATATTATAAATGCGAAAGTTTGTATGGATGAAGAGAGATAGATGCGTCGCAAGACGAACGTTTAGGCCGATCGTGTCTCTATCGCTTGATACGCGCTCTCGCTTACACGCTCGGTTCAGGCGGAACGTGACAATGACGTCATACTTGTAAACTTTGATAAATTTGTATGTTTCCTTGAGACACCTCTCTTGTCATAGATCATCCATGACCCTGTACCATCCTGAAGACACTCACACAAATTTAGGTATATTTTTTTTCAATTTGAGCCTTTGTGTTTTTGTTTTTTTTTCTATCGAAATAATATTGATTGCAGTCTACATAGTCACTTAAAATAGTGATGTCAATACTGTGAATACACAGACAGGACAAGAGAGTCTAGGATCTATTACCTATGTAGAATAGTTAATTTTAATTGTTGTGCATAGGTAGTAGAGCTTAGAGTTCGCCCGGGGTAGTACCACCGCCCGCCACGGTACTTAGTACCATTTCTACCGTGTAATAATTGTTTTAGCAGCAATTGTGTTCCGGATAGAAAGGTGTGGAGCCGGCTACACTTTTTAGAGGCGACCATCTCAGTCCTCAAGGGTAGCAACACATCTGTGACCGAATTATAACGAGACTCTTACTAACTGGACTATTACTAACAATAACTAACAGGACTATTCACTAACAGTCCCGGTCCCAGTCCTCATACTTACAAACTAACCAACTAATGTTCTAACACCGTCACCTAGCCGGACTAACTATCCCAGTCCCCATGAGTCTTGTTCTAAGTCGGTCACAGTTGTCATGGGCGGCAGCGGAAGGTGGTGCTGCATGCTCGTTTGCTGCCTTAAATCAACAATAAAACTTTTACTAAATGGATGTATACACGGTGCATATACCAAAATAACATTTTTTACAATTTTGTACTGTCGGTTTGTTTGTTTAACACGTACGTCATAAGGAGTAACTTAGGCTACTTTTATTTTAGATTTTTCTTGTTAAATTCCACGCAAGTCGCGGCACAGCTCGTTGTTAATATTTTGGTATTTTTTGACTTTAACGAGCTATCAGTTCCTACAAAATAGATGGTTTGACTCCGTCCAATCAGTCCTGTGGCCATGTCGTCACGGGTAATGAGGGGGAATGTCCAGGATGTGCAACAGTCCCGGGTCCCGTTAACCTCTGGGAGCGGGAATTAGCAGCGGGCCGGGAATTAGATTACGTGCGTGGTGCGAGTGGCAGCGGGAAGCGGGAGCGGTTAGAGAGAGATAGCGACACGAACACTGAGCGTGTGACTGAAACGAACAATGCTCAAAGTGACATCCCTCTCACCCCGCGCGTCTTGCCACCATTTCGACCCTAAAATTGACTTCTGCGCAGCGATCCGAACAAAGTTCGAATAAAGTTCAGAGCGGCCAAGATATAACAGGATGAGAAGTGCGGTAATTTTTTTATTACCACCCGTATGGCGTTGTGGTACCATTGCCGGTGGTATGGTCCTGGTTCGATTCCGGTTCGATTATTATTATTCATAATTTTTAATTATAATTTTATATTTTTGTTCTAGGTTCGGGTATGTACCTTTGTGTGGTATTTCTCTTTGACCTGCGCTGTTAAACATTAATAATGCTTTAGTATTAACACTAAAACACGACAATTCCGGGTTAAAAAGTAGTAGTAGTAGTATATGTTGCTATATAACCTCTTCTATCTTCCAGTGAAAGTCCCATTAATATCGGTTCAGCCGTTTCAGAGATTAGCCCGGACAAACGGAAAGACAGGCCAACAATTCTAAAAAGTTTATTAATGTTTAACTATCGTGCAAATAACTATACCTATTACTATTTAGAAATCACATACACTGCAATTTTATTTAAATAATAGCTGACCCGGCGAACTTCGTACCGCCTAACAGTCGATTCTTTAAATTTTTTTAATACTTATTCTGCTATTCGGGACACCTCAGAACCCCTCCACCACAGGTTAACAAAGAAACCCCTCCACTAACACTTAAACTTTATGCTGAGGTATTAAAGTTCAAATTGACTTTTAAGTATTATTACGAATCTTTTGTATTTGAATATAGAAAAGTGTTGTTTTTAGACTTTTTCAGGTTTTTTTTTAATTTTCTCTCCGTAACAACCGTCCTCGTACTTTAAGGAATATTATAAAAAAAATAAGCGAAATCGGTTAAGCAGTTCTCGAGATTTGCGCTTAGCAACAAATTCAGCGATTCAAATTCGAGTGTGAGTGTGTATGAGAGATTGACCGATTTGGTTGAAATTTTTTGTGTGTGTTCAAGGGGATCTGGGAATGGTTTAGATTCACAATTGGACCCGGTAGGTGGCGTTGCTGTCGATATATCACCAAAACATTTTTTAACGACTGGACCGATTTGGATGAAATTTTTTGTGTGTGTTCAAGGGGATCTGGGAATGGTTTAGATTCACAATTGGACCCGATAGGTGGCGTTGCTGTCGATATATCACCAAAACATTTTTTAATTATAAAGCGGTACGAAGTACGCCGGGACAACTTGTTATATATAATAGAAGAAGATGTACGAGATCGCATTCAAAGTTATCTTTACACCACACGACAAATTGGATCGATAAACACTGAGACGCAATTAAAATAGTTTCATTTAGACGCGGGACGGATCCGGCGACTGGACGACCGTTTTACTGTTTTTATTAATTGCTCGTAGCAGTTGGCTACGCATTGGAAACTTTTTTATTTTACTTGTAACGCCCTCGCTTCGGTAAAATCAATATTTAAGGCTATCTTAATATTGTAGCCTAATGCTAGATAGCCTAGTCTTTTTTATGTATTTAAGGTAGCAAACAAGCATGCAGCACCTTCCGCGCTGCTTCAATTCAAATTCAATTCAAGACTACCACAAATTAAAATTAAACTTTTTTATGAAAGAAAAAAAAAACAAAAAAAAACAAACAGAAAAAACTATTTTTTGTCTAATCCTTTCTTATTGTTTTTGTAACTTAAAATGTGAAATCAATGGGTGTCTTTTTTAAATATAATAATATGAGGGATTACAGTTGTAATTTTTGAAAAATACATTTTTGCAATTTTCTTATTTGTGGTACTTTTGAATTGAAGCAGCGAGGTATTGTAGGTACAATTATATTCTAACTTTAGGAAATGCTCATCTATATATATAAAAGGAGAAGCTGACTGACTGACTGACATATCAACGCATGGCCTGAACTATAAGGGCTAGAAACTTAAAATTTTGCACAGGGGTTTCTTTTATAACGTAGGGGAGCACTAAGAAAGGATTTTTGAAAATTCACCCCCTTAGGCCGGGACTCCACCAAAGCGGAGACGAGACGAGCGGAGAGGAGATGTTTTTTAAACAACCAATAGAATTGAGTTATTGACACGTCTCCTCTCCGCTCAGCTTCAGTGGAGATCGCTGTGCGGAGATGTGTAATATTTGTATGTCGCGATGGAAGCGGAGATGTGAGCTGTGCGCGGACGACGCGCAGTGGAGACGAGAGATATGAGCGGCGTGCAGTGAGCGATGTCACCCTCCCCCCTCTCGCCCGCTAGCAACCCGCAGAACCCCGCGCGCGCGCCGGCCGGCCATCTTGCTAGTACCGTGCGCGCGAGCACACGCTTTTATCGTGAATAATTTGTGCAGTTTGTATTTTTCAACGTAAACAATTAGTTAATTTAAATAAAACGTAATGGATGAACAATTTATTGAATCAGTAAAAAAATATCCATGTCTATGGAACACATCAATAGATACCTATAAACTTACTGACGTCAAAGATGCAGCTTGGGAGAACGTTTTGAAAGAAACTCAATTATCTGACGGTAAGTGCAATTTATTATATTAAGTATTTCGTTCAAGTAATATTGTAATACGAGTGTCTTGCCATGGAACGGCGCCCTCGTTGTTGAAATAACTACAGAATTTTTCTCGAACTTGATAGGCATCCATATTGTCATTCGATAATAGATTTTCCACGTTTGTGTCGTTAAACATAGTCGTGGCCAAACCCGTTTCATTATTATCTAGATAGCCAGGCATCTTGTCAATTAAAAAGTTGTGTAGAACACACGTTGCTTTTATCACTTTTTCCACTGTTTCTATTTTACATTCAAATTCTTTACGGTATACGTACCATTTCCGTGATAATACACCAAATGTAGCTTCCACAATACGACGAGCTCTTGAAAGTCTATAATTGTATGTTCGTTTTTCGTTATTTAAATTATCGCGTGGATATGGTCTCATTAAGTTAGTCATCAAAGGGAAAGCTTCGTCTCCAATAAAAACAAACGGTACAGGTTCTCCATTTTGGTACAAGGGTTGTGGCTGTGGTAGATTTAGTCTGTTTTCTCTCAAACGAATTCCGAATATACTATCAGCAAAAATACCACCATCGCTGAACCTTCCCATTGAACCTATATCTACCATAATTATTCTTCGGGTAGCGTCGGCTACGCACATCATTACAGTTGAAAACCTGTGTTTATAACAGTAATATGAGGACCCAGATTTTGGGGGTGCAAACATGTACACATGCTTGCCATCAATGGCCCCGACGCAGTTTTTGAATTGCCAGATTTCTTCAAATTGCTTTGAAATTTTTTTCCAATCATTTTCGTTAAGTTCTGGCATAACCAAAGGTTGTAATACTGTCCACAAGGCATCGCAGACATCTTCTATAATTCTTGGAACAGTCGATTTTCCAATCCTAAAATTTTCAGCTATTTGTGAAAATTTTGAACCAGTCGCCAAATACCTGTAATAATTATAATATAGATTTATATTTATGTGTCGTGGTTTCAGTTAGAATAGAAGGGTCATTTCAAAATAATATCTTAATCAGTGTCGTGTTGTTTCCGGAACTATAAAAGATTAGGCATTACTGAAATTATGTATTTACAGAATTTTCACTCGTTCAAAAGTTATAGCCATTTTTAAATAATAGAAAAGAAACAATTAAAAGTCTAAGATTCACACGAGCACAATACATTGAAATCAAACAAATAAAATGGATTTATCACTCGTTATTTATTAACATTTCAAATTTCGACGCCGCCGTCTGCCGCGACCACGTACGAGAGATACAATCCGTTTTGTTTGTTTGATTTCAGATATTTTTTTTTATAAATTGGTTTCCCTTGAAACTCTGGTATTTTTTAAATATTTATAATGGTTATAAATTCTGCATGAGTGATAATGCGGTAAGTATATTTTGACTATGGCAATGTCAACATTTAATATTTATAATGATTTCAATTATTTTTATTTCAGTAAAAACGGCTAAATCTAAGTGGAAAAAGTTGAGAGACAGCCACCGGGACGCATTAAAAAGGAAGAATGCCACTAGAAGTGGACAGAGTGGTAAACAAATTCGTGAATGGAAATATGAGAAGGTAATGGAATTTTTGATACCATATATGACGAATAGAAACAGGACTACAAATTATACCTCACAAACAAATATAAATGAACAGGAAACAAATTCATTGGAAAGTAATGTAACCGATGAGTTTTTTGAAACATCAAGCAATCATACAAGAAGCACTCCAGAAGATCGTCCATCTGTACAACATTCGCCGTCACCGACATCAAGCGTCTCAGCCTCGACATGCAGAAATGCAACAAGAAAATCGGATGAAATAAGTAATTTACTTATACAGCACCATGCAAACCGTGAAAGAATACGCCAAGAAAAACTAGAAATACAATCATTGATAGAGAAAAATAATACCCTTGACGAAATGGACACTTTTTTTCTGTCGATATCAAAAAGTGTAAAAAAACTTTCTCAATATATGCAGCTTCAGGCTAAACGTAAAATTTTCAATGTTCTTTTAGAATTGGAAGAACTTGAGCTACAAAACACATGGTATAACACAAATGAAAATAATTGGTATTCCCCCGGTTACACTTCAGCACCGGGTCCAAGTTCGACACCGGGTCCTAGCTCAACACAGGCACCGGTTCTTACATCAACACAGGCCGGTGGTCCTAACTCAACACAGGCACCGGTTCCTAGCTCAACACAAATACCGGGTCCAAGTTCGACACAGGCACCTGTTCCAAGCTTGGAAGATACGCACATGACCGATGAACAGATAGAAGCATTCAGAAACGAAGAAGACACATATGATAATTTGTAACTATATGGAAAAGAAAGCAATATGTCTCATGTGATTTACTGTTATAATTTTTTTGTACGTTATCTATACTAATATTATAAAGCTGTAGAGTTTGTTTGTTTGTTTGTTTGTTTGTTTGAACGCGATAATCTCAGGAACTACTGGATCGATTTCAAAAATTCTTTCACCAATGGATAGCTAAGATGTGCCCGAGTGCTATAGGCTATGTATGTACCACGGGCGAAGCCGGGGCAGACCGCTAGTGTTTCTAATATAACCTTACGTTTTTTTTGCTACTGCCAGAAAGGCAGTTGGTTTTTTTGTTTTCTTTATGAATAAATAAGATAATATAAAAATATATTTGGTTTTTACATAATATGCATCACTCCAGTCTCCCGGAGGGGTAGAAAGAGACAACGGATCTCGATTTCTCGTAATCCTTACATACCTCAGTTTACATAATATTTTTCATGTATTCTCGTACTTCTTGATTCTCGTTTTGAGTACTTCTCACTTAGCCCTTTTACACAAAAAAAAACAAACACTCAAAAAAGACTGATCACATTCAAACGCAGATAACACACATAAACACAAACACACATTAACAAAAACATAATTAGGTAGGTACTTACTTCAAACATACTGCTAGCCGCTCTTGGGTACAGATAGATCTCCTGTAGTTAGTATCTTGCTTAAATATATGTGGTTTAATTAAGTTATGTAGTTCGTAGAATATATTCCTCGGTAGTCTGTAGGACTTGGTAAAACTTTCATCATCTAACTCATTAAACAGAGTAAAAAATTCTCCATGACTGGTATGGTAATACAAGTGACTTCTTTTCCAAAACCGATGTTTTCTTTTGTTTAGGTAGTATAAAGCTATCAATTCTGCTTCTTCAGACTGTAGTTCTTCTTCAAGTAAAAGAAGATACTTTTTTTGTAATAATAGCGACATCGTCTACCTTTCGTGTCAGAATGCGTACTGAGCACTCAACGCCCCGCACCCGAGCTGAAAAACATCTCTTCTCGCACAGCACACAGCACACCGCACACATCTCTGCTTTGGTGGAGTCCCGCGAGCTGAAAAACATCTCTTCTCGCACAGCACACAGCACACCGCACACATCTCTGCTTTGGTGGAGTCCCGGCCTTGGGGGTGAAAAGTTAATATGAAACTTTGCCGTTTTTGAGGGTATTTGAATGAAATTCAGTATGAAGGTATGTCTTTGAAAGGTATGAAACATGTTTAAAATATTTTTTTGAAAATCATCCCTTAAGGAGGTAAAAGGGGGGCGCAAACTTAGTACGAAAGTTCTCTGATTTTATCAACTGTTATATATTTAGGGATTTAACTTTTCTTACGGAATCACTTCGAGCTGATAACTCTAATATATCTTCCACGTACAGACAGCGATCAGTTATAGATTTATATATAGATAATTAAGCAGACACCAGCCATCGCCCATCAGTAGTAATAAAGCACTCGGCGGTGCCCGTGACATTTGAGTGACTTTTAATTGGTAAACTTGGTACAATTGAAATTTCAGGGGCTGGGGGCTGGGGGTGAGGGTGGGGGGTGGCGGTGCGGAAGGGGAATCTTTGCGGATTCTTCGAATTATCGCGCTATGCGGGCAGATTAAAAAAATTGGTGTTCAATGCGTTGAGTTGTGTATGAGTAAACCCTTGTATTTTAGCTTTAAAATCAATGTTATACCAATGTTAAGTAGTATTATAAATTTAATACACTTATGAATGTACCTAATGATTGCTTAACGCACATTTGAGTGAGGTTTTCGCTAATGGTTTGAGGTAAGCTTAACTTCATCGTCATCATCATCACAACCCATAACTGTCCCACTGCTGGGCACGGGTCTCCTCTCACAATGTGAGGGGTATAGGCCATAGTCCACCACGTTTGCCAAGTGCGGATTGGTGGACTTCACACACCTTTGAGATCATTCTGGAGAACTCTCAGGAGTGCAGGTTTCCTCACGATGTTTTCCTTCACCGAAGCAAGTGATAATTAAATTTTAATACGCACATGCATAATTTTTGAAAATTAGTGGTGCGTGCGGGGTTTGAACCCGGAACCTCCGGTTCGGCAGTCCAACGTTCAACCACACCGCTATCACTGCTTATAATTAAAAACTTACGCATATAATTAAAAAATAATTTAGAGGTGCTGGATTTGAACCCGTGCCCTGTTTGGGGGTCAAACATTGAAACCACTCTACTATTCACTGCTATTAATAGAAAAATACTCGTGTCCTTAAATACTCAAAACGTACTCAAACACAAACATCTCAATACATATCATTGCAATACATAAGTCAATGTACAGCGGGTGCGAGCGAGAGCCGCGTGACGTCACGTCTTGCGTCTCGCTCGCACTCTTATTGGTTTTGTTGGACGCTATCAGACGCGCGGGCCACCCAGACGGGGCCGTAGGGCTGCCACTGAACATTATAAATTGTTTTAATACTTATTATTTACTTAAAGAAGTTTTTGGTCATTTGTATTGTCTTGTAAAACTAAGTTGGGGAGGTTCGATCTAATTCACGGCAATTTTTTAACTTTTTTTGTGTTTCGGGTTACTTAACTATAGATGTATGTATATTATACTAAAAATGTAAGTGATCGCTGTCTGTATACTTGGATTTAGTGACTGTGCTGATAACAGTTGAAGAGTTACCTTGTCTGGAGCCAATTCTGAGGAGTAGTATCCGGGCATGCTTGTCGTTGGAACTTAGAGTCCGTAGAGTCCGTAGAAGTCCGTAGAATTCCGTAGAAGTCCGTAGAGTTAGAGAAAGTATAATTCAGCTTTCTATAAGAGTAGAGTGAAGGTGTTTACTAATTTAATGCGGTCACCAGCTTTGGACATCATCGCCACGGCGCCCACGACACTGAATCCTAGTGAGGGGTTATGAGTGTGGCGTTATTTATTGAGGTGAAAGCTTCTGTAGTATCGTTGTGATTTGGAATTCGATGAAACGGAAATGACGCGCAAATGAAATGAACCTTGACATTGACATAATTATGTCACGTCAATGTCAAGTCACAATGTGAATGCTCAGATAGCTAAAGATACTACTGCCATGAATGTTTCGTTAAACATCAATATTTGGACAGTATTCGTTTTTTTGAAGTTTCACTTCTACCACGTGTGAATTGCACACATTTTGATTTTTATTTATCTATCTATCTACCGAAGCAGTTCCCCGAAGCGAACTCGGGTGCTAGTTTTTTAGTAGTAATCGCCAACCCTACGCCAGAATATAATTAACCGCGAGGTTCGAAGCAAAATTAATTTGTCAAAACAAGCCGTATTGTCGATGTTTCTCGTGGCCGTCGCATGGTCGGCGGTGATCACATCTCACCATCTATATCGACGCAAAAAGCGGAAACACTAACCAACAAAATAGAAAATGTTCAGCAGAGCCATTTATTATTAGTATGGACATCTAATCTCATACTAAAATAGCGAAAAAAATGTCCCAGTCAGTTATGTCATGTCATGTTATGCAGTTAACAAGGTAATTTAAACACTAAAATCATTAGATCACGGTTTAATTTTGATTGCAGTCGTGAACGCGGAATTATAGCTCTTTTTGCGTTTTGTAGCTCATTTGGCTCGGACGGAAGCAGTGATAGCCGTGTGGTTGAACGTTGGACTGCCGAACCGGAGGTTCCGGGTTCAAACCCCGCACGCACCACTAATTTTCAAAAATTATGTGCGTATTAAAATTTAATTATCACTTGCTTCGGTGAAGGAAAACATCGTGAGGAAACCTGCACACCTGAGAGTTCTCCATAATGTTCTCAAAGGTGTGTGAAGTCCGCCAATCCGCACTTGGCCAGCGTGGTGGACTATGGCCTATACCCCTCTCATTGTGAGAGGAGACCCGTGCCCAGCAGTGGGACAGTTATGGGTTGTGATGATGATGATGATGATGGCTCGGACATTTTTTAGCGCGGACCCTACGTCCATTGTAATAATAAGTCAATGACCAGAGCCAATAAACTTTTGATATTTCAGAATATAATGTATGAAAATACGGTTAATTTGAACGCTGTACAAAATTTTCTATTGGTCGTAGAGCCACGAGACTTGGATCATTCGACGCAGAATTGTTTTCTGATTCCGGATCTATACATAATCAATAATCAAAAATCAATTGCTGTTCGTTAGTCTCGCTAAAACTCGGGAACGGCTGGACTGATTTGGCTAATATTGGTTTTCAATTATTTGTGGAAGTCCAGGGAAGGTTTAAAAGGTGAGTAATTATGAAAAAAATGCCTGGGCTATAGTAAAAACAGATTATGAGGTGGTACGAAGTTTGCCGGGTCAGCTAGTCTGCAATAAAAAAGCAAAATGTGTGTAATTCACACGTGCTAGAAGCGAAACTTCATAACAACGAATACTGTCGTCCAAATATTGATGTGTTGCTTTGCTTACGTCCGCCGCCATTTTGCCGATGCTTCATTCGCGTCATTTCCGTTTCAACGAATTCCAAATCACAACGATACTAAAGAAGTATTCACTTGTAAAAAATGTCATAGTTGTGGGTTTGTCGTTTAATTGAAGACCTGTAGTTATTTTCTTCTGTTCATTCTTGGCGGGCAACGTGATGGTGCCTTCGGTGTTACTGAAGCCCATGGGCTACGTTGACCACTGATCAGGTGGGTCGTCTGATCACTGGTCCACTGTTTACTGGTAGCCTGGTTGGTATAAAACGAGGGGTCCTGGGTTCGATTCCCGATATTAGATATTTATGCGACAGATCAATGTTTGTTCTCAGGTCATGTCTGTGCTGGATTTAGTGATGTTATTTGTGTTGTCCAAGACATAGGCATGACATAGACACGTCCAAGACAGGGAGTCTTCAAGAGGAGAGTGAATAGGCTTTTAATAAGTTAGGGCGTAACCGGGGGGTCCGGGTTCAAACCCACCTCTAATTTTCAAAAATTATGTGCGTATTATAATTTAATTATCACTTGCTTCGGTGAAGGAAAACATCGTGAGGAAACCTGCACACCTGAGAGTTCTCCATAATGTTCTCAAAGGTGTGTGAAGTCCGCCAATCCGCACATGGCCAACGTGGTGGACTATGGCCTATACCCCTCACACTGTGAGAGGAGACCCGTGCCCAGCAGTGGGACAGTTATGGGTTGTGATGATGATGATGATGTAAAACAAAATCATACCTAAAGACACAGGGAGTCCTGGTGCGGTGGTGTGAGTGTGTTAGCATTATTTACTTATTTATATGTAAAAGTGTGTTTCAAGATGTGTATGAGAAGCCACTTCAATGCTAAAGATTCAAGGTGAACTCTCAAATTCCTGCCTAACCCGAAACTGAAGCCTTAGGAGTTTCTTCAACGAATTCCGCTTATTCCTGTGGTATTTCTGATAAGTCATAATGAATCCTGTCAACGATGTATGCCGGTAGAGACGCTACCAAGTCCTGGGTTTGATTTCCGGTTCGGACCAGTATTATAATCAGAACATTATCAACGTATTCGAAGTCAATTATATACACATTATTCTATATAAATTCAATAACTCAAAAACTACACGCCAGATCTCGCTCAAATTTAAACGGGACCACATGACAAGCACCAGCTATCGAATAGAAAAAAAAACATCAAAATCGATACATCCAGTAAAAAGTAATGGGGTAACAAACATAAACAATACTGTCGAATTGAGAACCTAATTATTTGAAGAAGGTTAAAAAGCTAAAAGTTACAAAAAAAGCTTCTCTATAAACGCACCCAAACCCCGATAGGCCATAAACGCCCCCGTAACCCACTCGTCACACCATAACGACGGCCGATGGTCGATCGTCGATGGTGGATTTACTGGTGGCACTGCCATAACAGCGGTGAGCGTGGGCGCGACATCTCTATACCCGATTCGATTCCCGGCTAGTGTTTATTGCTGATTTATTGACTGTTATGCTGTAAATCTTACTAATAATGTAAATTCGAAAGTAACTCTCTTGTCTTTTTGGATTGTTTGCTTTAAAATGAAACTGGGTACCCACGATTTTGAATTGATTTATTGATATTTTGTGCCAGCATTGATCAGGGTCACGCCGAGACGTGGCGGTAAAACAATTCAGAATCGTGAGTACTACCCGTTTGTATTTTAAATGTGGTCCGTGATGATATAAGTTTAAAATCATAACTCTTGTCTGCCTGTCGTTTTTTTTCTTTTTTTACTTATGGTAAGTTATATAACAAAGTTAAATCTGGTTGTTAACCGAATTCAAAAAACGCGGCGGTTGTAAGTTCGACGCCTAAATTTTTTTTGTATGTCCAGCGATTTTTCCGTCATTTGCGAACCGATTTTTATGTTTTTTGACGTCATACCGTCTTCTTATAAATCCATCAACGCCGGCTTTACGCACGAAAAAGTATTGCGTCATTGTCACGTTCCGCCTGAGCCGAGCGAGCAAGCGAGAGCGCGGAACAAGCGATAGAGAGGCACGATCTGCGTTCGGTTTTCTACAATGTTTTCTTACGACGACGTTAGCACGTAAAATTATCGTCCAACCATTTTTTTATCATTAGATAATATTTAATTTTAGGACACCCTGTAAACAACAGTTGTAAAGTCGCACAACACCCACACGGCAACGACAACGACAACACTAAAGATTAATCATCACACTTTCGCTGCGCCTAACACAGTGATCACTGACTTTATATTATTTATTACTAGTAAACCCGCCCTCGCTTCGCTTCGGGAAACCTGTCCCTTAGTACACAAGTCCAAAATTGTTAAACGTAACCAGCGCACGAATTTATTGTCACGCGCGTTATTTTTCATTTTGCGAAAAACTTTAATATATTATACATATAAACTTTCCTCTTGAATCATTCTATCTATTAAAAAAACCCCATCAAAATCGGTTGCGTAGTTTTAAAGATCTAAGCATACATAGGGACAGAGAAAGCGACTTTGTTTTATACTATGTAGTTATTTGACGTCGATCTATATATAGGTATAAATTAAATTAAACTGTCTGTCTGTGATTTTAAAACCGTTTTCTCAAGTGCTTATGGTTAACTCGTTGCTAAAACACGTTTTTTTTGTTTGTCTGTGTTTTTTGTTTTTCCGGGATTATCCCTGAAACGGCTGAACCGATTTTAATGGACCTTTGCCTTTCACTGGAAGATGTTATGTGGCAATTTAAAGGCTACTTTTATCTCGAAATTCCTTTTTTCGCAATTTGCCAGTCGCTTTTGAGATTGTTTTATATTTTCAAACAGTCGCACCGAAATCGGTCCAGTTTTTTACGCATGGTTAAACGAAAGTATAAGCTCCGAATTAAATAAAAAAAATAGAAATGACCGTTACTGACATTTATAAATATGGTGTGGCCAATTTAAATTACATATTTTAGTTTTTTTTTAATATATTTCAGACGCGACTATTAGGAAAAATAATTCCACAATATTTTAAAATCTAAGGGCCTTTTCACATGTGCGACAGCAGACATCATTTCGTTGAAGCCAATGTGAAGAACGTAATTTTAACAATATGTACGACATTTATCGTTATGAAATCGTGTCGCACGTGTAAACAAGCCCTAATCGCGACATACCAAAACCCATCAAGATTCATATTTATTTTAAAACCAAAAACGTGATATACTGGTTCCGACACATGAATGATGGAGGTATCACTTATAACTCTTCAACGGACGGATTACTTGTCTGATAAATTGTATATAGTTAAAAAAAATGGGTATAACAGCTACGCGACATTTTGCGGATGATATTAAAACTGGATATTAATTTAACATATTCACTTTATGTATAGAAATAGCCGAGTGCTTTGAACGTCGGACTTCCGAACTTCCCGGGTTTGACTCCCGCACGCACCTCTAATTTTCAATAATTGTGCTAAGTTTATTTTCAATAAAAGTAAAGTATGACAATCCGCACTTGGCCAGCGTGGTGGACTATGGCCAGTACCACATTGTAAGGAGACTAGCCCAGCAGTGGGACGCTCACAAGTTGCGATGTTATTGACCATGGGCCATTGTGACCACATACATACTTACATGAATTTAAACTTATATCATAGCAGAAACAATTTAAATGCAAACAGGTACTCACGATTTTGCATTGTTATACCGATATTACGACCCATTTACATGGATCACGGCGAGACGATATAACAACTGAAAATCGTGAGTACCCATTTGCGTTTAAAACGTAAAACGACTTGTTTGTAGGCAATGTTAAACAAACCGATAAACTTTCTATTCTAAAAGATTAATCTAACGTTTTTTAAACATGTTAGATATTCAATACAGATAAATAGCGAACAAGGTTGTTTTTCTCGCCAAATGACAACTAAATACATCACTGATATTTTCTATAAGAATAGATAGAATAAGATAAGATAAGATAGAATAAGATATTTTCTATAATACTATAACTATGTATATTTTTATGTAAATATCCTGTTTGTCTGTCGGTCTGTTTGTTGGGTTGTCTGTACGTATTCATTTCAACTCATTACACTACATACACGGGTCTCTCCTCATACCTGAGGAGGCCTAGAGTATACTCCACCACGCTGCTCCAGTGCGGATTGGTGGAGGGGTTAGTGACCTGAAGACATCCGATAGGGCTTAACGACCGCTATCTACATGCCCTCCGAAGCACGGAAGCGCTCAAGAAATTTGCCACTAGCGGTCACCCATCCAACTAACGACCGCGCCCGCTGTTGCTTAACTTTGTCGATCACTTGATCGACGCAAGCCGCCGGGCTATGAGCGTATCTAAACTTACATATCACGCGGAAAATACTAAACAGATTTCGAAGAAATCTACTATTTCTACCTATTATTTCCTACCTACTTACTCATAATTTGCTTTATGGGATTGTATCTAGGCAGGATTTTGAAACCTCAATATTCGATTCCAAATGAGTTACCACACAGATAATTAATGAAACATAATTTCGCCGCCATTTCCTTTTCCCGCCAATTTCGTTAACTCAAAAGTGACATCGAACGAAGGAATTATTTAAAAAAATATCAAAAACTCGTGAACGCACAGATACTAAAAAGAGTGATTGGTGTAAAAAAATACCCGTCGCTCCGTGATTTATCTAACTCCACGTTTTATTAATACCACTATTAGGGTCCCTCAATCACGTTTTATCTGCTCCAACCGTGTACAATCTTTAAAAAGTATCAATTTAACTATCTGTCTATGGCAGCCTGGCTGGTGATGTCGGCAATTAAAAAGTTAAGTCTATGGTGACCGAATTTCATTTTTGTTTTGCACGTTGACATTAATATTACTAGCTTGGCTAATCTGCTTTGCTAATACGATGAGATGTTATTTTGTTCATACAAATGGCATATCAGTAGGTACTGTTTTCATGTTTAAACTTAATTAAAAATAAGTTTTACAATAGTACGTCGATTACGGATACAGATAATAATAGAAAAGATTTCAAATAACAATGCAACGGCGGGAAGGAAGTCTTCAAATATATTTTAGTTGATCAAAGGTTCATAACATACATATTTTCATTGCTTATAAAAGCAACTTATGATTATTTTTCTTTGCCACCTCACTTCCCATATGACACGCGTCTATTAAAACGAAACGTTTAAGAACCATACAGATTAAAAATACAGCTAATAGCTCTGAAAACAATATAACGGAAGTATGCACGTAGCGACGCAATAAAAATAAACGCCGTTTTAATCCGTACTACGCATCGCCGTGTGTGGGCGTCTATATTAAATTTTATTAATTTAGATCATTTTTTATTTCTCCCGTCTCGGTGTAGCCATATTTATTTTATCTCAACGTTTTGCCGCGTAAATCATACGCCGATGTCAGAGTGACAGCGAATTTGGCGCCAACTGCACCAACTGTCAATTCACGGAGTCCATTTTCACGCAAACTAATTTCGGATGCATTTTAATACTCGATTAGTAGAACTAATGATGTCGCGAACGTATTTATGGGACAGTTATTTCAGTTGCTCGCCGTTTATGAATATTTTTGACGTTGCATCTAAGGAATAAAGGCTATTATTCCGCAGTAATAGATTCCCATTTAACTGGCCACGGACAAATTAGTTTGGAGTTTATGGCTTTGGTCGTGTTTTTCCCCAGTTATTTTCTGTTAATTGATTGGCAGTTGGTTTTGTCAACAAATTAGAGAGACGGCACGAAAGAGAATTTTTAATTTGAATCCTTTTATCGGTGAAATATGAAAATGTGGCTAAATTCGGATACTCATGAGATCAGAAAATATAGATTGCTTTTAAATTGAACGCGTTATCAGTTTATAAACAACTTCACTAACCGATTTAACATTTTTACGATAAAAAATCATTTGCATTACTCATCAATAACAAGAAATCTTTGTGGTTAAAACATTCTTTATCAATGAATTAACTCAGGCATTCAACGTAATCCCTAATAGCTTTGCCGCCATCCATCACTGGCTGAATGCTATTTTGACATCTGTCAAATTAACGTCAAAATGGCGGCGGCTTTGAACTGGAGGGTAAATATTTGTTTACGGGGTTACGTAAGGACGGTGGTTTTGTAATTGCTGTTAAGTGTTTAATTGTTTTGTGAATAACAATTAGTTATTATAAATGGAATTTTAATGTATTTCTACTGTTTAATTGCTGCTGGTTGCTTAGTTATTTAAAATATACTATAAATAGATGTTAATTATGACGTTATACCGTAACTAGGTCTAAAATTTAGACGTAACTGTACTGCAAAGTATATTTCAGTCTCTTGTACTTCATTAGATTTTTAAGTTAGACCGATTTTGATGAAATTGTTTTGTTTATGTGTGTCCCTGGATAGTTTAGATTCACAATTGGAACCAGTAGGTGGCGCTGTTGTCGAGATTTACTAAGAGACCAGCCAAACTATTTGAGACATCAAAGTGCTGCCGTACAAAAAGTTATTGAATTTGATGAGTTTTTCGTAAAGGTGTCTATATTTTTGGACCGAAGTTCCTTACGGCAGGCTTGGAGGGGATAGGGATTTTGCTGCGCGACCGAACTGAAAAATATGTGATAGTAAAACCGTAAGCGTGGAAAAAAGGCGTGGAAAAAAGTGCGTGGAATAAAACCATTAAATGAGACGTGCGCAGGCGCGACAGTAGCCGAAGGAACTTCGTTCCTACCTGGTGTCCCACGACACAATTTACTGGTTTCTGCATACATGTTTTGGTGTACAAACAATAAAGTGAATAAATAAATAAATAAATTGATTTTGAGGTTAATTAACCGGATACGAGGCACAGGGTTGGCTGCAGGCGACTCCTCAACGGTTTACAGCACAATCACTAAATATTGTATTACACTTACAATTTGTAATTGTTTTTCGAGGTATTGATTTATCCCCAGTAGTACCTAGTGTACAAGCGTACGACGAAAATGAATCTTCTTCCTACCACCAAACGGGATCCCGGATGGTAGCGGTATAAAATGGTATGATCGAGGAATTGGTATAAATGTCGCGTTGGATACACGCGGCATAGTAAGTGAACGGTGGTGTCTTGTGTCACACAGCTGTGTTAGGGTTGTCAACTTATTAATTTAATAAATATTTAATTAATTTATGAAATCTCGGTTCTGTTTGTTTGAATACCTACTATTAAAAAAGTAGTTTAGAAAACTAAAAACATTTTTTATTATTTTAAATTTGAATTGTCTTGACACTTAAATCAATGGTAAAGTAAGTAAAATAAGGTAAAAAGTAAGTAATTCTAAATAAACTTTCAAGATTTGACCCAAACATACAAGCATACATACACAAAAACAGTGCAAGTTAAATAAAAAATAAAAATAAGTAGCCTGTAAAAATAAGTGTCGATAGGAAATCAGAGGTTACTGTCCAAATCTGTATTTAATGACACATTTTATAGCTTTGTCACTTACGTCATAATGAAACATGGACGTTACAAGTGACAAATATGTGACAATACTCAATGTCACTTAATACATATTGACGTTTCCGAATTTGTCATCATGTAACAAATTAATAATGTTCAAATTATGTATTGCGTCTTCGGAACCGACAGCTTATTTAAATTCTTTATTTAAATCTCATGGTATTTAAATAACTGTTTGAAGTGTGTGGCAGCCCTACAATAGTTGCGCGCGCGCATATAAATAGAATGATACAGTAAAGTTACCTACCTGGTTAGATAAATAAAGATAATATTGAAATTGATCAAGATTTTTAATCCTTTGTGGGTTCACACGTTCATTTCTGGATCACTGATGCCTTGGCTTGGCAACCCATTAATGGCTATTAATGGCAATTTTTCTTATTTCTGTTAATTTTGTCGTGATCGTATTTTTGTTTTATTTTCCTACATTTTCTAACTTAATAACTACATAATATTTTATTTATTGAATTATTTATTTATTGAATTAATTAGAACGGTTTATACACCAATTACACTAATTAAATACATAACATAACAATATTAAAATAACAAAATATCAACATCACAATCAAAATGCTTAAGTATACAAAAAAAAAAAAAAACCTTCATAAAAGCAACATAAAAAACACATACCTAATATCTAAAACAAAAAGCAATTTGTGTAATAATAAATTAAATAATAAACAAAACAGGTTTGTAATAGGTCAATAAGATAACAGTAAATAATCAGTGTACAATGTCAAAAAATCATTAAAATAATAAGTGAAAGTCAGGCAATGAATAATTTAATACGGTATGTCGTTAATGAATGATATCTAGTAATCTATTTAATGTCAATATTAGCACTCATACATCACGCATTCACTTCACAATACTGCAGACACTCCGACAATATCGTCTTCCATTCATCCGCAAACAGATCACAGTGCGGCGCAGCATTCAGGAGAGCATTGAGCGCGGTGAGCGATCGCGGAATAGGAGACCTCGAACGGGCTACTGTACGACAAATAGGAGCGGCGAATAGCTTGTGTTTCCTAATACGAAGATACTTATCAGGAGCATAAAGCTTACACAACTCCACATGTAGGTCTGGGGCGTCGACCATACCTCTCAAAATCTTACACATCATGATTAATTGGTCTCTCCACCTTCTGACTTCCAGCGAGTTATAACCGAGAGAGCCTAGAAGAAATTTTGACGGGTACATGTATGGATAGTAGTAATAATAACGCTTGTAGAGGTATCAATATGTAAGATACGTACATTAAAAACTCCCCAACTAAGAAAATCTGTAATGAGCTGATGATCATCAAATACCTGAACAGATAAATTATAGCTAAGATCCATCTAGGTCACGTCAGCTTACAAACAAAAACAAAAACCGCATCTAATTCGGTCCATTCGTTTAGGAGCTACGATACCACAGACATACACAGATACACAGACACGTGAAACTTATAACATCCCTCTTTTCCGTAGATACTTAAAAAGAAATAGCGCAGGAATCAAACCCAGGTCTCTCTTTATTAGTTCCGTTTCTAACTCAAACCAATGACAGTTGTCAGTGTAGGTGTACCGTGACCAGTCCGTCGTGCGGCCGTACCGGTCTCGAGTTACTCTGTGGTGGTTCTAAAAATTAAGTCATCACTCACTGTGATCCGAGTGCTTCTTTTTTCAAATACCAACTTGGATTGGGTTATGCAATACATAATAATAGCGGTTTTAGCTGGATTAAACTGGATTTTAAATATCAATTTGGGGTTTTTAACCGCATTAAACTGGATTTTAAATATCTATTTGGGGTTTTAACCGAATTAAACTGGATTTTAAATATTAATTTGGGCATTTTAACTCGTTTAATCTGAACTTTAATGATCAATTTGGGGATTTTAACAGAATTAAGCTGGATTTTAAGTATCAATTTAGGTGTGTAACAGAATTAAACTGGATTTAAAATATAAATTCAGGTATTTTAACTGAGTTAAACTAAATTTTAATTATCAATTTGGGCATTTTAACTGAATTCAACTAGATTTTAATATACATTTGTTCTAGCATTTTTAATTTATTTCTTGTTAGAGGGCCCATAGTAACACGCATTCTGGTTAAACCTATTTAGGCGACAATCTATTTCCGTTCATGAGATAGAGTGTGACAGACAGGCAGCGGAGGCATAATAATAGAGTTCCACTTGTCACCCTTTGGCCGGCCACCGCGCCGTTCGGATGGTCCTGGGTTCGGTTTCCAGCGAGGCGGTAATTTGTTTCTGTTATTTGTTTGGGGTTGCGTTCTTGACTATGTTTTTGGGTTTATTTCGTCCATGGTACTCACGACACAGGGAATCCTAGCGGAACTATGAGTGTATGGAAAATCACATGGATTTTGAAAGTAGGATCAATATCGGTAGCGTGGCCGAGCGGTCTAAGGCGCTGGTTTAAGGCACCAGTCTCTTCGGAGGCGTGGGTTCGAATCCCACCGCTGCCACTGTTTTTTTTCTTGAATTTCATAGTTTCCAAAATCTAACATTAAAACTTAAAAATTACAATTACAACTACATTTACATTTACAATTACGTTTTATTTAATATTTTTTAAACAAATTTTCAATATATTCTTTTCTACCATTTTTTGGCTATTGGGGTCTGGGTCCAATTGTGAATCTAAACCATTCTAATACACCTGAAGACACAAAAATTGCAACCGAATCGGTACAGCCGGTTAGGATTTCAATAACATACACACGTACAGAAGAAATACTTGGATAATTAAGATTGAAATTGAAAGATATACTATAATGTAACGATAACCAACCAACAGCTTTATGTGCCCTCCGAAGCACAGAAGCGTTCAAGAAGCGTTTGCTAATAGCCGTCCCCCATCCACATACCAACCGCTACTGTTTACCTCGGTCACGGTAATAGTATCATACAGTATTGTGTCTCGGCCCTGTCCTTGGAATAAAATGCCTACAGTTCCGCGCGCTAGGGCCGCCTATTTCTAGTTGTAATGAATGTAAGTGGGTAGGTAATACGCACGCTTCCTGATTACAAACCCACACGTTCGATCGTCCCTATTGCGCTTCTGTGGCTGTTGTGTACTTAATGTGTACTAAACTCCGAGGCGCGTAGGTATGATTCGCGTTCCGACCGTTTGTATGAAGATGGAATACTGTATGATACTATTACCGTGCCTCGGTCGATCACTTGGTCGACGCAAGCCACCAGGTTGTGAGCGCTTCAGAGTATAAAGAAATTTAATGACCCATTCGTTCACTCACATCAATTATACGCGAATTTAAAACCAATGCTACCGATACTTACCGGTTACAGAACAATTCAATTTAATTACTTGACTCCACCGCTTTAACCCATCCTAACACTTTTATAATCCTTATTTTGACAGCAAACTCTTCAATGGAGGTAAAAAAACGCGCGACCGAGACAACCCTATACGTGCGACAGAGAGGGAGCATAACCTCTTGTTGGGTGGGCCCTGAGTCATACTTATGAGTTTAAGAGGTTAGATTAAATTTTGTTAGGGTTCTCCAAAGTGTTAACTTGTTCAAGTAGGTTTGTATAGAAAAAGGTGACGTCACAAATGTCAAAATAGATTGTCAATGATGAAATAGAAATGGCGGCTGTTATCAAAGATATTATGACTATAGACTATAGACTATACGTTACGTTTATACAACGCGAGTTGTAATTTTGGATCCACTCCAATGACATTGTAATTATAAATATGGATGTTAAAGATAATTAAGGAACGTATGAAACAGAAAGAGATAATATTAAGTGTTATTGAGAGAGAAAATACTAAAATTACGACAATTAGCCGCATTTGACTGCCTCACTTTTCGCGCGTTAGTGTCATATATCTACTTATTTTTAAGAAAAGTTTTGAAAAATATTGTTTATTTGTATTTAATAAACTCCACTTCCTTCCTTATTTCCACTGCCGCTTATAAATTGCAAAATAGATAATTGTATAAAAGTGTAAGACTAACCAAATCACAAATAATCTCTACCATTTTCATACGAAGCACGGTTGAGAGATTATCACTCAAGTATATCTCAGAGCCTAACTAGCTATATTCTATCTATACAAATAAATAAAATTGGAGTGTCTGTCTGTAATATTAAAATAACCGCTTTTTACCAATATGGATGTTTACACGGTGTATAGGTATATCAAAATAACATTTTTTACAATTTTTGCCTTTCTGTCTGTTTGTACCAGCTAATCTCTGGAACGGCTGGACCGATTTTGAGGGGACTTTCACTAGCAGATAGCTGATGTAATAAGGTGTAACTTAGGCTACTTTTACTTTAGATCAATAACTTTTGTCAAATTCCACGCGAACGAAATCGCGGACACAGCTAGTCACTAATAAAATCCACTAAAACTATGAACAAAAGTCTAGGTCGTAAAACCCTATTATTATCTAGAACGTAAAAGTCGCATTATCTTGTTTACGTTGATGTTTATTTGATGGTAGGAGTGGTGAACTTCACCATTATTCTACCATTGTTGTCCCACGCTTTGGCATGACCTCTCAATGAGGTCATAGGTCATTATTGGACACAGATCACAGTAAAAGGCGGATAGTAGCCCCTCTGTGTTGAAATCGATCATCCTATTAATATTATAAATGCGAAAGTTTGTATGGATGTATGAATGTTTGTTACTCTTTCACGCAAAAACTACCGAATGGATTTTGCTGAAACTTTACACTAATATAGCTTTGCAAATCGAAGGAATAAGTTTCCCGAAGCGAATCGAGGGCGGGTCGCTAGTTATCAATAATATATACAAAACTCTTCCGTTACTGAGTGACTTACAGACAACGCACAGCCGAATCCACTGAACGCAACAAGATGAAATTTGACGTCTATGTTCCTTGGGGAGTGGAGAGGAGCACTAAGAGAGGATTACTAACAAACTAACTAACAACGTTCTAACACCGTCCGCTAACTGACTAACCATCCCAGTCCCGATGTGAGTCTTGTTCTGTGTCGGTCACAGTTGTCATGGCGACAGCGGAAGGTGGTGCTGCATGCTCGATTGCTATGTTATAGCCATAAAAATAAACCTCACCACGCTTCAGGACACTTGTCTTATAGTACCGTAACATATAGGACGCTTATAGGACGGTTACATTACAGAAAGCTCATAGGACTCACAATACCAAACGTAATTGGGTTACAACAATTCAAAGATCTTCAGCCTTCTGATAAGGCTATAGCGTTATAATAATTTTATTATATCGTGGAATTCACTGGACTGTGGTGCTCAAAGTTTTATAAATATTTGTTCGAGTTATGGGTGTTAGTGATGTGTAATATGTGTCGTCCATGCACATACACAGGGAATCCTAGTGCGGGGTTATGAGTGTGTTAGCTTTTAAAAAAGAATAAATCAAAATGTGAGCATTCACACGTGCTAGAAGCGAAACTTCATATATTGTATAATATAATATTCAAATATTGATGTTTTGCTTTGCTTACGTCAGCCGCCATTTTGTCGATGCTACATTCGCGTCATTTCCGTTTCAACGAATTCCAAATCACAACGATACTAAAGAAGTATTCACTTTAAAAATAAAAGTAGGACAGGATGCCGTAACTCAATTGGATGGATATCAATAATATAGCGTAGTTTGAGCACCGCTGCCCCCAGGAATGCAACGTATGAAGCCGTTGGCTTTACCCGCGCCGACGGTATGCCAATTAACTTAATTATTTGAATTTCAATTATTGCAATAAACTAATAATGACCGGTAAGTTTCGGTTCAGCGGCGCTAATTAGAGGAGTTGGGAACTTGTGGGGTGGGGGGTGGGGGGTGGTGGGGATGATCACCTCAAGTTTGGGGACATCTTCTTATATATAAAAATGAATCCCTGATTTTGTTGCTAAGCGCAAATCTCGAGAACAGCTGAACCGATTTCGCTAATTCTTTTTTTATAGTATTCCTTAAAGTACGAGGACGGTTGTTACGGAGAGAAAATTTTAAAAAATTGCCTGAAATCGTCTAAAAACACTTTTCTATATTCCCATACAAGAGATTCATAATAATACTTAGACAATTTGTACTTTAATACCACACCATAAAGTTTAAGTATTAGTGGAGGGGTTCCGGGAAGGTGTCCCGAATAGCAGAACAAGTATTAAAAAAAAATTAATTAGGCGGTACGAAGTTCGCCGGGTCAGCTAGTTTATTATAAAGCTATCGCGCGCGGTTATTCATATGAAAGTTACTTTTAATTTTCAAACAACACTAACAATCCCTATTTATTACGCTTAGGGGTTGAAGTTATTATTCATGTAAATATTTAAATTAAAAGTAGGTACCTATGTAAAGTGACGAATATCATTTTCATAGGAAAAATAGTCGACGAGTTTTCGTATAAAGAAAGTCTCTAAAACAAATCACTACATAGTATAAAACAAAGTCGCTTTCTCTGTCCCTTTGTATGCTTAGATCTTTAAAACAACGCAACGGATTGATGGGGTTTTTTAATAGATATAATGATTCAAAAGGAAAGTTTATATGTATAATATATTAAAGTTTTTCGCAAAATTAAAAATAACGCGCGTGAAAATAAATTCGTGCGCTGGTTTCGTTTAACAATTTTGGACTTGGGTACTAAGGGACAGGTTTCCCGAAGCGAAGCGAGGGCGGGTTTACTAGTAATAAGTAAAAAGAAAAAAAAATAGATTAGGTCTAGGGGACGCGAGCGGTTCTCAGCGCCCCCTGACACCCGGCGCCCGGGTGCATCGCACAGCACACTGACACAATAACAATCACTTATTTAACAATCGTTAAGCTAAAGAGTTTGTTTCACCGTTTCTTCTCCTCAGTGATGCGTGTTAAATGTTAATTGATTCACTTCATAATGACACGTAAAGCCGCCGGCCATGTTGGAAGTCTTCGGAGGGCATTAAAACTTCAGATCAAAACGTGGGACTCCCACCAACTGCTCCACCAATCCTCACTGCAGCAGGGCGATGTATGCTCTATACTTTCTCAGTCATGAAGGGACTCCCTCGCTCCGAATTGAGCCATTAATGGTTTGAAAGTTGCACTCCCAGGGCCCGGGTTCGAATCCTACTGCACCTGTTTCAACTCAAGATCGTGAGTAAATCAGCAGAGTTCTCACATCACATTGTGAGAGGAGACCCGTGCCCAGCTGTGTGACAGTATTGCAACAATTTATTTCGCCTTAAATATTGATTTTACCGAAGCGAGGCCAGGGCGAGCTGGTGGTATGTTTACCAAGCTGTGTGTGTACTGGAGTACACGTATTGCACGGAGGGCAGCTCTGGCGCCTAATTTGACAAACAGATGTATAGCGATGTTACGGGTGGTCTGACCACCCAACGCGCGGGAGGTATGGAGACGGTGTTCCTACTAAAACTTTATGACAACGACATTTATATTAGACAAAAGTTTGAACGCAACGGGTACTCACGGTTTTTGAAGTGAATACTTCTATGGTATCGTTGTGATTTGGTATTCGATGAAACGGAAATGACGCGATGGGAGTAAATGAGATAGGTGCATCGGCAAAATGGTGACTTACGTGAGCAAAGCAAAACATCAATATTTGGACTGACAATATTCGTTTTTTTAACGTTTCACTTCTAGCACTTGTGAATTGCACACATTTTGTTTCTAGGTGAATTGTTTTGTTATTAACTTAATTTTTATTTTTATCTTATTCTATTTTGATTGGTCATAATTGATTGGACTTTCTATTGCTTAACAAAAAGTTTTTATAATTTAAAGTTATTTCCTTCTTTTCAGGACGGTTTGCTATTAAAGCGTTTTTTAAACTACATATAATTATTGACCTACTTTAGGTTTGGTCTGTTCGTGTGTTTTATTAATATGTAAGTCTAATTATGTTAATACCGACATACAAGCTTCGAGTCATGATGGTATGATTTTTACAATTTTTTTTTACTCACTTTAATTACTATTTTTGGGCCACTAAATATTCACATCTATGACTAAAATTTAAACAATCATTGTTTTGTGTTGCCTGAATAAAAGTCCCAAAAACAGGCAGCGATCATTTACATTTCTATTATAAGTATAGATGTACTTTATATACATATAACTGCAATACTGGCAACAAACAAAAATAAATTGGAATTCAAATTTAGAACACAAAAAAAAAGAAAAATCAGTCTCCATTCTTTCTCTGTCCACGCGTGGTACATTCATGTCACCAAAACATTTCAAGCTATACTGACTTGAACGAAGCATCTTTATCAATTGAAATCCAACTCAATCTCTTCAATCATACAGCTTATATTCCCTTGCAAATATCTTCCAAGACTTATGGCCAGTTCTGTACTGTACTCACATTTATATTTAAGTTGTATTCTAATTGGCATAAGGTTGAATTTAAATCGCAGTGAAAACTAAAGGATTAAGTTAGGAATTCGATTGTGGTTTAAACACATGTAATTATAAACTTTAAGGAAACGTATTAAAGTTAATTTTTGCTTGTGAATCCCCGTTCTATTTAGAGATTCAGCTTGTGTCAAGTAATTGAGCTGTCTTGTCTTGTCTTTTTGTCTGTCTACTTGCTTGCTATTAATGATTATTAGTTCAACGGTTTTTGTATAGTGGAGTATCGTGGGGGATGGTGACCATGTCAGTGATAGGAGGGAAATTAAGCCACTGTTTAAATTAAGGCACAGCTTCCTTGCAGACGACTCCGTTGGCTAGTTGGTGGTGACCCTGTCTGCGAAGCAAGGCGTCCCGGGTTCGGTTCCGATAAATGTTTACAACAGCAGATAAATGTTTGTTCTCGAGTAGTGACCATGCCATACGACATAGAATCCTGGTGCGGGTATGAGGCTGCGATGTATAGACGATACTTAGCCTTAGCTCAGACTTTACTGACTCAAGACAGCGTTCGTATTTATAAAGCGATCTTTGACTTGGCTGAGTACGAGCTGAGTAACCAAAAACTTTGGCTATTATCCGAACAAAAATAATGGTCCCAAACGAACCTTGATATTAGTCGGTTTCTAAGACATTTAAATTTTTCGTATTAACAAACATATAGATGGCAGCAATCAATTATGGCATTAGCGGTTTTAACTTATGCTCAGCGTGACATGTCTATAAATAGTCTTTGCAAAGTCAAGTTTTTCGTAAGTAAAGTCTGAGCTAAGGCTAAGTATCGTCTATAGATCTCAGCCTGAGTGTGTTAGAGTTTATTTATTTAATTTAATTGTTAATCGACTAATTATATCAAATATAAATCGGAAAACAAAATTATAACGGCAATGTGCTCAAAGAGTTTCATCGGTCACCTTTACTGGTACTGATCGCGCCACAGTATATCTTAACCAAGAAAGACCATAGTGGGGAGTCTGGCAGTCTGGCTTCCAACTGTCCCTCGGTGAGAAAGAGATTGTATTTATCGCAGCGGAATGACGCTCGCAGCGGACCGCGTATTCGCTTTGAGCGTTGCTCGCGGTCTTAGCTGATCTATTTTTTTTATTGATTTAAGGTAGCAAACGAGCATGCAGCACCACCTTCCGCTGCCGCCCATGACAACTGTGACCGACTTAGAACAAGACTAATATATGGGGACTGGGATAGTTAGTCCGGTTAGGTGACGGTGTTAGAACATTAGTTGGTTAGTTTGTTAGTGTGAGGACTGGGACAGGGACTGTTAGTGAATGTTAGTCCTGTTAGTTATTGTTAGTAATAGTCCAGTTCGTAATTGTTAGTAAGTCTCGTTATAATTCAGTTACAAATGTGTTGCTACCCCTGAGGACTGAGATGGTCGCCTCTAAAAAAGTGTAGCCGGCTCCACAAAAGCTCTAGTTAGTAGACCGCTTCATAACCGACAGGTTAACATTTAAACTAACAGTTAATTAACCCACTTCAAAGACAGCGCCGGTGGTCGTTCACCATCTGCGACTGTCCACGCTACTGTTGTGCCGACGACTTATCTATCAATGTCTTGTAACTAATAAACTAAACTAACATTTAGTTTACTACACGAGTCACGGGTTTGACTCCCGGGCTAGGCATGGGCTCGAGTCAAACGCACCAATTTTCAAAAAATAGAATTAAATGCTTAACCATACATGAAATAACCTCCTAAAGCATGTAAGCCATATTAAAGTTATTCTAATAAATATAATTCATTCATTCAAAATGATTTGCGTATTAGAAAGTAATTATCACTTGCGTAGATCAAACATCGTGAGGAAACCTGCACACCTGGGAGTTCTCCATAATGTTCTCAAAGGTGTGTGAAGTCCACCAATCCGCACTTGATCAGCGTGGTGGACTGTGGCCTGTACCCATCACACTGTGAGAGGAGACCCATTTCTTCACAAAACTGTAGAGATTTAATTAAAAACTATGATTTTTAAAATTCCATAATATAAAACATACCTATTTATGAAACAAAACTAAGCGAAAATATTACTGTAAGAAATAATTTTGAAATTCAATTTCTATGTACCTACATTAAATTTAAAATTGGAACGTAACAAATGGAGAAGGCAAAAGGGTCAAAATATTACTATCAAATACACCTAAAATCCGAGCTTAGGTCATATACATTACATAACTTTTTATTTCACTTCAATACATGCAGTATTTCCGAAGTTATAAAGACGAGAAGTTCACGCCCTTTTTTGAATTTCCGCGCTTACGCTATGACGTCACGACGTGGCTCGGCCGCGAGCATGATACGGCGAAAGTATAGAAAATATGGGTCTATGCAGTTCAAAAATCTATAACTTTCTTATTTCTATAGATACAGACTTGAAATTTTGCATAGATGTAGTAGATAGTATGTGAATTATATATGTTATTTTATTATTGATAACTAAGGTTTGCTCGCGGCTTTACTTGAGTTTAAATTAACATTTCGGTCAAAAATCCCTATCAACTACGCGCGACTACTGAGAGATGACGTCATCGAGTAGTGACCGCCCGCCTGCGTTTTTAAAAAAACCAACGTCCGTAAATACGCACTTTGATCGTTAATATTTCAGCCATTTATTGAGATATGGAAAAAGTAAAAACACAGTTTTTCTTGTAATTTTTTATAGATTTATTTGACGTGTAAAAAAAAATTCGTTTGCCTGGTCCATTGTATTTCAATAGTTTTAACACAAAACTGACAAGTATTTTTCAAATTTCTAATTTTAAAAATAACGAATTATGAAATTCAAATTACGAACAGAATTCGAACAAGCTTGAAAAATCATGTTCAGATAAAAAACGACATAGTGTACGTTACAACGACAGATAAAACAAAGGCTAAGCCAGACCGGGCAGCGGGACCACCCACGACACCACTAATTAAGACGTACCGACCGACGCGCGCATTTTATGTGTATATCTTATATGTAAGTAGGTATCGCTCTAACCGAATAGCTCGAGACCATGGGTAATTCAGAAGGTCTAGTTATACCGCTTCACCATGCTTCTCCAGTGCGGATGGGACCAAGTATTATTTATCAAGTTTAGGGTTAAAAAAGTAATAATACCTACTCCCAAACCTCGCTTAGCTTTAAAAAACTTATTCCTTACATTTAAAAATATTAAGTTTTTTTCAAACTCATTAAACAGTCAGTGAAAACCCCATCCAAATCGGTTAAGGCATTTCTGACAAACCGAGAAACAGACAAAAAAATGAAATCACACAGACACATTAATTAAATTAGGTACTTATCATCTATATTAAGTAGAACTGAGGAACCCTTTTGTGACTTAATAGGCCACTTAGAAATGGCTCGAGCCACAGAATCTATTCACATAATAAAACTGTTCCTGATCGGTGTCTGTACATGAAAATGAAAGATATGTGAGAAGTTATTACTGGGTTATTAACACAATACATCCGATAGCAGTGATGTTTAATTTTTTGTCTATGCGTATGTTTCTGGTAACCTGAGAAATGGTTTACCAATTTATTTTAATTTTATTTTCACTGATGTATTTTACTTGTAGGAAGCTTGGAGTGACATGTAAGGACTGCGCACAGTACAACGACTCCACAACCGACAGACGAAAACGCGACTAAAACCTTGACAAAGCTAACATTCAATTATGAGCCTTATATCTTTGAAAGTAAGGTTGAATTTCGAACTTATACTTAAAAGCCCTGTACGGCCCCTCCCCGCCCTACACCCATAGCCGTTCCGTTTCGAGACCAACGCGTCGACGTTGCGTTGACGACTCACCGTAGACGAGTAGTCCACGCGTCGACCGACACAATGACGTAATGTACCTAGAACGGAACGTCGCGTCGGAGTTGAAACGGAGTGGAGACGGAGTCGAGTTGACGTCGATGAAGCGTTGATCGCGGAACGGAACGTCGGAGTTGAAACGGAGTGGAGTCGGAGTGGAGTTGACGTCGAGTTGGTGTAATGTGCGCAGTCCTGTAGTGTGTGTTTCATTGCAGTCGATTCACAAATAAAAGAGATATTTATGGCAATATAAATAATCCCGTCTAAATATTATTTTCTAATGCAAAAGAAACTAGTTTTTGCTCGCGGCTTCGCCCGCGTGCGAGTCAGAGAACGTACGAGTACGTTCCCTTGGCATTTTGTCGTTTTTATCCCGATATTATTATCGGGATATAAATTATCCTATCCTACGTTCCTTCCCGGGTCTCTAACTATCTCCATACCTTTATCTAAATCTCTTCAGCGGATAAACCGTGAAAACTTGAAAAGGTAACACACAGACAGAGATACTTTCCAACTTAAAACATTAGTATGGAGGTTTCTCGAAGCGAAGCTAGTCTTCATTAACCGCTATGCTTATCCTTGCGTAATATACTTTACAAATAAATTAATTTTATTGTAGTCGTTATAACAAAGGTCATGTTTGGAATTTGTTTTATTCCCAATTAAAAATTATTTAGAATAAATTAAAAATGCAAATTTTATTGATCCACCGGAAGTTTTATCATTGGCCATCTTGACTTCCGTAACCGTCTTTGATCCTTTACGGCTCATAAACAACAGCCCTAAATAGCCATAAATTTTAATTACTACTTGTATTTATTACAGTTAATAATCCTTCGAATACTACCTACAATTAACCTTAAGTAAATAATCATAAAATTCAAATCCCTTCAACAGATGCAGCCAAGTAATCCATGCATATTTGAAGCCGATGAAAGAATTTCAGATCAATTCCATGCAAATTGAACATTATCATCTCAATATACAGTTCAATTTAACTTGCACAATCAATATCGAATTCATTTTAAATTTCGAAAATTTTCAAATAAGACATTTGAAAATAAATTAATTTGTCCATTGACTATCGCTTGCAATGTGAAATGGACTGAATGTAGTGGTGAATAAAGTCGATTTTCTTTTGTTGGAGACAAGGTTCTTTATCATTTAAAAAGTTATAATGGGCTGTATGGAGGCAAATGTCTTCATTAAAGGTCTTCGTTGGTGGCATCGGATCACCGATCCGGTTTGGATTCCGTAAGGTTTATATGCAAGGGTTAGTCGCTTTTCTCGTCCAAACACGTTTAATGGCGGAAACTAGTGTGATTGATTGAGATTTTAAATTTAGAACGCGTAATTTTAAAGATGTTGTGAGTGATAAACTATGAATTTTATTATTACAATAATTTTAAAATATTGAAATTGGAATTAAATTTTCAAACTGGTGAAATAATTTAAGTGAAAATATTTTATGTTTGATTGAAATTTAACTATGGCGGAGATTTTGTAACCGATAAATTTTGTTTAAAAATAATTTACAATTTTATTATCTGAAATTGGGCAACAAATTAAAAATAAAAGTGGACCAATGAAGGGCATGAGCCAGGCTGCGCCAGTTCGAATAGGTGGAGAGTTAGTGGCCAACTAATTTTGTAACGTATACGAAGAAAGCCAAGACTTGACGACGGCTATCTCATCAATGCCACGCGCCAGCGCTAAGTTTTGACCAGGGTGTACAAAGATCATTTCATTGCCTTGGGTCGATGCCACTCTTCACGTTTCGGTTTTACTTAACAGTTTTTTGCTTAGGTTAGGCTATAAGATCCCAAATGTCATTCGAGCGAAAGCTAGTAAATGTCGTCGCACCGCCCTAGGGCCCATAGCCACCTGGTGCCTATAAATAAATAATCGTTTATATACTCATACCCCCGCACTACGATTCCCTGTGTCGTAAGTCATGGACAACACTAATAACACGTCACTGACACCCTCGACCCTAGAACAAATGTCGTATTATCTTACCTGTCACATGAGTGTCTGCACCGGTAATCGAGCCCGGGACCCCGCGCTTCGCAGGCTGGTTAACTACCAACTGTGCTACGGGGTGACCTTGAAACATTTATTGTAATAATTTCCAAGTGAACCTTTAAACATTTCCCAATGTCTCAACAACCCTTCAGTCTTAAGTTTAATTTATGTTTAATCGCATGGGATTTCCGGATACAAGAGATGTTGGACCCATTGTATATAATAATTATAATCATTTTAGGTATGTAGTTTATTATCTAACCTACTACGTACCAAAATTCTAGCAAAACAGATAAAAATCCTTATTATACCTCTTAGTAATAAAACATAATTAATTCACAGGTACCTATATCGTCGTTCAATTTCTATTATTTACTTATAAGGTACTAGCTGCCCCAGCGAACTTCGTACCGCTCTATAATTAATAAACAAATAATAATATGGTGACATATCGACAGCAGCGCCACCTACCAGGTCCAATTGTAAATCAAAACCATTCTTGGATCCACGAAGACACACAAAAAATTTCAACCGAATCGGTACAGCCGTTTTTGAGTTTTAGCGTGACTAACGCACAGCAATTCATTTTTATAATATATTAAAGATCTAAGCTATCCTATCTCTCAAGTTGGACCAGACTGCTCACAGTGTGCCAATTTAATTTAAAATCGGTTAAGTAGTTTAGGAATCCATCGCGGACAAACATCGTGACAGGATATTTATATATATTAAGATATTCTTAACTTTTTAATAAAAACACTTTATAAAGTAAAAATTTACGTCCTGGGTTAAAAGTTGTAATTTTACCTAATATACACATTGTTTACAATAACAATCTCAATTTTCTCGCTAAATTCGTCTGTCCGTATGTCTCGATAGCAAAACTTAAATGACATAACGGTTATGCAAATTTCCGCGTATAAATTGCTAGAATAGACACTAATCGCTTCATTACCCGTGGCCACGACGCCATTTTGGAATATAAATTGATAAGTTATGTAGTTGTTATTGAATTATTGTAAAACTAATAAACCCGCCCTCGCTTCGCTTCGGAAACCTGTACTCACACTCGAAAATTGTTAGACGTGATTCTTTAAACTGAGATAACTTTTTTATTTATGAACTGGTTTAAATTAAACAAACATTCAATTTTAAGTGGAGCTTACCACAGTACATTAGTGATATACCCACATTGGTTAAGCCGTTTCTGAGATTAGCGCGCACAAACGCACAAACTGACAATAATTGTGACAATCATTGTTTTTGGGTCTACTGCCCTCAATAATAGTTTGTCTACATATCTTCTGTGTACAAACAGCGATCACATACATTTTGTATGTGTAGATTTTTAAATTATATCCTTATACCTGAATTTGCGGCGTTGATTTTTAACCTACAACGAAAATGTTCAAATGTATTTCAATAATTTTTCGGTGCAAAATAGAATTTTGCTAATACAATTTTTTCTAGAATTTAACATAGATATATTGTATGTACCTACGTTTATATTATTATGTCTTTTTGTGTTTGTTCTAATTGGTATTTTTCTTTTGTTTTAGGAAGAAGTAAGTACGAGAGGGCACACCATTCACGTGAGAAATATAATTCAATTAATTCAATTAAATTGGGTATAACTTTTTCCCAATTAAAGTGGGTACAGAGGCGTACCCAATTTGAGAGTAAAATTGCATGCTTTTTTAATTTTTGGGCTTTCGCTGCGCCGCTGTTTAATGTGTAATTTATTATTTATTTTGTGTGTGCACTTTTTATTTCGTGTGTGCGTTGTGTTGCAATATTTTGTAAAAGTTCAAGTGTAGTGTTAAAATATTTGTATTTTATTAATGTAATACTTAAATTATTTTGTGTATGAATATCAACTTGTTATTATATTTCACAAGATATTTATAATTTGAAAACAAATAAGAGCCTATATTTAAAAATGAAGGCATAATTTTAGGGTTTATGTTAAAAATTTTATCGATATTCAAATAAAATTATTTATTTTTAAACTAACAAAAGATTACTAAATGCTAATTAAATAAACTTCTTTAATTTGGAGTATCTTAATTTACTAGAGAACCGCCATGTTCTAAATTTGACCGTAATTAATTCTATCACACATCAAACGTCATGTCACATCGTGTCAAATGCATGGAGTAACTTTAGTGTTCATTGTTACCAAAATAAATATTACAGTAAATTTGTTTATAACTGTGTTTTTTTTATTTTATTCAGTTACGATTCTTTGCGTATACTTATTTTTGTATACCCTAATAGTTCGTTAATAATAATATAATTTATTTGTTATTATGAAAATTTTAATCATGTTAGAAATAATACAGGTAGATGTAAGTAGTTTATGGATAAGTAGTTACTTAATAAATACGTCATAAAATGATAAACTGAAATTGTAGTATTGATTAAAATAACAAAATTGCGAGAATTAAAAAAAATATTGTTACTAAACATTTTAACCATAACGATAAAGGTATCGCCGAGACAATCATTCATGCAGTTGAGTCGAAATATCGGCATAAAATACAAAATCGTGAGTACCCGCTACAGCTTAAAGTTACAGTTGAAACTAACATTACAAGACATAACCGTCCCACTGCTGGGCACGGGTCTCCTCTCACAATGTGAGGTACAGGCCATAGTAGTATAGTCCACCACGCTGGCAAAGTGCGGATTGTCAAACTTTACACACGTTTTTAAACATTAAATCAATAAATAAAATAAATACTAACACACTCTTGTAAACCTATTGTCCACAATAAAGTATCTTTTGACTTTGACTTTGACTCATACCCCCGCACTAGGGCTGAGATCTATAGACGATACTTAGCCTTAGCTCAGACTTTACTTACGAAAAACTTTGCAGGTGTATTGCATGTAATGAAACCAATAGTGGTATTATGACATTAGCGGTCTTAGCTCATGCTGAGTACATTCTCAGCGTGACATGTCTATAAATACCAAATCGCAGTGTTTGCAAAGTCGAGTTTTTCGTAAGTAAAGTCTGAGCTAAGGCTAAGTATCGTCTATACATCTCAGCCTAGGACTCCCTGACCCTAATGACATGGACAACGCCGATAACATATACCTATTTATTTATTTATTTATTTATTTAGACTTTTGTACCACACAAAGTCTAAGAACAAAAGGAATATAATAATATAATATATAATACTAATAAACCCGCCCTCGCTTCGCTTCGGGAAAACCAATTTACACAAAACTTTAATATATTATACGTATAAACTTTCCTCTTGAATCATTCTATCTATTAAAAAACCCCATCAATCCGTTGCGTAGTTTTAAAGATCTAAGCATACATAGGGACAGAGAAAGCGACTTTGTTTTATACTATGTAGTGACATATCACTGACACCCATGAGCCGAGAACATATACATTTATCGGTACATTATAATGTATACGGGTACTCACGATTTCGAATTGTTTTACCGATATTTCGACGCAGTTGCATGGATCATGGCCACGGCGAGACTGCGGTGGCGGGGAGAAACTTTTGACAGGTGACACTTGGCATACACTAGTGACAGATAAGCCTGTCAACTTTCCGTCTTGATCTCTTTGTTTTTAAATTACGACGACGAGTCTCGCCGTGACCATGATCCATGCAACTGGGTCGAAATATCGGTAAAACAATTCGAAATCGTGAGTACCCGTATACATTATAATGTTTAGTGTCCGCGATAATATCAGTTTAAAATTATTTATCGGTACAAATATCTGCACCGGGAATCGAAGCTGGGACCCCTTGCTTCGCTGGGCCAACCAACCTAAGGACCAACTAGCCTAAGGTCATAAAACCCATAGACATTTTTATGAAAATGATATCTTATTTTTATAACTTATCAAATATGCTGCTTGCAAAAGCGTCATTATGGCTTAAAAAGTCTCAAAAAGTGTATCCAATGTGCTCTGGCGAGCAAACAAACTATGATAATGACACTTTTTTAGTAAATCCAATACATGATTGTATATTTTTTACTCAGTCCAAAAATGATGGTGTTTTTACTCGACTACGGTATTGCATGTTCCCTCATAACTTCTCAACTACTCATCATAATTTGACAGTATGACGTCACAGTATGACGTCACATTAAAGTGAATAAATAAATAAATAACGCTACACACTCATAGCCCCACACTAGGATTCCCTGTGTCGTGGGTGCCATGGACAACACACAAGACAAGAACACACACACCCAGACCAAGAACGGTAATTTAAATTCATCATTCAAATTTCCGCCTCGCTGTAATCGAACCCAGGACCCTCGGAACGGCGATCCGGCGTTTAGCCATTGCGCCATCCGGGTCGTCACTGAACAAGGCGCCCTCTAGTCCTCCTGGCACACAATGCCACCCTTTAACCACCTCCCTTACCCGTAACCAGTGACGTATTGCGTCTAATCTATTTTCGATTCTAATCAAAAACACTTCCCTAACGAGACATTGAAAAAATGTGACAAAAACCATCAAAAGGCTTGATTGTCGGGTTACCTCAAAATTTGGAAAGTTCGGACAAATAGCTGGATTAAAAAAATCCGGACGTTTGTAATAATGTCTTGAAATTTTCTGTTACAAAGTAAAACTTTTGCAATTTTTAATTTTTAATTAATTATATTCGTTGGACTCCCGACCCGGGGCTTCCGGGTTCACATCCTGCGCGCACCACTAATTTTCAAAAATAATGTGCGTCTTACAATTTAGGGGGTCATTCAAGTATATATGACTATATATAACAGGTCTTTGCTTATTTTTGATGACGTGGGGGAGTCTGGATGGTGATTACGTCAGCAGTATAATTTATTTTTACTTTTCAGGTATTCCACAAAAAAAATCTCAAAATTCTCTTGGATCAATAAAGAAACCATCGAATGCAATTACGAATATTTACGTTAGCATTGGGGGGAGGTAAGAGATTTGCTTACTTTTGCTAACGAGGGGGACGGGGGGGGGTATTAAAAATTGCAAATAAATCTGCTTACGTAATACTTGAACGGCCCTTACTTATTTATTAAGACGACGACTTATTAAGACGTCATCGTTTGACATGTGTACTATGCCACCACAGTATAAAAAACCCCATCGACCTATTACTAAGCAGTTCGCTTAAACTCCGCAAAACAGGACGTGTCCTGACAAATCCTGACAAATGGTAACCCTACTCGGGTAACAAAAAATTGTCCCAAAACAGTTCAGGATGATAGTTAATGGTCACGGTCAGTGACCTCACATCTATCATAATATTGTTGGACCTGTCCGAGACGGCAGCGGCTGGAGTTTCTATTGAATGGAGTAATTAACTACGTTTTGAAGATGTAATTAACGGTTTTTAGAAATTTAATCGCAGTGACGCAGTCTAGGATAAAAATAGGTGACATAGTGACTTAGACGACCCGGATGGCGCAATGGTTAACACGCCGCGTCGCCGCTCCGAGGGTCCTGGGTTCGATTCCCAGCGAGGCGGACATTTGAATGATGAATTTAAATTTCCGTTCTTGGTCTGGGTGTGTGTGTTCTTGTTTTGTGTGTTGTCCATGGCGCCCACGACACAGGGAATCCTAGTGTGGGGCTATGAGTGTGTAGCGTTATTTATTTATTATTTAAGTGAAAAAATAGGTTAAGGGGTTCCGTACACAAACGGGGGGCAAACGAAACCCTATAGATATGTCTCCGTTGCAACAGGGTTTTCTGACATGGTACTCTTAGGATGGTGGCGTATTTAAAGACGTTTCACGTAAAAAAGCGTGCATAGACCGCATCACGGCCGTCGCAGACGTTGAATTATAATTATAAAGCTGAATTTGTTGATTGTTTAGTTTGGAGTTACTGACGTCCACGGGCGGCGGTGACAAATTACAATCAGGTGTAGCTCATTATCCGGTTATTAATATAATAATTATATAAGATACTCAGGGGCAAAGTATTACGTAAGCAGATTTTTTGCAATTGTTAACCCCCCGTCCCCCTCGTCAGCAAAAGTAAGCAAATCTCTTACCCCTCCCCCCATGCTTACGTAAACATTGGTACTTGCATTCAATGGTTTCTTTATTGAGTCAAGAGAATTTTGAAAAAAAAATGGTGATAAATCTGAATAAGTGAAAAAAATGTATACTGCTGACGTTATCCTCATCCAGACTCCCCCACCCCCCATGTCATCAAAATAAGCAAAGCATCGACCCCCCGCCCCCCTGTTGTGCTTACGTAATAATTGAATGACCCCTTACACTAAAAACCCCTGATTAAAAAATCCGCTAATGTGCTGATAATCATCAAACAGATCTTCATAAATCATAGCTAATAACCAAGTCGATCACGTCACCTTTCAAACATAGAATACCGCATCCAATTCGGTCCAGTCGTTTAGGAGCTACACTGCCACAGACAGACACTGATACACAGACCCGTCCAACTTGTTACACCCAAGTTTTTGCGTCGGGAATTAAAAAAAATGCAGCATTTAATCACAACGTCAAAAATACCGACGATAAGAGGTAAAATTAAATTTAAAGAAGTTAAAATACAAGTTAATTAATAACTACCCAGATAAAGATGGTGCCATGAATCAGCGAAGCTATAAAAACAATTTATAAACACATAAAGCTGTCAAAAATGCAGTTTTTATGTAAATATATTGTTATGTGGTGCGATGTGCAAGCTATCATATCTTTGATCTGCGCCGACATTAAATCCTTTAAGTTAATTCACGTTTCTTTGTTGTTGTAAAAAAATTCAGTCAACGTAGTAATGAAACACTTTAATTATCTTCAACACTTTTATTATTACACCAATTACACCAATGTACTATAGCCGAATCGTTCGACTTGATATTACTTAGCATTGGATTACAATAAATAAAATATAAATTATCGCAATACTTCGTAAAATTCTAATTGAAATAAATAAAATCATGACATTGTATTATATACTAGTTTTCGTCCACTGCTTAACCTGTACTTGTCGAAAAACGACAATTCACTTTTCCCGAGGGAACGTATTTCCAGGAAGGAAAGGGAAAACTACCCTCTGTAATATCCAAAATCTTTTTGTCGGTCTGTGTCTTGTCTTTTTGTTTGGCCAGGCTTATCTATAAAACGACTGAACCCATTGTGACGGAATTTCCACTGGAAGATCAAGGAGGTTAAAAGACAACTTTAGGACTTTTTATCCCGGGTATTTACGCGGAAAAACTCCGATACGAACAAAGTCACAGGAACAGCTTGTTTTAAAATAAAAACAAGCTTCGTAAAGCTTATACTTTGAGTAGCTCTGTAGTCTAACTACATGTTTCAGAAAATCTCAGAAATAACTAAACGCTAAAACACTTTACGCACACTAGTATTCCCTGTGTCGTATGGCATGGACAACACAAATAACACATCACTAACATTTACTACCCGAAAACATATAATCTGTCATAAATGTCAGTATCGGGAATCAAACCCGGGACTCGTCACTTGCAGGCAGCGCGGCGCCACTACCAACCAGGCTACTGGGTCGTTAATAATAACGCTACACACCCATAGCCCCACACTAGCATTCCCTGTGTCGCAGGCGGCATGGACAACACACAAAGACACCCACACACACGCAGACCGAGAACAGAAATTTAAACTCATCATTAAAATTACCGCCTCGCTGGGAATCGAACCTAGGACCCCTGTAACGGCAGTCCGGCATGTAACCATTGCGCTGCACATATGTATGTATATGTAAATATTAGAACGCAGCAATGTAATAGTGATGTTTTGTGTGTGATTATATTGTAATGTTAATATTGTGACGTCAATATTGTGATGTCATTATTGTAATGTCAATATGGTGACTGGAATATTGTGATGTCAGTATTGTGATGTCAGTTTTGTAATGTCAATATTGTGATGTCAGTATTGTGACGTCAATATTGTGATGTCAATATTGTGATGTCACTATTGTAATGTCAATATTGTAATGTTAATATGGTGACGTCAATATTGTGATGTCAATATCAACGCAACAAAGCGAAAACGTTGTAAGTAACCCACATGACATTTTTTATTGCAGATTCGGAATCAGAAAAAAAATCTGCGTCGAATGGTCCAAGTCTCGTGGCTCTACGACTAATAAAGAGTTTTATACGGCGTTAAAATTAACCCTATTTTATTTATGTATTTTCTGAAATCTCAAAAGTCTATCGGCTCTGGTGAACATTTTCTATTTTGTGCGTTACCTTTTCCGCTTTCCGCGTAGATATTGTGATGTAAATAACAGCATTTACCAACAGGTCCACCACCAACGGCGACCCGTCAGGCGGTCGGTGCAATATTTTGATCAATTTTATAAAGTCACATCGGCAAAACTTGAATTGGTTAAGATATTGCATCGTCCGCTTTACGGGGACATCTACACTGCGGTCGACTTGTGTCTGCTACGTTTGTGTCCGCTGCGTTTGTGTCCGCTGCGTTTGTGTCTGCTACGTTTGTGTCTGACACGCTTGTGTCTAACGTGTTTCTGTCTCATGTGGTTCTTGTTTTGACGCTTTGTGTGCTTGCGTTTGCCAATTGTTACACGTTTGCATGTTAATTAGTAGTGTTTTAGTTGGGAAAATGGTTTTGTTGCAACACCGGTGTAAAATGATGAATCTAATCGGTGCTATCTGAGAACAAAGAGAAGTGTAATTAAACATTATAGATATTAGTTTATATTAAAATTTACTTACAAATACTACAGTAAAAGAATGTTATAATTTATAAAATTATACCGCAGGGACCTCGTAACGTTTATTATATTTTATATTTTTTTAGCTTATTTATTTTTAGGGTTTTTATATATCTACTAGCTTTCCCACGCGGATTCGCCAATTTCCAAAAAACCTACATAAATACAAAGTTTCAAGTGAATCCATTAAAAAAATAATAAATTTCAGTTCATCCCGTCTCTTCCAGAATCTTTAAAACGTGAGCTCCGAAAAAACTACTTTTTTGAATTAGGCCATTTTGTTTACTAATTTATTTTTATTTGGACCTATATTTGAGGTGGGGTTTTAGTTATGCAGTGACTTGTTGTCTTTTGTGTATATTTTGTCATTTTTTTTCATCATTTTAGTCTACTTCCAGTGGTGTACACGTAATAAAAAGTAAATATCGAAGAATAGGCATTGATTTGTTACTGATAGGTGTTTTATTTTATAGTACCTAACTTTGTGCCTTTGGGTACAGGTCCACGCACCAGAAGACCGAAGAAACCCCCCGGAGAAGGTCCAGTGGACGAAAAGAGACCCAGAACAGCTTTTTCAGGTCCTCAACTTGCAAGGCTAAAGGTACTAGTTTCAGTTTTATATGTAGATTGAACTGTCTACCGGAAAATTCCTATAACGTTTTGATCAATCCTTACCGTAGGTTTTTTTAATGGAATTAAGGCAGCAAACGAGCACGAAGTACACCTTCCGCTGTCACCCATGACAACTGTGACCGGTTTAGAAGAAGGCTCAAATGGGGACTGGGATAGTTAGTCCGGTTAGGTGACGGTGTTAGAACATTAGTTGGTTAGTTTGTTAGTATGAGGACTGGGGCGGGGACTGTTAGTGAATGTTAGTCCTGTTAGTTGTTGTTAGTAATAGTGCAGTTAGTAATTGTAAGAGTCATGTTATAATTCGGTCACAGATGTGTTGCAAATGTGTATGTGTGTGTCTATAATATCTATAAACTTTGTTTATTTAAGCGCAATACAATACAGTTACAAGTACTACAAATGTATCTCTTATCAGCAACAAGGGTAAAGATAGGTTATAGAAACTGTCCGTTATCGGCTTCGCAGTATAGTGAATAACTTTGCTTGTCATGCGAAGTTTTCGATTTCTACCCGAGGCATTTATGTGATGTTTCATTGATTGATGTTTATTGGCGGGTATTGGACGATCGCTTTGTCTTAATTGTGTTCCTTCTGCGTCAGGAATTTTAATGAGGAAGTGAGTGTATGAGCGCTAGTTATAATTAGTTAATTACTTCAGCAGTTGTAATCTGGTGCATCAATAAAATTTTATCGGAAACGTAATGTGTCAGTCTCCAATTTACGTAACTTGCCGCTTCTTCCAAGACCACTCACGGTAGGGATTTGTTGAAATGATGGCGCATGGCGTAGTTTGACTGTTGAAAAGTTTGTAAAACCAAATACTAATAAAAACTCATTTCATTTCGTTATTTCAATGATCTAGGAAGGGATGTTTTGTTTGAACTATATGATATAAGCTAGTGATGCTTATCTAAATAACCGTTGAATGCGATGTAGGTAGGTATATACTATATACGATTATGAGTATAGCCTATATTGTAGCCATCTAGGCTACATTCTCTCTGAGTAACATGGTAAAAGAATTCTTGACATCGGTCCAATAGTATTTGAGATTATTCGTTACAGACATTCAAAGATACAAAAATACATTTTTTTTAATTTTGTAATTCTTCTTTATAATATTGGAATACATTATTTTTTCTGCTGTATATTTATTATTCCATAAGTCCCTAATATGTCCATGTCAGCAAATCACTTTTACTTCAGCGTAGCTTTGAACAAACGCTTTTTCATTGACGATCCCAAACTTTTGTCCACAGCATGAATTCGCTGAAAATCGCTACCTGACCGAGAGAAGACGTCAAGCCCTGGCTGCGGAGTTGGGGTTAGCGGAGGCTCAAATCAAGATCTGGTTCCAAAACAAACGCGCGAAGATCAAGAAGGCTTCTGGACAGCGGAACCCGTTAGCTCTCCAGCTCATGGCCCAGGGCCTATACAACCATAGCACTGTGCCACTCACGAGGGAGGAAGAAGAGTTAGAAATGAAGGCCAGAGAAAGGGAGCAGCAGTCTCGACATTAGAAAGAACCCTGTCTGGGTTTATGACTATTTGGATACCAGGCGTGAATAAGTTGATAAGTCGACTTGCATATATTTTGTTTTCATCGTACTTGGCATTAGAATTGTTTGCTTTTTAGGGTGAATAAATCAGTAAGTCGATAGGTCTTTTATAATAGCACACACCAGTCTCGTGAATGACCCTATAAAGCAAACAATTCTAATGCCAAGTACGATGTAAAAAAAATATATGTAAGTCGACTTATCAACTTATTCACGCCTGGTATCCATTTATGACTGTTAGTATTCTCGGATGAGCCATGTTTGGCTGAGCAGATGTCAGTGACATGATATTTTGGCTAATAAGGATGGTTAACAAGCCATATCATGACTTTAACTGTCTCGCTAATTCATATTACGTCAAGTATTTAATTTCATTTGAATTGAATTCTCCGGTCACCCAGATTATCGATGTTGTCTTTGCTCACGATCGAATTATAACGAAAAATAGTTACTATATAAAGAACTGGATAAGATTATGCCAAATTACCCTTGATCACTCATAGCGTACGTCATTTTTTATTTTTCCAAAACTGTGTTACTAGACTTAAACTTTACTTACACTGTCATTCAAATGTATGTAATATTCTTATTGTGTTTTACACAGCCTACGTTCGGAGCATGGATAAATAAAAGGTTTAGTAAATTATAATAAATATGATCCAATTACTTAGTTTCATTACGGCTTTGAGTTCAAATATCACAAAATCGTGTAGTGAATATATTTGATTTGTATTTATGTACATAATTCATATTTGAGTAGTGTTTTCTTTTATTTATTTAATAGTTCCGTGTATTAGGTAAAACGATTGTACAAAATTTAGATACTCTTTTGCTGACAGTTGCTGAAGGAGACAAAATACATTAATATACTATATTTCTCAGAATTTTAATATGAAGTTCGTAGACTCAAATTAACGTTGTGGAACTTCAAACTCTAATATCATGGTGTCCCATGCTTAGACTCATTTTTAAAGGGAGTTGTGTCCCCATAATTATGGGATGATAATGTACATAGATATTTGCCATCATAATTAATTTAAAATTAAATCGTCACTATTAACTTTAGAATTTGTAATATATAAAATCGTTGCAAATTATTATCTATTAATTATAAAATAGTTTTATTTCGTCCCACTCGATTTGTATAAAAATTGGTATTTATAATGAATTGTAAATATTTTTGGTATAGTCTCGAATAACATTTAGTTAAGTTATTTATTGTGCAATGTAGCAGTATTAGATGAAATTGTGTCCGATTGTATTCTGAAGAAATATACTCGACACAAATACACGAGACACAAGCGAGAAATAAGCGAGACACAAAGATATTGTGTGTATAGTAAAGTATATTTTTTCAGAATATTATCAATTCCTTGAAACGTAAAAGTAGCGATTTATAGACAGAATCTTATTAAAAGAAGTCGAAAATTCAATACATTTTTATTTACTCCACCATAATTACCTGGACCATACTTCACCACGATGCTTCTGTTCGGATTATTGGCCAATCCAAGTACGTCTGCTACGTAACGATATCAAGCGGGACCGACGGCTTTACGTGCCCTCCGAAGCACGGAAGCGCCCAAGAATTTGCCACTAGCGGTCACCCATCCAACTACCGACCGCCCGCTGTTGCTTAACTCGATCGTTCACTTAGGCCCGACTTATCCGGGCTATTAGCGCTTCCAAACTTACATAACAGAATATGATGTACTACAGTTCAAATTCCAAATGTGTTATAGAAACGCCACTTGAAATATTTTTTATCCGTCAGATAACGCCTAACAGCCACTTGAACTGGCAGATAGCTTAACCAACACTTTTCTCTGTCACTTCTATCAGATTACCTGAGAAGCCAAAAAATGTAGTTTATCTGGGAGTTGAGTTCCTAGGGCTATCCGGAACTTTATCCGTAACCGGTGAAACGGGCCCTAAATTCATCACCGATGCGTTTCTGGCCAAGGAAGTGGGGAACCCGCATTATATCTGGTTATGTTAGGTCTGGTTATAGTAGAAAGCATTGATAGCGGTGTGGTTGAACATTGGACCACTAATTTTCAAAAATTATGTGTGTATTAAAATTTAATTATCACTTGCTTCGGTGAAGGAAAACATCGTGAGGAAACCTGCACACCTGAGAGTTCTCCATAATGTTCTCAAAGGTGTGTGAAGTCCGCCAATCCGCACTTGGCCAGCGTGGTGGACTATGGCCTATACCCCTCACATTGTGAGAGGAGACCCGTGCCCAGCAGTGGGACAGTTATGGGTTGTGATGATGTTAGGTCCTGTAAATCAAATTGAGTGTTTTTTTAATTGCCCGACACACAAGCAGACACTGCGACCGTAATAATAATAATAAATCCCAACTCACTTATATCTCCGTACGAGGATTCCCTGTGTCGTACGCACCGACCTCACAGCCAATAGACACCTAATGTTCAATTTTCCGTATTGAATGCATTCTGGCAACTAGCTGAGGTAAGACGAAGCGGGGTGACTGGCTAATTCAACGCTGTGATTGGCTAATTCAAGGCCACACGGAACGTTGGAAAGAAATAGATTAATTTAAGCAACGAGAAAGAATGAGACGGCACGAATTTATATCGGTACTATAAGCCAGATGTGTTGACAGAAGCCATTCGCCTGTTATTAGGAGTCTATTGGCTGTGTGGTCGGTGGTCGTACGCCATGGACAACAAAAACATCACTAACACCCACGACTCGACAACATTCATCTGTCAAATAAATATCTGCCCCGGGAATCGAACGCGGGACCCGTCGCTTCGCAGGCAATGTCGCTACCTACAAGGACATCTCACCCATACCTATGGATTCCCTGGTTACTTGCTCCTAGGTCCACTGATTCAGGTCCGTCAGTGTTTTATTACTCAACTGCGCGACAAAAAGGAGAGTAATATATTTAGCAGTCTGTAAGTAAGTATGTTTGTTATTTTGTAGCGCTCTGCAGACCAAACGATTCTTACTCGTAGAAAGAGAAACGTCTTGGAAAAAGGAGCATAGGTCGCCCCCCGACCAGGTGGACTGACGACTTGAAGAGGACAGCGGGCAACCGCTGGATTCAGAAAGCTCAGGACCGGTCCGAGTGGCGCAAGTTAGGAGAGGCCTATGTCCAGCAGTGGACTACTAAAGGCTGATGGATGGATGGATGGATGGCGTCTATCGCACTGACACAAGAAAAGAAACTTACGCCAACGGTTTCTAACGTTTGATTTAAAAGTTAAAAATCATTTGTTATAAGTCGGTACGCCCGGAAATTGTAAATAAGATATTGAGTTAATATCAAAATTAATAATATAAATAAATAGGTAATATCGCTTATACAGAACCCTACGAGCCCGACTCGCACTTTACCGATTTTTATTAAGTAGACGTTACGCGGGTCTATTCTAGCGTTCGATACTAAATTTTCCACACCCCTTGAAGTTAAACTGTAAAAAAACAAAATTAAACTCCCGATCTCGAATTCCCGATTCGCGATGCCGCCACAGAAATTCCAATAACATCCCTCCAGCAAGGGGTGTCAAGGGGTGATTCAAGTCACTCAATATACCCTTGGAATGCTTTCCATGCAGTGAGATTTTACAAATATTGAAAAATTAGAATTGTAGGTAAAAGTCCACGCACAAAACAAATAAACACTAACATACCTGCCCCACGGTACCCCAGCAATAGGATTCCCTGTGTCGTATGGTATGGACAACACACAGACACACACACACACCCAGAACGAGAACAGAAATTTAAACTCATTATTTCACCTCGCTGGAAATCGAATTTAGGACCCTCGGAACGGTGGTCCGGCGATAATACCATTGCGCCGTACGGGTCGTCAACAAAAACCTTGAGAACAAATAATTAACTGTCACATAATCCGAATGGAATCGAACCTTGCACCATACACTAAGACTAAACGCTGAAGACGGTAGATTCCCACCCCTCGACAAGAGGCTGCTTGGGAGTTTCTTGCCGCTCCTTCCAAGACCTGCATGCTCGTTTGCTGCCTTATATCAATAAAAAAAAATACACTAAGACTAAACGCTGAAGACGGTAGATTCCCACCCCTCGACAAGAAGCTGCTTGGGAGTTTCTTGCCGCTCCTTCCAAGACCACTCACGCTAGAGATTTGTTGAAACGATGGCGTAGTTTGACTTTCAAAGTGTTTGTAATAAACCAACCTCGAATACCGTGACGGCCCCGTAGCCTAGTTGGTAGTGACCCCGCCTGCGAAGCGAGGGGTCCCGGGTTCCATTCCCGGCGAAGCAGATGTTTATGTGACAGATAAATGTCTGCTCTCTGGTCACGAGTGTTAATGATGTGTAATTTTTGTTGTCCATGACATACGACACAGGGATCCGGATGGAACAATGGTTAACACGCCGGATCGCCGTTCCGAAGGTCCTGGGTTCGATTCCCGGCGAGGCGGAAATTTGAATGATGAATTTAAATTTCCGTTCTTGGTCTGGGTGTGTGTGTTCTTGTCTTGTGTGTTGTCCATGGCACCCACGACACAGGGAATGCTAGTGTGGGGCTATGAGTGTGTAGCGTTATTAATTTAATAAGTACACTTATTTCGTCATTTTTTGCATTTACCGCCGTTTCGCTAATCATCGGAAGAATCTGCATCTCCCTGGCACCTTGGACCATACACTATTAGAACAATCGCTAAAGACGGTAGCTTTCACCCCTCGACGGTTTCTTAGCTGAATTTAATTTAAGTAACTCCATTCGCACCCTTAACAACCCTTTACGAAGTTACAAATGGATTGACAGACAACGGAATTAATAACCGTCTTAGTTAACGCATCGAAGGTTCAACTTAACTGGGAAGTTCCAAATATCTATTCTATAATAAACACTACACTTTTTAGAGGCGACAAACTCAGTGTTTCAAACTAAGTCTAAAATGAAGAGTAAACAGACTTGGTACTAAATTTAAAGATTTAAAGATTTATTAAACAATCAGAAACAATTTTACATTTGATATGTTCGTAAACAGCGGCAATAGTATTAAACTGTGTCGCCACTATTTACGCCCACCTCGGAATACAGTGTTTAGGATATAAGTAAGCTTATTACAAAATAATATTAGCAGGAACTAACTTAAGAGGGGGTATAAAGCAAAATTGGCAATCGTAGATTCAATTTTTACAGTAGTAGATCAAGTTTCTAGAAGCTGAATAAGAACATAGTTATACTTCATCATATTATTGAGTGAATGCAAGAAGCAAAAACATAAAAAAATTAAATTTTCTCGATAGAAAAAAATCACAAAGTTAGGTCTAATTTTCAACTAAAATCAATTTATTTTCAATATGGTGCATGTTTTTGAGTCAATATTTTAATATATTATGATAATTAGTATCACGGAGGGATTTGTAGATCGATTTCTAAATCAAATCTATAATTTACGAATTATTTAAATAAAATACATTTATCTTTATAGCTCTAGGATTTTGACATGCTCTGTTCCATTTATCAGTACCGTTGCTCCATTGAGACGGGCGGGTGAAATTTGATTTTTTCCTAGCTTTATACCCCCTCTTAAGATATACATTATTACAAGTTACAAGATGCGAGCATGCAGTTGTGTGGTGTTTTGTGTGATGTTGTGTGATGCAGGTGTGTGACGTGTGCGTGTATTCGTGAGTGTTTGTTAGTTTATGAGTGTGTTGTGTGTGTGTGTGTGTGTGTATGTGTGTGTGTTAAATTAGTACGCTACCTAAGACTTTATCACCACACCACGTACCATCAGGTGGGATTGTAGTCGATAAACCTTTAAATAATAATGAAAATACCATATTCCATCCAAATCGGTTCAGCAGTAAGCAAAACGTAGAAGACAGACAGACTTACTTTCGCATTAACAATACTAGTATGGATTCCAGGGTATTCTCATTGAAGCTATTACCCGACTGCGTGGCGAATCGATCGACGGCAATAAGACGGACAGTGTAAAAAGCAGTTAATTTGGGAAGGGCGTCGTAAGTCCGCATGCCTTCTTACAATAGTCGGTTTACATGTAGCATTTTAACCGAATCAGTTCTGCGCATTTAAACTGTGGTGGTGTAAAGTGGATATACTTTGGAACTTATACCACGACAGTCGTGGCCATAGTCCACCACGCTGGCCAAGTGTGGATTGTGACTTCACACAACTTATAGAACATTCTGGAGAACTCCCAGGTGTGTAGGTTCTGTGGAGTTTCTTTCGCCGTTTCTTCTCAATAATCTTTATCTATACTAATAATAAATCTATAACTGGTCGCTGTCTGTACATAGAAGATATAATCATGAGAAAGACTAAACTATCCAAAAAAATACTATGCAATCGTTGAGAAGTTTCACTTCAAACATGCGCACGTCGTGCACATTTTTTTAATACAAATAACAACCCCCTCTATTGGTGTTCATGGTTGAATGGTAAAGTGCACTAACTTAGAAAATGCCTATACCTATAGTCTAGTCTAGAAAACTTATCATTTTTAATTTTTACTCTTTTATCTTGTTGAACGAATTTTAAAATAACGAAGGCATGTAAACCACCCCTAAGGGCGCCCGACATTCCGATCCGAGAGTGCTTCACGTTATTTTTACACTCAAGGGATGATTTCACCCTTTATTGGTTCGAACACGTGCGGGGTTGTTCGCTTGTAAGTACTTGTTACATTCTTACAATACCAACGTTTTAAGGGTTTTTATGGGGTAGGTTTATTAATATGTGACTCTAACCACACTTGTTACTATAAAACCTATTCGATTTTAAATAACTTATTTACTTTTATAAATGAAAGGCATCATGCCATTATTGGTGTACTATAGGGCACGGTTCTTTCTTCATAACTAAGCCCTAATTCACCACGCTGCTCCAGAGCGGATTGGTGAAGGGGTTAGTGGCCAACCCAAGCACGGTAATAGTATCATACAATATTCCATCTTCATACAAACGGTCGGAACGCGAATCATACCTACGCGCCTCGGAGTTTAGTACACACTAAGTACACAACAGCCACAGAAACGCCATAGGGACGATCGAACGTGTGGGTTTGTAATCAGGAAGCGTGCGATTTGCCTACCCACTTACATTCACTACAACTAGAAAGAGGCGGCCCTAGCGCGCGCGGCTGTAGGCATTTACTTCAAGGACAGGGCCGAGTCACAATACTGTATGATACTATTACCGTGACCCAAGTGTCGGAAGTTATTATGCTTTCTAATGATAAATACCGGGACCAACAGCTTTACGTGCCCTCCGAAGCACGGAAGCGCTCAAGAAATAGCCCCTAGCGGTCACCAAACACCGATCATCCTCACTTCGGATCGTAGGTCGTCGGGGTATGAGCGCTTCGTTTTGTAAACTTTTACTTAATTAATCATGTCGTGCTGAGAATTTGGACCGTATCGGGGCTACCTAGAAGATTGAATGAAACATTGATTTTTTTATATTTTCTGTAAATATATTATACCTATTAATCATCTGGAAGAAATTATCTGAATGATAGTGAACTGAATAGTGGACTGAAGACACGAAAATCGTTTTGTTTTATGCTATGTTAAGATGAAGACGATAATAATTTACAAATATGCTCAGAATACACAGATCTGGGTGTCTCATTGTATCCAAGATAAACCTACTTAGGTTCTATGGATTATAAGCTGACAAATGTATATTTTAAATTCTGTGTATAAATAAATTAAAAAAAAAAATTAAGTGCCTACCTTTCTGTCAATAAAAAACTTTCTGTAAAAAGTATTTAGTCATATTTTTTGTTACATCTGCGCGCCGCGCTTCTTCTGTCCCACGTAAAAAATACGCTGTGGACAATTTCCAAAACGCACCGTACTATTTTATGTAAAGTCTATTGCATTTTTAATGTTATTTCGTATTTTACTTTAATGTTTAAAAAATACATACCTAAATTGGCACAACTCAAATATTATATTTGAAAAACTTTTTTGCCTTTGGCTGAGTGTAGTACTCACGCCGCCGACGTGATATTAATATTATGAAAACATCCGTTACTTTAATTCTATCTTAATCACTCCATATAACGTCGCACAGAGAAATCTAAATCACACATTACCATTATAATAACAAGACGTAAAGCAACTGTAAAAATACTAAAAAAACAAAGGTGTTTTACGCGCCCAATCGGGGTGATTGACCTTTTGACGGTAACATAAAAATGGCCGGCCACCCACGTTGAGACTTACGTGTAATAAACCAATTTAAGATGACCTTTCTTTCCATACTTTTTGTTCGTGTTTAAAGGCCTACAACGATTGGTTTGTTACATCCAACACGTATAGACATCTTGTTCGGTACTGTTGATTTGAAAAGCACGGTCATTCTTGTTTGGTTATTTAGGAATCCAGTTAAAATAGAGCTGTGTTGAAAGGAAATGGCAACATACCTTAGACCAAGCTGTTCTGGGCGATTAGTTTAGTATACAAATATAGGATCGCTAGTGCCTAGGCCACACACAGGCAAGTGTAAGTACTAAATAGGTTTTAGACCGCAAATAACGTTTAAGGTTAAACCTCGGGACTTACTATGGATGTGCTGGGATGTTTTTTGTGCTATCTTTAACGTGTGTTGGTATTTTTATAGGTTCTAAATCATTCTTAATTCGAAATTAAGTACCTATTATAGAGTTTACTAAGTACTGTGAATACTTGAATAGTAATTGGATGTACCTACATTTTATATTATATTTTTAGTAGCGGTGCCAGTGACTTCATTGGAGGATTTCCCGCGAAAATCCTGATCAAGTGGGAATTTGAGGATAAAAAGTAGCCTATATGTTGCCCTATAACATTCTCTATCTCCCAACGAGTAAGTAACTTTAATTATGTTGATTAATAATAATTATGTATCTGTACCTAGATTATTTTTTAGACAGCAATCAGTAACAGATTTTCTATAATTATGTAGGTATAGATTAATCTTCAAAATTGTAGCTCTGATCAAAAACGATAAAAAAAAAGTCAAGTTACATCAGTATCAAAATTTGTATGGAACATTGTTAATCGGTACGTAAATATGATGAATTCAGTACCCTTCCGCTGCCGCCATGACATTTGTGACACAGAACAAGACTCACATCGGGACTAGGATAGTTAGTCAGTTAGTTAGTAAGTATGAGGACTGAGACAGGGACTTTTAGTGATAGTTAGTCCTGTTTAGTTGTTAGTAATAGTCCAGTTAGTAATTGTTAGTAAGAGTCTCGTTCTAATTCGGTCACAGACGTGTTGCTCTTGCTACCCTTGAGGACTAAGATGGTCGTCTCTAAAAAGTATAACTGGATCCACATAAATTATGTTGTATCAACGTTAAAATGGTGCATAAACGAGGATTACTGGGCCAACATAAAGATTAGTAGTACAATAAAATTAAACTTCGATAAACAAACATTTGGCGCCAAAATTCTTACCAATACCAACCAAACAGAAAAAATGTTTACAACTAACGGCAAATGTATGTAGACCCCTCTGTATAAATGAAAGACCGTATTTTAAACAAATTAAGAATCAAAATCGATTGTTGATTAGGTGTTTGAGGAAATTTTAAATTAGTAGATCGGATCGATCAGAGATCAATACAAGGCGGGAATTTTGAAAATAGAATGTGTGAGGCGCCGGTCACTTTGATATAGGGCTGTCAGTTACATATTAGTTTTACTATTTAATGAAAACTTTTATTTTCTCTTATAAACTAGAATATTACAATAAAATATGTACGTATGTACAATTTAAATGTTTAATTGTTATCGCATAGTGAATTAATATTTCGACGGGTTATATTTTAAGAATGTATATTTTGGCTCTGTATGAAAGTAAAGTCATGTGCGTTTATAAATAAGATTTTAAATAAGAATTTTAAAAAATATATATGGCGTACAGTCGTCCTTATTATTTATATTCTTAGTATTTTATTACGTTTTAACATCACTATTAAGTAGCGTAGTTTTATAAAAACAAAGAATACTAAAAAAAAAATTTAACTCTAAAGAAAGGATTCGAACCTTTGCTAGTTGACTATATTGTATGTTTAAAGCAATGTAATATTTTTTCTCAAAAAAATTACAAAAAAGACAAAATAATAATAAACAAAAATTGTATTTAAATCTATATTATTAAAAACTTTAAATTTTTTATTAAAATCAAATTATTAAAAATAATCGCTGAGGACAGGATTCGAACCTGCGCGGGTAGAACCCATTGGATTTCAAGTCCAACTCCTTAACCACTCGGACACCTCAGCTATGATGCAAGTGTCGAAATGACGATATTGACTATGATTAATAATAGCATTATTATGCTATCAATAATTCTGCTATTCATTTTATTTAGCGTATAAACTATTTTTTACTAGTTTTAAAAACGTTATTTTCAAATAAAACATACAAAGTTTTATTTTGATACTCGTAAAATTTAAAATTTAAGTATTTTCCTCTGATGCCAAACAAAATAGAAGAAATACAAAATTAAATATTAGATTAATATTTGTACGTATTATTTTTACATGTTTTGACAATAACACACTTTTTATACAATTAGCAAGTTTTTATTAAGCTTATTTACTATATAAAGTTCATAACTTATTACTAAGCAATCACTACGCGAATAAAAATAAGTTTTTGTTTGTACACGATTATTTGAATTTACCCATCACTTTTTTAGAAAAATGTTTCGTAAAACGAGATCACCTACTTTTAAATAATAAACGCCAACACACAAATATTTGCCCCCGCCGGGAAAAGAACCCGGGGCGCCTCGCTTCGCGGGCAGGCCTACCTAAAATTAGAATTGTAAAAATAAAATAGGCAGCCCTAACCCCCATCGGCTTCGACGACATCTATCGGCGCAAATAAAAACAAACCGCATATACGCGGGTGGCCGGCGTTAATTACCGGCCGTGTGTAAGTAGCCTTAATATCGACGATCGATGTTATTTTTCAGTTATGCAATCATATTATTATGATGTCCTTGTAGCGTAATGTGGCTCGATGAAGCATGGGGGCTCGGGTTCGATTCTCGGGCAGGTGTGACAGATAAATGTATGTTCTCGGGTTTAGTGATGTGTTGTCCATGACACAGGGAATCGTAGTGCGGGGGTATGAGTGTGTTAGCAATTATTTTATTTTATCATCATCGCAACCCATAACTGTCCCACTGCTGGGCACGGGTCTCCTCTCACAGTGTGAGGGGTACAGGCCATAGTCCACCACGTTTGCCAAGTGCAGATTGGTGGACTTCACACACCTTTGAGAACATTATGGAGAACTCTCAGGTGTGTTTAATTAAAAAGCAAATTTTTTATGTTTTTTTTTACCTGAAACAAGTTGATGCTTGACTACAATCCCACCAATGCTAATCATCATCATGATCATGCCTGGAGAGCGGCCTCGCTCCGGCTGTTTACGGTCGGGACTTGTTATACAAGCAGTGTACAAAACTTCGATAGCGTGATTTAGGCTTGACGAGACGTTACCGTGTTACGTGTGTACGATGTCGTCGCATAATAAGTAACGCTACACACTCGAGGCATAGTTCTGCACCAGGAATCCCGTCATGGATGCCTGGACATCACACAGAGACGACAACACAGAGACCGAGAACAGAAATTTAAAATCATCGTTCAAATTTACACCGGACATCGAACCTAAGACGCTTTCAACAGCTGTCCGTCAGTAGTGTAGTAACGATTGCACCATCATAATATTACTTCGATCAGTATCTACGCATTACAAGCGCACAGACTATATCAAATTAAGTCGATACAAGGATCTCTGATCGTAGATCAATAATTACTGATACAGCCATGTTGTGACGGCTGCCGCCATGGCCGCCATTTTGATAGCTTCGACAGCTGTGACAGGTTTGACACGTAGATAGAAAAATATATAGATATCTGGTACGCCTGGCCAGCATGAGACAGCAATTAGCAGTAGCAATAGCAGGAAAGAACATTGTATGTGGCGCAAGAAAACTCGACATTTCTCATGGATGCCATTGTCAGAACTGGACTAAATTGAAATGGGACTACACGAGAAGCACTAGCTTTCAAATAAAACAATAATCATCAAAATCGGTTCACCCAGTCAAAAGTTCTAAGGTAACAAACATAAAAAAACGTCGAATTGAGAACCTTTTTTTTTGAAGTCGGTTAAAAAGTATCTACTAATACACAACCTCTGAGCTAAAGGAAAATGTGGAACGCGCCTGTAAATTTCAAAATTATTAATTACGAGTTGTGCCCGCGACTTCGTCCGCGTGCAATTTAGCAAAAACGAAGTAGAACTAAAATAAAAGTAGCCTAAGTTACTCCTTATGACATCAGCAACCTGCCAGTGAAAGTCCCGTCAAAATCGGTCCAGCCGTTCCAGAGATTAGCCGGAACAAACAGACAGACAGACAAAAATTGTAAAAAATGTTATTTTGGTATATGCACCGTATATATATATTCATATACATGTAGTAAAAAACGGTTATTTCAATATTACAAACAGACATTCCAATTTTATTTATTTGTATAGATTTCAATATGTGTGTACATTATTTCATTATGTGTGTATAACAAATCAATTATCACTTACTTCGGTGATAAATCATCGTGAGAGTTATTCATAATGTTTTAAAGCAATCCGCACTTGGCCAGCGGTGGACTATGGCCTGTACCACACTGTGGGGAAGACACAGCCCAGCAGTGGGACATTTAGTTACGAAGAAGAAAGTCAGACAAGCAGACAAGCCGACTAATGGTAACTAGTCATGTCACCCATATTATTAACACGAAAGGCATCACCAGTGCGTGCAATATTCGAACCCAGACCAATTCGTTCTGCTTATCCATATCGACGACCCGGATGGCGCAATGGTTAACGCGCCGGATCGCCGTTCCGAGGGTCCTGGGTTCGATTCCCAGCGAGGCGGAAATTTCAATGATGAATTTAAATTTCCGTTCTTGGTCTGGGTGTGTGTGTTCTTGTCTTGTGTGTTGTCCATGGCACCCACGACACAGGGAATCCTAGTGTGGGGCTGTGAGTGTGTAGCGTTATTTATTTATTATTTATTATCCATACATCTGTACATTTATGTCAGTGTAAGTAAAATTGAAGTGTCCGTGATTTCAAAGTTATTGTGTTTTCTCAAGAGTTACAGTTAACACGATGCTAAACACAGATAAACTTAATAAAAGTTGTTAGTGTCTTGTCTTTCTGATATTACGGGCTAATCTGGAAAGGCTGAATCGATTTTAATGGAACTTTTACTGAAAGGTGGAGGAAGTTAAATGTCAAAATATGGTCTCTTTACCGCCGTACGTGTTTTTTATCCCGGTATTCCCACGGTAACACTAACCGGACTAACCATCCCAGTCCCGATGTGAGTCTTGTTCTGTGTCGGTCACAGTTGTCATGGGCGGCAGCGGAAGGTGGTGCTGCGAGCTTGCTATCTTGGCTTCAACCCATTAATGGCCCACTACTGAGCATCTTAAATCTTATATATAAAAGGAGAAGCTGACTGACTGACTGACTGACATATCAATGCAGGGCCTAAACTATAAGGGTTAGAAAATTGAAATTTTGCACAGGGGTTCCTTATATAACGTAGGGGAGCAATAAGAAAGGATTTTTGAAAATTCACCCCCTTAGGGGGTCAAACGGGGGTGCAAAGTTAGTATGCAACTTTGCCGTTTTTGAAGGTATTCGAATGAAATTCAGAATGAAGGTATTTCATTGAAAGTTATGAAATACGTATAAAATATTTTTTCGAAAATCATCCCTTAAGCGGGTAAAAGTTATTATGAAAGTTCTCTGATTTTATCAACTTTTATATATTTAGGGATTTTCTGCGGGCGAAGCCGCGGGTGTAGGCTTGTACATAAAATACGAACAAAGTCACGGGCACAGATCATATAAAACACCAATACGACAGATAGACATCCCATTTAATTTTAAACAACGTCATAATATCTGGTCAGGTGGGTTGAGGTGGGAAGCCACTGGATTTGCATACTCTGTGGCGGTGGGAGCGGGACAGCCCGCGCTGCCCGTACGTGTGAGCGAGACGGCTGCCATCAGACCACCCAAGTCGCGAGTCCGTACAATTCTTGGTTGATTGCGCGTTATAAGTCTTGATAGTTGGATGTGAGAATTGGGGGTTAGGGGTCCGCGGGGTAGGCTTTAAAATCTCAACCGGTTGTTATTGTTTTTGGGTTGGTCAACCAATTACCAATCTGCATTGAAATATGCTCTAGGCTTAGTTATGAGGAGAGGCACGTGCCTCGTTTAAGAGCCATTTAAAAAAAAGTTGGGTTATTTTACTTTTAAAGAATTAAGTAAAAGGAAAATTACGAAAGGATAAGATATTTGTTTGGTATTTTTTTTATTTATATTATTTTGTTTTATACTCTCTATTAATTAAAGATTTTGTAAATATGTAAATTATATAATTTAAATATTTTTTATTTCTTTTCTTGTTTTTATTTAAATTAACCTCCCATATAAAATTATAGTAGCAACATAAACCTATTTTTTTTTGAAGTTATACTTCTTTTGGCGCGATGGAGAAAAATGATGAGAGTGAATTTTTACGATGCGCGCGCACACCGACACCTAAATTTAACAGCATGAAGTTAGTTCTAGGTGGTATGAAAATTGATAACTATGTTCAAGTTGTATATTCTAGTATTTTTTACAATTACGTATTTTTATTTCTACATAACAACAAACAATTATTTTTACTCGACTGTGCATTCCATCTGTTCGTTTACTTAATTTTAATAGTAAATTCGAGCGCTAATAAAAAAGAATTGTAGACTAATAACCAATTTAACGATTTGTTAGTATCAGAATATTTAGCACAGTTCGCGCTTGGCCAATTATTTATTTTCGTGCTCACCGCATTTTTTGCTAGATCTTTTTGCGTGTAACTCATATCTGTCTTAATTAAGATTTCAAGCGGTTTTCAACTTTAGTTTCAACAGCCAGTGACCTGGGGCCCGGGTCTGTTAATTCATATACCTACATACTTAAATTGCATCGAGTCGTAATAGTCTTATATATAAAAATGAATCGCTGATTTTGTTGCTAAGCGCAAATCTCGAGAACAGCTGAACCGATTTCGCTAATTCTTTTTTTATGATATTCCTTAAAGTACGAAGATGGTTGTAACGGAGAGAATTTTTTTAAAAAATGCCTGAAAAAGTCTAAAAACAACACTTTTCTATATTCCCATACAAAAGATTCGTAATAATACTTAAAAGTCAATTTGAACTTTAATACCATATCATAAAGTTTAAGTGTTAGTGGAGGGGGTATTAAAAAAAATTAAAGAATCGACTGTTAGGCGGTACAAAGTTCGCCGGGTCAGCTAGTTCAACATATTATTGACACATTTTGTATAAGAAATGAGTCAAACTATTCAAACGAGACGCAATTGAAGAATTTCTGAATTAGCAGACTTGGACAACTCGAATTGCGAATTAATTGCACGAAGATTATGATTTTTAACTGATATAATCGCGGACACTAAACATTTTTGAATGTAAACGGGTACTCACGATTTTGTAATTGTCAGACTCTCGCTGTGTCCATGGTCCATGTAACTGGTCGAAATATCGCTAAAAAAAATCCAAAATCGTGAGTACCCGTTTCTATTCAAATTGCATAAAATTTTAAAAACAATCGACATAGAAATTCAGAAGATTTGCAATTTTGAAAACAGATAATTTTTTTATATGTTTACATTTTTCTGTCACTGCATTTGAAAATCGAACCCGGGACATCTCAGAGTCACCCGTCAACCCGACCACGAACACCCATCACATAATTATAATCTTTTTTAATGACTTTAATTATTCATTAAAAGGTTTATGGCAAGGAATGGCATTTTCATCAGACGAGACATGTCCAATGAACAAAATAACTATAGAGTTTTATGACTGCGTACGAATGGTAGCTGCAAAGTCTCGGGTTTGATTACCGAGCCGTATTAGCAGTTAATTTGTTCTCGGCATGGGTGCAATGACTCATTATGTATATAATATTTTGTTTGTTCAAACTCGCAATTCTCCTAAAGTTCTTTACCGATTTGAATTTATCCCCACTGCTGGGCAAAATGTGGTACAGGCCACACCCCACCACGCTGGCCAATTGCGGATTGCCAGGCTTTTCACCTATGATGGTGATATGATAATTGTTGTTTTTTTTATATCAATCGTTTATTGTGGGATTTTTTTGTGAATTTCGAGTTGGGTTATTCTAATCAATTTCTTCTAATTATTTCATTAGTTTAGTAGGTTGAGATTTGAGATGTTCTAATTGAAAAGATAAATAAACATTGAATTTCTGTTAAATATTGTACAGAAATTTAAACTCATTCAAATTTCCGTAGTGGGAATCGAACCCAGGACCCTTCGAACGTCCACGTTGACGAACTAAGCTCTATAACACAAAAGCATCAAGATTTAACGTCAAATATCAAGGTACTCAGTCGCAGTCTGCAGCAGTAATAGTGCAGTAATACATTTTTTGATCTGCAGGCGATTGCGGTCACTGGGGACATACGGGAGGAAACTGTCAAGCTAAGTTACGGAATAAACTGCTTCAGTAACAGTTAAGATAAGATGTATTAAGAATAGAGCAAACAATGCAAATTAAGAATTTCAAGATTTTTCAGTAATCGAAAAAAGTTTTTTACCATTTTTTTAATGAACTTTCAACATTTACTTGGAAGAATTTAAGCACACGCGTTCAACGCTTTGTGTACCTACAGTAAATTTCAACCGAACGAAACACGATATAAAACTCACATTCCAATGCTTTCCTTAGTTAAATCGAAGGCGTTGGAGTCGAATTAATGTAATGTACGCAGACCAAAGATACTTTTAGATCCATTCCGATGACATTACTGTAACGTGAAGGCGGAAGATAATTACAGAACGTATTAGATGAGCCAAAGAGAATTTGATTGGCCCCGTTTTCGCGCGCTAGTGACAAATATCAATTTCTTTTCTACTTATAATAATAATACAATATATAATTAGGTACTTGAACGGTTATAATTAGGTACGTAAAATTACATTAATTAGGATGACTAGACTGCCTCATTTTCGACTAGCTAAAGACATTATCTACCTTAAAAATGTAATTAGGTACTAACGTAAAATTACATTAATTAGGCGAATTATACATCCTCACTTTCGACGCGCGACCCTCAAAAAGGACTTGGCGCGTTGCTCGCGCAAACCTCCACCCGTATGTCAGTGTTGGTTCAGCTCTCGTCTAATGTGATTGATTTCATGAAGTGTTTGTATGTTTGTGTGTTGCATTGTTATACCGCGGCACTTACAAACACTCTCCGATAATTGTCTGGGCGATGGTCGCTAATGGTTGTAATTGTGGTATGGGTTTCCTGTATGGTTGGACAGGTCATTATTTGATAGCAAAATATTAAATTCCTTTCTTTTCGACGAACTGTAAAGCAATGGTTATAATGTCGCAGCTGTTCCAAAGGTCCCTGGGTTCGATTCCCAGCGAGGCGGAAATTTGAAGGATGAGTTTGAATTTCTGTTCTTGGTCTGGGTGTGTGTGTTCTTGTCTTGTGTGTTGTCCATGGCACCCATGACACAGGGAATCCCTTACACTAATTAATAGGTCAATCATATTTAAATAATACAGAAGTCGGTTAAAAATGAATATAACACAAACAGGCAATAATCAGATGAAAATGTTGAATTCCCAAATAAGGAGGAGGTTCTCAATTCGACTATAGTTTTTTTAATGTTTTTATGTATGTTACCTCAGAACTTTCGAGTGGCTGAACCGATTTTGATTATTATTTTTTTAATTGAAAGATGGTGCTTGCTTTGAGGTACCATTTCAATTTGGTCCAGTTCTGACAATGACTTCAATTAGAAAACCATAAAAGTCTTAAATTTGAATTATTTTGAAGTCGGTTTTTTTACTTGTAAGATTGTACGAGCCACCTGGTGGTAAGTGGTACCTAACACCAAAGACTCCAATGGGTCGCCGACCAAGATAAGGGAACAAAAAAGGTAAAGGTAAAGATTAATAGATATTTCGTTAAAATAGATATTTCGTTAATAATTTTTTGTAAAAACACACTCATAGCCAGATATTTTATAACTAATAATATCATTGCTCATTGCCCCACACTAGGACTCCCTGTGTCGTGGACGAGACCCAGAGACAAGAACCCAGGACGTGAAAAACTCATAATTCAAATTTCTGCCTCGTTGGGAATCGAACCCAGGACCCTCTCTCTGCACGGCAGCCCGGCATGATGACGGCCATACGAGTCGTAATCTAAAAATCGGTCGTCTTAAAATCACCATTTCTATTACATAGTCGGATTAAATTCATTATTTTATTATTATTACATAGTCATTGTCACGTTCCGCCTGAGCCGAGCCAAGCGACAGCGCGGAACAAGCGATAGAGAGGTAAGATCGTCCTAAGCGTTCGACTTTTATCGAAAAAATTGTAATTTACAATTAACTAATACAGAATAATGATAGTTCAATGAATAATTCAATTAAATTCATAAAAGTATGCAATTTTTCATCAATGTTTTCTTATGACATTATCACGTAAAATTATCGTCCGTGAACCGACTTTACTGACAACCATTTTTACATTACAGTGGCAGTTTGCCGCCAAATAGATGACATTCAGCGTATCAATGCAGATAAAGCATAGACACAGCGCATAGACACAGCGACACAGATTAGCAACTTGACTAAATACGTGGTCATTCGCCACCGCCATACTTTTTGCGAAGCGCCAATCGCGAGGCACATCCACGTTATTAATTTTAGTCGATTATTGCTCGCGAGACATGTGGACATGCCTTGCTTTGATAGGAATAATAAATTGAAAGTTCTATTTCTGCAGTTACAGGATTATCTTGTTTCTATTAAGAAGATGGGTTATTTATACATATTGCCCATATTCGTTTGGTGGTTATACTTTCTAATAAATATAATTTATGCAATAGTGAAGGCCTCCACAGATTCTATTTGTCTTAGTCCAAGTAATAAAAATATCGATGTTTTATATCAACGTTAATTAGGTGCTGAGTTTCGAATTTCACAAATTAATACTAATTTTTGTACGTGATTTTAACGTGAGGTTGTTAAGAGATATGTTTTCGTTATTTAGCGCCTTTCACATTGACATTTATACTTTAAAAGGCAACAAAAATATCTTTTTTCAAATTATTACGAAAGTCTGATTCAATTTTTACTTACATTAGTTTTTCGGTTTCAATTCAAAATTAATTGAACATTAAGAATCAATGTCACTAAAAGGTGTTTAATTTTATAAAAAGTGCAAAAATATTAATTGAAAAAATGTCTAGAAAGTTCGAAATTCAAACTGAATTCAATTTCTAAACATGTTTTCTCCACCCAAACCTTCCTCTTTCCTTAAAGTAAACAAAAAACAGACGTGACAAAATACTAAGTTTAAAACGATAACAAAAATAGTCGCCAGTCCAAATAATTCGATTTCCGAACTGACTTCCATTTTCGAATCCATTCAAACGCCATATCCACAGAACTCTGTCGACGCGCGTCGTGTGTGGTCCGCTTGTAACGGCGTGTGCTCCACCGCAGGTTATAATAATTCATTTACATTGCACAGAATGTACGCGTCTTATGAGATTCCAGTTGGAATTTAGGGAGGTTTGTAAGGGTACGGTAGCGTAGTGCGGGGCTTTTGTCTATTGATAGAGATGTCTATTTTGTTTTTTTTTTAACTTTATGGAACACCAAAGTAATTGTTTTTGAATAAAGAATAGAATTGATTAAATTTGGTAGATGTGCGAAAAATGATCTTTTAGAGCCTTTTAGATTTTGTTACTAAACCCGATGGTTTTTGATTAATAGTAGCAGTTTTGGTCAGAAATCTGTTTTTAATACAATGGCATACTTAAGTAAAAAAACTATATTCACATCATGGTTTTAATAAATCAATAATTAAGCTTCCTTCTAGTTAATGGACTCACTAGAGTTGTGTGAAGTCTGGAAATCCGCAGTTGGCCAACATGGTGGACTATGGCCTGTGGGAGTGGGACACTGTGAGAGGAGACCAGTGCCCAGCTGTGGGACAATTATGAGCTGATATCACGATGACTCTAGTCGGGAGTTTACTTTTTGCACGGATATGAAGTTACTACGTTACTAATTCCGCGCACAATTTAAAACCGCGATATGCAATTATGTGCTCTTAAAATTCGTTAATACCAACATTTGGACGGTTTTTGTGAATTTAGGAGAAATTCCATTGGATGTTCCACGATTTGATTTTTACTCTACATGCTATGCTAAAAAAGATGGAGCATTATTGTAAATTAGACGTCTTCAGAAAAAGTCATGCATTGAAGAAATGTTTTGATAAATTATCAAATTATTATTATAATGTATGAAACAAGAAAAAATGTCACCTGAAACTTTTATTTACTAACCACTCAATATTCGTCGTCTATTAAATAATTTAATATTCCTATAACATAGTCAGGTTTTAAGTTTTTAAATTACATCTAACACTGGCAGTTACGTTTCGAAAACTAAAACCTCTAACTGCACTGCAACATGCGTTCTAAAAACGAATTCAAATTTGAAATTCGAATTATTGACCAGTGCTACAGTTTCCAAATTATCACCAATCAGTGCTGTTTGCGGAGACGAGGTTTGACGAGCGCAGCCGATGTTTGACGAGCGATGTTTGACCATTCATTGTGTTTGCTGTTCATGATCTCAGATCTTGAGTGTTTACGGACTGGTTACTGCTCGTGTTGACCATTCGACGCAAAAAAGCGGAAACGGAACCCAAACCAATGTGATTTTGAAGTGAATACTTCTGTAGTATCGTTGTGATTCGGAATTCGATGAAACGGAAATGACGCGCAAACGAAGTGAAACGTCAACGTCAGACACATTTTAACGTGGGTGAAAAAGAGATAGGAAGCATCGGCAAAATGGCGGCTGACGTAAGCAAAGCAAAACATCAATATTTGGACTGACAGTATTCTTTTTTTTTTAAGGGTACACTTCTAGAATGACGTGTCAATTGCACACATTTTTTGGAACGAAGTTCCTTACGGCAGGCTTGAAGGGGATAGGGATTTTGCTGCGCGACCGAACTGAAAAATATGTGATAGTAAAACCGTAAGAAAAAATGCGTGGAATAAAAGCGTTAAATGAGATGTGCGCAGGCGCGACAGTCGCATACACAAGCGAGTAGTGTATAATACCTTTCTCTTTCTCCCTCTTTCTTTTCGTTCGCCGTTGCCTTCATTAGCCGAAGGAACTTCGTTCCTACCTGGTGTCCCATTTTTATTGCAGATTCGGGATCCGAATAAAATTCTACATCGAATGCTCCGTCTCGTGGCGCTACGACAATTTCGTAGAGTTGAATTTAACCCTATATAACCCTACAATACCCTTATTATGGTTCATTCCGTAGCTTTGTGCAAAAATAATTTAAAAAAAAACCGATTTCAAACAGGAAACTAAAAAGTAAAAAATAAATTTACTTAGCACAAAGTAATTCGTATTTTGATTTAGTTAATCAGAAATGATTAAAAAAGTATTTTAAAATTTTGAAGTCTTTTGTATAAAAGTCTTCGTCTGACTTGCCTAATAGGTCAGTTAGCTTAAACAATATCTACTGATGTTTGCTGTTCAAAGCGCTCCACATTGTGTTCGTAGTTAGGGTAGTTAGCGGGAGAGGGTTCAAGCGGGGTATAATTACTACGTAGTACACTCGGACACGACCGGGTTGATTGAAGGAGGTTGGAAGTACGATAAGATAAGGTGTGGAGCCGGCTACACTTTTTAGAGGCGATCATCTCAGACCTCAAGGGTAGCAACGCATCTGTGACCGAATTATAACAAGACTCTTACTAACAATTACCGACTGGACTATTAGTAACAACAACTAACAGTCCCTGTCCCAGTCCTCATACTTACTAACTAACCAACTAACTAACACCGTCTGCTAACCGACTAACCATCCTAGTCCCGATGGAGTCGTGTTCTGAGTCGGTCACAGTTGTCATGTCAGCGGAAGGTGGTGCAGCATGCTCGTTTGCTACCTTAAATACATAAAAAATATCTCGTCTGCGCATTTATCGGTTAACACAACTTACAAGAGAAGCCGTAAGCAAATAAGAACAAAATGAATCTCTAATTGAAAGTGACGACATAACTTATTGGGGAAACTTAAATATTATTAAAAATACAACATTATCGCGGTATCGACAGCATCTGTCGGGTTGAGCTGAAACATGTTCGGGTAAATAAACTCCACAGCTAATAATAACTTAGTCATGTTTGTCTGTCTGCTTGTACATTTGTCAACGAACATTAATAAAAAAAAGGATTGTGTGGTTTTATGAAACCACGGTAAAAGTGAAACTTTTTTTCAAATTATAGACATTTAACTAAAAAATTTTGGAATAATATTCCAATAAGGGTAAAAAATCGCTTTATCAATCTTAATTTTATACTTGGAAAATTGGAATGATAATGGGAAATAATAAAAGTAGACTATTACATTAAACACTGACAAAAACAAACAAAATAGCGTGGAGCACTGGCACACGGTCAGCTGCTGCGAACTATAGGCACCGCCATATTGGCCTTGGCTGCTCTGACGAGCGCCTTTTACTTTATCCCTACTCCGCGGTCGACCGTCACGCGACATGCAACACACAGACGAAAAAGTTTGAGACGATGTAATAAAAGTTTCACTTTAATTAATAGGAAGAAAAACTATTTTACAATTTATAATTGCCGTGAAAACTATCAAAGCTTTACGCGAATTGATAATGATCTGACGGAGTTCTGAGGTAACATACCTACATAAAAAAACCAAACCGAACTACCGCCGTTTTTGAAGTTGGATATAAAATTAACACAACACGCACACACACACACGTGCCCTTGTGTTTTATATCCTATTAATATTATAAATGCGAAAGTTTGTATGGATGTACGAATGTTTGTTGCTCTTTCACGCGAAAACTACCGAATGGATTTTGCTGAAACTTTACAATAATATAGCTTACACATCAGAATAACACATAGGCTATATATTATGAAGATATAGCGTGAATTATCCAAAATATATAATTAAATCTTTGCAAACCGAAGGAATAAGTTTCCCGAAGCGAAGCGAGAGCTGGTCGCTAGTAGTTTATAAGTGTTATAACTACACTAATCTTAGTGAAAGTCGTAGTTAAAGTATTTTGTTTATAAATTGTAAATCCGTAATTGGCTGTAAGTTTTTTTCCATATGTTATGTAATTTTACCAATTAGAGCTGTGGATTTTGTAAAATAAAATAAATAAATAAATAAAGGAGGAGAAACCATACTCGTATTTACCATTAGATGGTAAGCAAAGCCACGGCAAGAACGTAGTGTAATATCTCAAATCGCAAGTCGCAGACATCGTAAGTAAATCTGTCAGTGACGGCCGTTCATCACCGCGCCCATAATATTTATAGATGAGTTACGGGTTAAGTATGCCTCTCTATATTGTATCTATCTGTGGAGATAGATAGATGTCTATCTATTATAAAACTGCAACGAGGGTGTAACTTTAGATGTGTACATCAAATCGGGTTATTTCCCCAATAATATCAAAACTAAAGACTTCAAAAATGAACTCAAACTCAAACTCAAATCATTTTATTCCATGTAGGTATTTAGAATACACTTAATATTTAGAATACACTTGCTTCGGTGAAGGAAAACATCGTGAGGAAACCTGCACACCAGAGAGTTCTCCATAATGTTCTCAAAGTTGTGTGAAGTCCACCAATCCGCACTTGGCCAGCGTGGTGGACTATGGCCTATACCCCTCACACTGTGAGAGGAGACCCGTGCCCAGCAGTGGGACAGTTATGGGTTGTGATGCTGATGAACGATGGTCTGTTACTTTAGATGTGTACATCAAATCGGGTTATTTCCCCAATAATATCAAAACTAGTCTTCAAAAATGACCATCATAAGTGTATTGTAATAATAGCCACTTGATTTTGAATTTGTTAGGGTGACATTTGAAGTCAGGACAAATTGGTTTGATGTTATGAAAAGATCCAGATGTTTGTAAAGTCCGGACATGTTAGTACCCAATTAAAATTTACTATTTTTGTTTTAGAGATGTCACTTAATGGTATTTTTGGAACGTAGTTCTTTTTAATAAAAATAAAAATTAGAACATCATCCAGCAATGGGACATTATCACAATTGTACGTTTTTATTCAATTTTTATTAATATCCAGTCAAATTAAAAAACCGGCGAAAAGCTCCAAATTCCGGACATGTCGAGTAGAGATCACCATAATGTTCTCGAAGTCTACCAATCCGCACTTGGCCAGCGTGGTGGACTGTGGCCTGTACTTTATGAGAGCCGAACCCAGCAGTGGGACAGTGGGCGATGTTGTTGCGATGTTATGAGTGATTATTTGTGTGTGAGAGATTTCTGTTTTTATTGATGGCAGCAGTAAATAGCCAATTAGTTGGTACATGTTGGTAGGGTCGTGGTCGGGTGGTAGCTGCCAAGTGACGGCGTCGCTCGATACATTTCTCTTATGGTGATTTATATGGCTGAAGATACAGGGTGTTTTGTGACAATATTAAGTATTATTGGAATGAAGTCATGTCAAAGGCACCCGACAGGAGAACCTACATTTATCTGACACATTAACATGTGCCCCGGCCGGGAATCGAACCCGGACTCCTCGCTTCGTACTACCAACTAGGCGACGGGGAACACGTAAAGCGGGGGAATAATCAAGAGCGAGTCGCACTCGCACGCGTAGGGTTCCGTGCCACCGAGCGATATGAACTCTAATTAGGTCAATGGCTACAACCCATTAATGGCCCACTACTGAGCACGGGTCTCTCCTCGTACCTGAGGAGGCCTAGAGCATGCTCCACCACGCTGCTCCAGTGCGGATTGGTGGAGGGGTTAGTGGCCAACCCGAGTGTCGGAAATTTTAAGCCGCCCGAAGGTATCCGACATGGCTTAACGACTGCTACCAAATGATAACAACCGGGACCGACGGCGTTGCGTGCCCTCCGAAGCACGGAAGCGCTCAAGATATTTAGCCACTAGCGGTCACCCATCCAGCTACCGACCGCGCCCGCTGTTGCTTAACTTTGTCGATCACTTGAGATCGACGCAAGCCGCCGGGCTATGAGCGCTTCAATTAATAATTTAGGTCAATATCAAGATAAAATGCAGAAAACTCCCATTTTCAAAGTTACTTGTATGGGAACCCCCTTTGGAATCTAACTTTCTACTTTTTAGAAAACCTGTGAAAATTTCAAGTGCCTACCAAAAACCAAGCTAAAAATCAAATTTCTTTCTACCTTCCTACTTTCTCGGTCAGCAACGTATTGGTGATGCTTTTGGTGTTACTTCTGTCCATAAGCAACGACCACTTACCATCAGATGAGTCGTCTGCTCGTAGGTATATCAGCTTTTTAACTATGTAACATACATATAATTATACTTAATATCACATACATTACATAATGTCACATACATATATAAAAATCAATTGCTGTTCGCTAGCCTCGCTAAACTCGAGAACGGCTGGACCGATTTGGCTAATTTAGGTTTTGAATTATTTGCGGAAGTCCAGGGAAGGTTTAAGGTGAGTAAATATGAAAAATCAGCTTTTTATTTATTGATTCTGAGGCGGCACGAAGTTTGCCGGGTCAGCTAGTAAAAGCTAAGAGTACCTTGACTCTGCCCATTTGACAATAAACACAAAACAACTCTTACAAACTATCAGCATCTTCCCACGAAGTTTCATCTCAAATATTCAAACCGGCTGTGTCTGCGGCCATAATTCAAAATGGCGACAGGCATAATTGGTCCCTAATTAGTGAGTGGACGATATATCACGGCGTTTAGCCCTTCGCCCCCGACGCTTCAGATGTGCCGGGACTCAAATAGATGTTTATTTTCGCCAAATGTTCCTTATTGTTGCCCATTTGACAGTAATGACGTGGAAAATCGTTGTCAAAAACGAGCATGCAGCACCACCTTCCGCTGCCGCCCATGACAACTGTGACCGACACAGAACAAGACTCACATCGGGACTAGGATGGTTAGTCAGTTAGCAGACGGTGTTAGAACGTTAGTTGGTTAGTTCGTTAGTAAGCATGAGGACTGGGACAGGGAATGTTAGCGACAGGTAGTCCTGTTAGTAGTTGCCAGTCTAGTCATTATTATCAATTTGTCAGTATAACGACCACGGTATGGGCAGGACGTGCGCCTGCGCAACTAGCTGGATGCGGAAGTGATTTACTGTGTATCTGGGCGGGGTTGGGCAAAATGTAATCATGATTACAGATTACAATTACGTCTGGGCGCGCGGAAATGCCCCCGCGAACTTTCGAGAAAAGGTAGTAAAGTAAGGGGTAGGAAAGGGAACAGGAGTACTCGTAGGTACTGAAGGAGTAAAGGTTGTTAGAGCGGTCTTTGGCCGGGGCGTTTCCGTCCCTCCCGATGTAATCGTATTCCGTAATCATTATTACATCTTGTCTCATGATAAACACAGTTAAATTTCTACGCCTATAGTGCATAGTTACACATACATACATACATACTTATAGTACATATTTACTTGTATGTTATTTTATCTTTTTACGTTTTCAAACCTCCATCGCTGATAACTGTTTTGGCCAAAGGTTGTCTGGTAAATGCTTTTAGCATTAAGTCCGCCTTTTGTACCACATTGATTTTGGTATAATAAAGTTTTAATAAATTCCAAGCATACCTATAGTTTAAGTACATTGAACCTAATAGTTGGATGGGTGACCGCTAGTGGCATTTATTTAGTTCTTTCGTGCTTCGTATATGTAAAGCCCTCGGTACCTGTTTGTAAATTAGATAGCAATCGTCATCGTCATCGTTAAGTCATGTCGGAGGCCTTCGGGCGGAATCAAAACTTCCGATACTTGAGTTGGTTAGCTGGTTGGCCTAAGCCCTCCTCCTGAGAAGAGACTCGTACCCCGTACTGAGTCATTAATGGGTTGAAGTCAAGTCAGTTTCAGATATATTTTCAATGCAGTCATTAAAAAAAAATAGGTACTAGTTATTCCAATTCAAAAATGTAGGTAGTTAGTATTCAAAAACAAAACTTAAGTATGAACAGATCAGTGTCCCAACGAACAATCAAAGGTTCAGTTCCCGGGAGATGTAAATCACGCGCATGACTGCGGCTTATAAATCACTGATTAATATCCATTTAGAGATGATTTGTGGTCGATCTTTTTATTGCAAGTAGCGAAATTGTTGCCATTTTGAAACTGCTCAGGTTTTCCGTGAAGACGTCGTAAGGCTACTAAGTAAAAAAGACGTAAGTAGAAAAGACGTAACTAAAAAATGCCTTACATCCCAGACGTAAGGTCTTTTTTTGTTACGTCTTTTGCTTGAGAATCAGCGCTTTCTTTCTTTTCTCTTCCTTCTTTCCTTCGTTTGTGATATCTAAATGTGTGCGTGGCATGAGTGTGTGAACGTTTGTTTTTTATATGTATATAGGGTGTCTGCTTTGTCGACGGATAGTATTTTTATGCAAATAAATAAAAAAAAATATAAGACTGCATGCATATGCGTGCGGTATTGGTAATGAAGTATAATTAAACAATTTTTAAAACTAAATCAAAATTTTTGACTTAATTCTACAATAAATTAACTGCATTATTACTTAATTTACTTTTATATTTTCACGTTTGGCACACATTATTTAATAATTTGTATGTGCTTTGTATTGTAGTTTGATAATACCTATCGTTAGGTTAATACCTTATCTTTAGTGCATATCAATGCTATCTTTGTCAGGAAATCGGCCATCATAAGTTTAATCGGAGTATTTAAAGGTTTTAAAATCAAACAACAACATACATTTTGGAAACCATAGATATAATTTATTTCTTTTTACAAATTAATTCTAGTACAGTCGACAGTAACTTACGAAAACACATTTAAAATTTATATAAATATAATCATCATAAAACACAAGGAATACGATACATTAACTTAAATGGAAGAATACAGTGACTTGATTTCCGAATAATAAAACAATTAAAAAATCAGAAATAAAATATGTACAACAGAACATAAATATGACTTTTAATACATTTTAACTCTGTACACTATTTACAAATTCAAAAACAGCGAATGAATAATAGGATGACAATGTGGCTAAAAACACAGCGTCTAATTCTAAAGAATTACCGCATAATGCTTAGATTTTCATTACTTTATTCCTAGATTATTTTTACAAAACAAAACACGATAACTATATTGTAACGTATGTACATACGTACGTATTTTTATTGATTTATGATGGAAAGCCTCTATAAATTTCTTACAACAATATTCATAAGTAATACTAACAATAATTTATTATTATATTTAAAATCAGAATAATTTTGACGATAGGGATATTCGAACGATAAAATAAGCAGTAAATATTGGACGTCTTTTTGTCCAAATACGTCTTTACGGCTTATTTCTAATTAGTCGTAATTAAAATTATCATTCGTTATTACGCCCACTTTCATACCAAATAGTCGTATTTACAAAACCACAGACTAAGTAATAATAACTCCTCCACTAAGCTAAATATTTAATACCCCATGTGAGAGTAAATAGGTACTTACAATACCTGAAACAATTAATGCACACGCAATAAGTACCTATAAGCATTTATTGGTACCAATAAATACCAATGGACACTTGTATATATTTAGTTCAATTAATTTTACAGCAATTAAAATTAATTTTACTATAATTAATGCTCAATTATGTTAAAGGCCAATAAGCTGTGTGCGCAATAACCAGGTTGTAAGTACCGATAAACACTTGCAAATACTAATAAGTGCTAATAAACACTTATAACCATAAGTGTTTCCTCTCACACGTCGTAATATTAGTAGAGCGGATTTGATTTTAAAGTTATGTGAAGTCTACTTCGGCGACTTAAATAATTATTTTAACACTTACATCAAATTATCACTAGCAAATCTTAAAAAACATGATTCGCTAAAATTACTAGAAATACCATTATCTAATCATCGATTTACTAAATAAAATGGCTTAGTCGACATTGGATCTATTCGCAAAATAACGTAGTCGGACTTATTTGCAAAAGTCCTTATTCTCAAACGCCTTATTCCGTAAACACCCCATTCTAATTAGGACCTGTCTGCAGATCGACTCGGTTTTTTTGGATATTCTGGACAATAAGTTACAAAAACGTCACAAAGGTAAAGTTGCGTCTTTTTTATTTATGAACTAGTAAACCCTCGCTTCGCTTCGGGAAACCTGTCCCTTACCCAAGTCCAAAATTGTTAAACGTAACCAGCGCACGAATTTGTTTTCACGCGCGTTATTTTTCATTTTGCGAAAAAATTTAATATATTATACATATAAACTTTCCTCTTGAATCATTCTATCTATTAAAAAAACCGCATCAAAATCCGTTGCGTAGTTTTAAAGATCTAAGCATACATAGGGACAGAGGAAGCGACTTTGTTTTATACTATGTAGTGATATCATTTGAGTTTATTTATTAATGTTAAGTTTTTAAATTTACGATAACATGATGGGAAAACGCTTATAAAAATACTTAGTAAAAGCAATTAACTTATTAAATTCACTTTTGACTTCAAGCCTTAGAAACAACCTAAGGTTTTTTCGTGTATTGTCAAATCGGCCACAGTAACACGTATTCTGAAAATTTTAGCTGTCTACCTAATTCAGTCAAGAGATGACAGACAAAATGACAGTCAGACATTGGAGGCATATTAATAGAGATCCGTTTTTACCCCTTGTGGGTACGGAACCCTAAAACTACATAGGTATATTTCGGTTATCTATGGACCAAATAAATTTAGGTACTGTGCAGTAAGTGGGACCTTGACTATGCTCCAGTTAAAAGTGTGTGTGGAAACTCTACAGGTTAATAAACTTAATTATGTTTTATAATGAAGTGATAGCCCGGCGACTTACGATTGTTGAGAAATAAAATAAAAATATTCCAATTTCAAATGTATGCAATAAAAGTATTTTCGCGCGAATTTATTGTTTTGAAATAAAATGAAAATGTTCCAATTTGAAATTCATGTAATAAAATAAATTCGCGTGAATTTTATAGTTCTTTCTTCTATTGACTTTGGACTTGTGCCAAAAAAGACTCAAGTGAAAATTGGGTTTTAATTTACAAGCTATGGAATAATGATTCAAAATGTGCTAAGGCTTGAAACTACCGCGAAATATTTTGTGAAAAGGTAGGTAGTGCGGTCTTGGCAGGGGTATTTCCGAATGAAGACAAGTGCTCAATGGGTCATAAAGGGGTAAAATAAATTATGTTCTTGTATAAATATAATACGTACATTTGGAATAGGGTTGTCCTATCTGACATACATATCAATAATTAACCCCCAGTTCATTTTTAAGGACAGAATTAACCCTCTTATAAAAACTAAACCGAATACCGCCATGGCTGCCTAAGTGATTTATAATACGATTTTAATCGCTCACTCGAATCGATATTGTAAATATGTTATTAATGATATATTAAAATAATACTGTTTATTGAAGATTGTGTTCAGAATGGAGTTTTTGTAGTATTACGGACGCCACCTGTACTATATATTTATTGGCTTTAACCCATTAATGGCCCACTACTGCATACATACTCCACCACGCTGCTCCACAGCGGATTGGTGGAGGGGTTAGTGGCCAACCCAAGTGTCGGATTTTTACATGCCGCCCAAAGGCATCCGACATGGCTTAACGATAACGACTGCTACTATATTGCTGGGATATTGCGTTTAGCCGCCCGCAATAACCCGCAATAACAATTTTTCTCAACTACCCTCCATGTTAACGTACAGTATAAGCTAAAGATCAAACAATCTATCTATATATATAAAAGGAGAAGCTGACTGACTGACTGACTGACTGACATATCAACGCAGGGCCTAAACTATAAGGGTTAGAAACTTGAAATTTTGCACAGGGGTTCATTTTATAACGTAGGGGAGCACTAAGAAAGGATTTTTGAAAATTCACCCCCTAAGGGGGTAAAACGGGGGTGCAAAGTTACTAAGAAACTTTGCCGTTTTTGAAGGTATTCGAATGAAATTCAGAATGAAAGTATTTCATTGAAAGTTATGAAACACGTATAAAATATATTTTCAAAAATCATCCCTTAAGCGGGTAAAAGGCGGGCGCACAGTTAGTATGAAATTTGATTTTATCAACTTTTATATATTTAGGGATTTTCTGCGGGCGAAGCCGCGGGTGTAGGCTTGACTTTTATAAATAAACTTGTATCTCTTCCTACGTAACGCTAATCTCCTCTTCCTCATCACTGTCAGCGGCCGTGCTGTGGTTGTAGAGACCTTGGGCCATCAACTGGAGAGCCAGAGGATTGCGCTGACCGTTCGTCTTCTTGATCTTGGCTCGTTTGTTCTGGAACCAGATCTTGATCTGCGCCTCTGCTAGACCCAGCTCAGCTGCGAGCGCCTGGCGTCGACGCTCGGTCAGGTACCGGTTTTCGGCGAACTCGTGCTGTGGACAACGGGTTGGATGAGTTCGAAGATCAGTGTTATAAAGTTCAGGAGCTTAGAATAATAACACTATAGAAAGACTGTCTTCACACAAGCGCGCTAAAGTGCTTCACTTTAAAAAATATATTTTATTTTGCTGTATTTTTTTATTATGCTACTTTTTGTAATACATTTGGTTGGTTAATAAAAAAAGTACCAAAAAACGATTAATGACAAACAGTGTGATAGGGGTCAGCAACGCATCGGTGATGGCTTTGGTGCGCGACATACCATCCTCGCCTGCGTGGCTCGTCTGCGTGGGTCGATCGTTCACATGAAGAATCCTACCTTTAGCCTGGCGAGCTGGGCTGCGCTGAAGGCAGTCCTAGGCCGCTTCTCTTCAGAGTTCATCTTCTTCTTCATCCGTCTACTTCTGGGACCTGTTGACAATAGATAAACTTTATGATGCTGTATAATTATACAAATAACGCTACACACTCGTGCAGTGTAGGTTGAATCTAGTTTAGAATATGACCAGTTAAGCTCGTTACAGAGTAGCGTTGTCACTGCTAAGAATTTTTATTGTCTATATTTTTGCTAAATGTTTTTTATTGAACTTTATTCTTTTTTCTTTCTTCTCTCTTTATCCTTGATATCTCTCTCTCTCTCTCTTTAACTTTGGTGATGCCTGTTATCGATGTGTAGGTATGCCACAACGATCAATCACCATCACATGACTCGTTTACTTGTTTAGTCAAACATTGGTAAAATATGGATTTGTGTCAGGTGGTTATTTTTCTAAAAAAATTAAAATAAAAAAAAACAATTAAATTAATTTCTTTTAAAAAAAATGAGCGCTTTCACGGTTCGGATGGCACGTAGAGCCTTTGATGCTGGTTGTTTTCATTACATAGCAGTCGTTAAGCCACGTCGACCACCCCTCCACCAATCCGCACTGGAGCAGCGTGGTGGAGTATGCTCTAGGCCTCCTCAGGTATGAGGTTATACTAATCGGTTCAAGCCAATAATATTGAAGTGGCAACCCTATAAGGACTAAGCCAGTAGGTATCTCAAGGTGTCTCCTAACAAGATCACTGATAATAACTATATTACGTTTGAACTGCACTTTTAGGTAAACGGCAACAGTAACTCACTGTTTACAGACGATGGTTACTTAACACAAGGTTAAATGGGTTGTTTGTTCATGTTCAGAACTTTGGCATTTGGATTGTTCATGTTCAGTACTTTGGCTTTTGGATTTTTCCAGCTTTTGATCTTGTCTGGCCGAGTCGGCCGACCGGCGACTATTAAGTTGCCCTTAAAAAAACGCTACACACTCACAGCCCCACACTAGCATTCCCTGTGTCGTGGGTGCCATGGACAACACACAAGACAAGAACACACACACCCAGACCAAGAACGGAAATTTAAACTCATCATTCAAATTTCCGCCTCGCTGGGAATCGAACCCAGGACCCTCGGAACGGCAATCCGGCGTGTTAACCATTGCGCCATCCGGGTCGTCCTTGAATATCGATTTGCCCGAAGCGAAGGGAGGGCGGGTGGCTATAATACCGAAAGTGTCCAATGGACGTACATTCAACAAAACGGGTACAAATTTCACGCCAATGGAATAAGCCCCGAGTCTCGTAATTGAATTAGATGGCCCCCATGATAAAGTAATAATTCTTATTGCTCGGCCGCAGAGCGAGACACGCGGAGACATGGCGTTGGTTCTGTGAAAATCCGCGAGGTGCCGCTAGTGTAGAGGTAAGGGAAATTTTTGCGAAATGCTCGTATTTTGGATGTGACATAATAATATAGTTAAAAAAAATATTATTTAAAGATTGTAATTGGTTATTTTTTTACTTATCGTTCATGTTTGACAACAATCCTATCTACGGATGGCTGTATAGCCCAAGAAGGTAATCGACAGACAGAAATTACAAAAAATGTACTTTGTACCGATATCTTAGAAAAAACATATTCAACACTGGCCGTGACCACGATCCATGCAACTGGATTGAAAATACGTACAAAATACAGAAGCTGTCCCACCCAAAGATATTAAAACTATAGAGGGTTACGTTCACACAACGCGACTTTTACTTTTTGAACCACATACGAGTATAACATCATTGGTCCCGCCGACGTCTATTTATGACGCCATATCTATTTATTAACAGTTCTATGGCACCGCCATGTTGATCTATTTAAAAGCGATTATTATATTACAGAGTGTACCAATGAACACGCGGACTGTACCACTATTATTACTATATATGTATAGCTTGTGTCGTACTGATCAAACTGCTTACGTGGTCGGAGTTTTTATCGAAGTAGGTATATTTAAATAGTAGCTGTTGCCCGGTACTTTTAACTTCTCAAACAAACTTTTATACCTTACTTTACCACCTTAAGGGTTGATTGAAAAAACGTCGAAACAGGTGTCATTATTTCTAACCATAATCACAAAGACTACTTTTATGATATCTGCTTTACAATCGCCGGAACACACAGCATACGGCATTATGCAACGCTAAGGATCTTCGTTCCAAATATTGTGTAGGTATTTTTTTTAATTATAAGTTAATGCTTAACTACAATCTAACCCGATGGTAAATAGTGATGTAGTCTTAGAATAATAACACTATAGAAAGACAGTCTTCATACAAGCGCTCTGTCTAAAGTGAAGCACTAAACCGAAACTTTACCGAATTTCGGCTGCGGATAATCATATGTTTGTAGCAATAATAAATAAATAGTTATCTTTTCAGAGAATTTGTGACACAATTTAACTGGACAAATCGTCATAATCCTTTTTTTTCGCGAGACACGTTTGGCGTGCGTTGACATGAGCTGCCCGGTGTTTGGAGTCATTTCTGGCTCTAAATAAGGTGCTTCAAAACGGCCGCGCGGACTTCGTTTCTATAGTGTAATTATTCTAAGGATGTAGTATAATGAACGTGTATGTCGATGACTGATACGGTGTCCAAAGCCGAAACAGTAACCTAACAAAGAAAAACAGTTTTAAGTACTGCAAATAATAACATGATTTTAATCAGTTTGATCAACTCACTCATTCACTAACCGTCACAACACTAATAAGATCACAAACCGTGCAATTTATTTCAGAATCGTGCTATCCTTATCATCATCAAACAAACAATTGAAACAGCCGACTGAACGAACGACCCGACGTTCAACAATGAATATGCCGTCTAAATAAATCAACGTATAGATTTGAATCTTATTAAACAGCTAGACTAATCCTACATTTAATTCCAGTGTTGTACAGAACATTTTAAATCACCTACAATCGTCCGGGATCTGGACACATTACGGCAATGCACAGAGTAATAAATTGGCTAAGTGAAATGCTATCAACGGAGGAAAATACTGGCCATAAACACTTCCCGTTTTCCTGGTAGCAATAAAATTAAGAACGGAAATGGCAACTTTATACGCATCCTTTTCGTTCGCGCGAGAATCCGTTACCACGTGCAATTTCTTTTGCTGACGCGCAACTATCTCTTTCTAATGAACGCTTTTATTTTTTGTTTTATTGAAAACTAAATCTATAGAAACGGCTGATCATAATTATCGTATTTAAATCACTTTATTTATTTTTTATTTTAAGGTTAATGACATTTAAATGGAATGAATAAAAATAAACGTTGATGAAGTATTTTTCTTTCAATAAAATACTATGCCTATAGTACTATTTTTTTGCTTTTCTTTTCCAAAAGAAGAAGGTAGTTTTCTTCCAAAACGGTGGTAACCCTATTTGAATCTTTTCTTAGAGATAGCATTGAATATCTGCGAATTGTTCATCTGAATATTATTAAAAAATAGTAAACCTATTATTCATAATCAAGTAAGTGCAGGGTACTTACTTCGAAAAAAATCTAAAGCTTTTCATAAAACGTAAAAAATGTAAAAAAAGTATAGAATTGCCATGATCTTAAATGAGATCCCTCCATTCATTTCCTTCCTAAATTAAAGAGCCCTAACGATGCACCGTTAAAACCTAATCCTTTTAGCTTTCAATTTTTTAGTACAGCTACTCTTCAACTCTGTCAGTGATTGTACTTGGCTGTACAAAATACGCTAAACGAACGTTAGACCAGAATTTTAATTACATTACTCTATATGCTTGCAACACCACAATCTACGTCCATAAACAACCGACAATGGTCCTTAAAGTAACGCCTGAAATCGCTGTTTACTTTACCGCGAGTGAAATTAAAAAAACTTTTTTTTAATGTTACACGGAATAAATTCATGGCGCGAAAAAATTTAAAAGAGTTCCACGAGGGACATTGAGTTTTATTGCTTTAAGAATAGAACAGGAAATGGTGTAAGCACAAATCTTTTAGGCGCTAAAAGTGTTGGGTGTTCAGAACAAAAGAGATTGTAGCTTCGTATTAATAGAGTTTATTTTCGGATGTGGATCCAAAAGTCGTTTATCACAGATAAAACAGCCGGTAACTTTTTTATTCGTGTTTTTAATTAAACAAAGGCTCGAAATGTGCTCAGGATTTTCCGTACGTACTTGTTAAGTTTGGCTTGGCTATAGCGCTATCTACGGCTTCCGTTGTTGTACGGTTTCAGACCATTTGTCATTGTTCTAAGAACTTTAAAGACATCCCTGGTCACTGAATGAGTCAGATAGTTCATTGGTAAGCTTTAGGGATATGGAAGTATCAGATTATGCCACATCAACGCGAGTTGCACTTTATGATTTGCTCCGATGACAATGTTGTAATATTAATTATGGCTGTGAAAGACAATTACGGAACGTATGAGACAGAAACAGATACTTAGCTATAAAAATTGCGACAATTGGCCGAAATTAATCCCTCGCTTTTCGCGCGCTAGTGACAAAATAGAACTAACTTCATGCTGTTAAAGGAGACGGGGACTTTTGGGCCCAATTTGTAATAAGTTGAAATATAGCTTAAAAAACGCGTTATTTTTTTCTATTATAAAATTTAAAAAATCAGCTTAATTCACAATCTGGAAGATGAAAAATCTAAAAAATAAGTTAGGATCAAAAATAGAATAGGTAATCGATAATTATAATCGATTATATTAAGAATGTGTGCAAACAATTATATAAAAATATAAAAAGGCTTTTCATGAGATGTTATTTTCAATCATTAAGAATAATTAAAACTATTACAAATAAATTAATTTACTGTGAAACAAGACATCTATCTATGTAATAAAGTGAAATCTCAAAATCAATTTTCGATCGAACAATCGATCATTAATCGATTTTGTAAATGAAAATCGATGTTCATCACTGCTCATTTTTGTCTATGTTGACACTTGACAATAATGACAATGAATGACAGAAGTCCCGTCTAAAATCAATCGACACCGTCTTACACTTACACGTCTGACTTTGGCTCGTTATTTTGGATTTATTGGCCGGCTTATCGATTGGATATTGACACCATGGATCATTGTGTGAACTGTGGTATAGTAATACTATCAACGAGCTTTAGATGATGAAATGAATTTGTCAGTGATTCGTCGATGGCGTGCACCACAGCCTGTAAGTACTCACTTATTTATTAGCTAACTGGCACCTACCATACTAGCCTACAGGATTCCTTATATTGTTTATTATCAACCGTATGCTTAAAAGTGCTTAAAAGTGTAAAAATATTATACTTTTTGAAAAGGTAGATAAAGATTGTTAACATTTAACTAAATACCGAAATCGATTGAGTAGCATCATCAGCCTATTAACATCCAACTGCTGGGCGCAGGCCTCCTCTCTAGCAGAGAGGGATTCCGAGCAAAGACCCACCAAACTGCTCCAATGTGGTTTGGCGAAAGTATATTTTTCAGTAGTCTTGATTTCATGAAATAAAAAACTTCATATTTCAGGTAAACAACTGTGACCATGTTTGTCAAGCTTTCTGGGACTTGCCACAAAGACCAACAGCTGTTGATCAACCAAGACAACTTGGCCACCGTAATGTTTGCTTCCGCTGTGGTCGCTCTCATCATGAGTCAGTCATCTGCTTGACACTGGCTCAACTCATGAACTGAGAATATATAATGTAATACAAGAGTGGATTATACCTCGAACTGTAAGTTAAATGAATGTTCATTATTACTTATGCATGCCACATAGATTACTATGTCCTGGGTTCAAGTCATGGGTTGGGCTGTGAAATGATACCTACTGAGGTTTTCTTTCTTCCAAGAATTTATCTATATGTAACAGTGTTGTATGTATATACATAAATATATGTATATATTTATATTCTTATAGCTATTTGTGTATTATTAGTATTGCCATGTAGTACTATTGTAAAACAGAATGTAGATTGTTAAGTAAGTTTATTTGCCGCACCAACCTGTGCTATTTTAATATTTCCTTTTTGCAAAGGTTATCTGGGAGACATCACTGTGGTGGTAAGACCGACTTATTCATAAGGTTCTTTTCTTATTTTACTTTGTATTTTTGTTTTATAAGGGTCTGCAATAAAGTGTTTTAAATAAATAGAATAAGAAAAGAACCTTACTCTTACCCTGGAATTGAGTTAGTTGTTTTATATTCCTGTGCATCAGAGAGCACGTTAAGCTGTCAGTCTCAGTCATTATTACTAACATCTGATACTGACCATTAAGTAATCAAATATTATTGCCTTAAGCCCACCAACCCGCATTGAAGCAGTGCAGTGGGTCTAAGCTCCATATAGGGGATCTATATAGAGGTTAGACTACTATAAGGAGGGTGGTCTGGCCCTGATTGGGCTGTCAATAGGTTGATAATGATGAGGTAGGTTTATTGCAGATAGAACAACCGAGTCACAACAAGTGAGTGAACTAATTCTTATCTCATTAGGTATATATCAAATAAAGCACAATCTTATTATGGCGAGCATGTAAGGGGTAACAATGGCTATGTAATAGAAGTGTCCAGGGAGGTCAGCAGTAGCCTACTTCGAGAGTTGTCAGCTTCAAATACCTTGTGGTTACTTCGGGGACGCATACAATCAAGACATACATTCTTAGACAATATTTTAATTATAATTGAGAAGAATAAAAATCAATAAAAAAAGTGTTTTTTATTTTACCACTTCTTTACCCTTACTTATGATCTCATCAGTCATTTACGTTTTATCATCCTCCCATTCTAAAAGTTTTTTTTATTTACTACAAGTTAGTCGACACCAAGTGTGCTTGCAGTCAACACCTAATGGTAAGTGATGATGCAATCTAAGATGGAAGTTAGGCGTAGGATAAAACCGCCCTTTAGGTTTCTGCCCGACGCCATACCAGGTAAAAAATCTCAATCGGCCCAGCCGGGAATCGCACCCAGAAACTCCGTCTTATAAATCCACCGCGCATACCGCTGCGCCACGGACGCCGTCAAAATATTAATGTTCTATGTTTAAGAATAAAATACTCGAACTTCAAAAATCAGCTGTTCAGTATATAGGTAGTCTCATATTATAACCTCACTTTTACTAAATCTCGTTTATCACTACTCCCAGATTGACAAATTCCGTTTTATTTTCAATTAAAGGTTAATAATATAATAGCTATTAATTGGCACTACTTTCATCTTTTTACAATCCAGGCCCAAGATTGTATGAAAGCGTACCAGTCTCCTTTAGGTGTCGCAGCCAACTTCACATATTAAAATTTCACTCTCATCATTTTTTCATAACGCGCCTAAAGAAGTATAACTTCAATAATATCTAAGAACTTATTTTGACTTATACTTAATATCATTGCTCAGAACCCACACTCGAAAAATGTTTAGACTGTTTATTTGTGAATATATCACAATAAAACAAACACTAAATGTTGCCCAAACCTTACGACCAATAATAACACTATAGAAAGACAGTCTTCATACAAGCGCTCTGTCTAACGATAAGCACTAAACCGAAACTTTCCCGAAAGCGGGGAATGATTCTGCTGCGGATAATCATATGTTTTAGCAAATCATAATATGTTTTTAGCAATAATACATAAATAGCTTTTCAGATATTTTGTGACACAATTTAACTGGACAAATCGTCATAATCCTTTTTTTTCGCGAGACATGTTTGGCGTGCGTTGACATGCCCGGTGATTGGAGTCATTTCTGACTCCAATTAAGGTGCTTCAAAACGGCCGCGCGGACTTCGTTTCTATAGTGTAATTATGCTAAGCTAACAGACAAAAATCATTGTTGGGATCCATTGAGTAATAAATATCCCCTTAACAATTTTTCTCAAATATTTTCCATGTATGTAATTATGTTGATACATGATAATCTAATAAGACATGCGTTTTCCAAAGCGAATCGAGAGCAGTTTCTAGTTAATTAAAGGAAAAAAACTGTAGGCCTCGTATTTTATATCGTACTTGCTGTTAATAAATAATATCAATGTATGATAATGAAAACCAAACATAGCAAACTAAATAACGACCATTATTAACTAATAGTTTACAAAACCAGAATGTATCTATGCAATTCAGAATATTTTTACACAAACTAGACCGCACCGGCTATCCTTTGCCTAACCGCGTCATGCTCATGAAAAAGCAAATGCAAAATGGCGTCGTCAGCCATTAATGAACCGACAGAACATTAACCAACAACAAAAAGACATAACTAGGGACAAACACCCCGAGTTGCGCCATTAAAATACCAATCCCACCCTAACGGGATTAATGAGGTCCGTAATTTATTTAAACAGTTATACAGCGCGTTGCGACGTATTCATTACTCCTGCAATTGGCGCCTTAATTCAAGTCACAGATAAAATATCTACTTTGACACCAATGACATGAGTTATGCCACAGACAATAAAATTAAGACAGTATTTTTAAATATCAATGACGTGTATTTGGCTTTGTTAATAAACAAAGCTATAAATGGCGTGGAAGCGTCAATTATGTCTTAGGAAATACGTTGTAAATAACGAGATTATCCTTGTAACCGAAACTAATCGAGTTTCCTACAACGAAAATGACGACTCAATTATTTGAAATAAAACGAATTAAGTAATCAATAGCTTTGTGAATGAAATCACCTGGCACCGTAAGCATTCGTGAACTAAAACGGGTTTTAAATCAGGTCTAACGAGAATTTTGTTCGTAATAAACACTGAAACTGGGTAAGCACAGAATTAGTAATGAATAGATATAAACTAAAAAGAAAGAAAAATATTTGTCGTTCGTTTTTCTTCCTTGACCCACAAAGCATTGCTGATGCGTTTGGTGTTAATAATGTGAATGGACTTTGACCATCGGGTCTGCTTGATTATCGGATATCAACAAAAAAAAAATACAAAAAACGCCAACTTACAACAGTTTTAGCATCAATATAAAATTATGCTTCATAGATAAGACGGTGGTGAAATCAAAATTTGTGGAATTAACAACAATATTTGCGTAATTGTAGTCACAAGATACATAGGTTAAATAATAAAAAAAGATACAAAATAGAATGGACCTATTGAATTGATTAAATCTGATCTAGACATCGAGCGATTATTATAACTATATTTTATCTATGTTTATTCGCTCTATATTAATATCATCGGGTGCATTGGTAATACCTACGAAAAAAATGGCACATCCGATTGAGGACATTCTCAGTTTGTGAACGCTGTCCTTACTACATTGTAGATATATTTTACATTTTTATTGCTTTATTATTTAAAAGCCTGTCCACTACCTTGACGCTGCTAAAGATATTGAAACGCATGAAGAAATTATACAAAAATACCAGTAGTCCTTTTTGTTTGACATTATCTTTTAACAAAACATTTTAACACGCTAGGTAGGTTGTATGTGTAGGTATATGACTACAGCGGGATGTATATGTGTTACATTGTAAGTAAGAACTAAGAAACAACGCACTGACCTAGTTACACATTTATTTTAATATGCTCATTTTTATCTTATTTATCTTTTAAGTTATAAATTCATACATTATTGGTTATTCGTGTAGGTACCAAATTCAGAGTCAAATAAAGACACAACGCTTTAACTTTTTATTTTAAAGATTTTTTATACTTTTAATAGATATTCAATGATACTTACCTAAGTATAAACAAATTTTATTACTCTTCCGTTGTTTTGTTCCCTCTGAATTTAGCTGCGTTGAAAGCTACTCTGTGGCAAATGAACGAATGACCAAAGATCTACAGAGTTAGGCCTCATTTACATGATACCAGTTTCTTGCCTGTTGCATACAATAAAAATTTCTTATGCAATTATTGTATTACATTTTATTGAATTTTCTCTGCATTTGCAAACATGAGTGCAGTGAGTGAGAGTGTCTTGATCGTTGCTGCTCTTCATAAGCACGAAATATTGAGAAAACAACGTAAAAATATAAATTATTGCTCTTGCATGTACAAGAAAATGGTATCATGTAAATGAGGCTTTATTATGCCACTTTGAATGTGTTATTCTGATTTCATCAGCATCTGTGTAGGTCTAGGTACTGTCAATCGAGTATTTAGGTATTACCACAAGATTAGCTACTGATATCTAAATCCGTAATTAATTTTAAGACAATTCAATATACTTAGAAGGTATAATAAATATCTATACTTAAATCATAATAAATCTGTATCTAATCGCTGTCTGTACATGGAAAATATATGAAAAACTATTATTGGAGGCCTGTAAATATCACGTCTAACAATTTGCGAGTGCGGGTACTAAGGGGCAGGTTTCCCGAAGCGAGGTCGGGTTTACTAGTAAATAAATAAATGCTTGCCACTTCTAGTATTATGAGGTCTGTGGTACAAGGGTATAAATTCAAAATTATTGTGTTTCTGACATCATAATCACGGGAGTTTTCCAAGTTAATGGATGAATTGCGTGATTTTTTCGATTGCTTGCCTTTTTATTTCCACGGAAAGTCCTGGTACAATTTAATTATTTTGATAATAACAATTTCATTAATGGAAGAAAATAATTTCAGGTTTTAATAAAAAAATGTAGAATTTCAAAACGGACGAATTCTTTTAGTAAGTCGTAATCTTTTATGTTAGTCGACGACTCTACGTTACATGATATTTTATTTTCCTCATTATAAATATGTATGTACATCGCAATAAGCATTTATGTATTTAGATAAAATATAGTAATTAATTCGGTGAAGGAAAACATCGTGAGGAAACCTGCACACCAGAGAGTTCTCCAGAATGTTCTCAAAGGTGTGTGAAGTCCGCCAATCCGCACTTGGCCAGCGTGGTGGACTATGGCCTGTACCCGTCACACTGTGAGAGGAGACCCGTGCCCAGCAGTGGGACAGTTATGGGTTGTGATGATGATAGTAATTAAGTACCTAATATTTGAAGGTACATATTGTGGTCAAACTGAACATATTTTTGTATGTGAATAGTCCAGAAACGCGCCACCTGGTGGTAGGTATCAAACCCGAGACTTCGCTTCACTAAGCTACATTGTAAACAACAATGTTGATCGATTTGTCTGTCAGTACCATTCTTTAATTAGCCCTTTCGCCTCAGGAATTGCCTTTACAAAGAAACCCAGGGATGGGATATGATCGATAATTTATAAACATCGATAGCCTTAAAATCTCACAGAAAAAAAATATAACCTTAATTTGTATATTCTAATATTCAGTATTTATATTTCATTACAAAATTAAAACTTTCTTAATGGCGAGTTTTCCATTTTAAAACGACCTCCTTTGGTTTCTAATGTTAGAAGAGTAACTACTTACATTGTTATTTATAAAAAACCTTTTAGTTTAGCAGCCTTAAACACCCGCATTTCAACTTTACATTTGAGTCATAAAAATGCATGTTTACCTACACGATATAAAGAAAAAATCAAAATGTGTGCAATTCACACGTGCTAGAAGTGAGTTTTATCGACTTCCAAATCACAACGATACTAAAGAAGTTTTCACTTCAAAAACGAATTTAAGGTATCCATTTTATGAGAAAATGAAAAATAAATCTATATAAAAGACAATAGGTACGTACTTAATTATTGCCTATTTTACTGACTGGTAACAAAACCATCTTTACACACATTATTATATTTGTATTCGAAAATCAAACTTGAATAGTAAACGACGTATTAAAACATTTGCGTTTGGTAAGTAGTTACATGAGTTACCGATAATATTTCAATTTGTTCCATTCGTAACGGGTTTGGTAAATGATAATCGCGTATTTTAATTTAGATTGGATTGGATAACTGTTTTATGTCAATAAATAAACTGACAGGTTATATAAATGTTATAAACTTCATCTCATTTCAGTGTCTCGAAGTAAAACAATGGTTTGTTATATTACTATAGTTAATAATTAAATATCCACACGCTCACAAAACATTTGCGGATACAACTACCAAATCACGACCCGAAATCAAACAAACACACTCTCCCGGGAACAAATCCAAGCCCTCGCACTGCACTGAAACATAACTAAACATAACGCCACGCTTACGATAATTAAACCAATTATTCAGTTCAATCAGGGCTTCTCGGTAACAATAGTCAAGTAATTTAACCAGTAATTTAACCAAGTTTCCCTCATTAACGCAGTATGGCCACTGGATTTGAATAGAACGCAAGAAATGCGATCGTATTGCGACTCATTGTGGAACTAGTTTTAACTATTTATTAACATATTTTAACACTTAATTATTGTAATTTCTTTTAAATATAGCTGTTTTAATTGGTTTTGAGTTTAATTTTTAATTAATGGGATCGTCTTTACTGTAATATATTGGATTGATAGTGGAAATCGTTTTAATTTTAAGTTAATTGTTTGTTATTGATAATATGCTAAGGAGGTGTAGTCTAATTTTGTATAATGGGATGTATTGAGCTGTTTGTTTATTGGTAACAAAATTTATCTGTACTTAAATAAATAAATATATTAGTTAAAAAAAACTAAAAAACACGCTTAAAATTAACATCGAGTCCTGCCTTATCGACTGTAGAGAAAAATTATAGAAAATTTTAATTAATTTTCTTACCTTATCGACTATAGATGAAAATTATATAAATTAACAAAAATCATATTTTGCAAATTGAAAAATGGAATAATTTTATCAAATTAGTGTATTGTCATCGGTCCTCAATAAATCTACAAAGTTTGAACGAAATCTGGCCGTTTAAAGTGGGTCAAAATCGCGCCCAAAGAAGTCGGTTACAAACAAACATACAAACATACAAACATACAGGTGAAGCTAATAAAAAGCGTGTAAAAAAGCACATTCAAGCCCTAGCAGATAGATAAAATAAATAATACTGTTCACTGGATCAGCGTAGTGGAGTATGATCTAGGCGTCAACAATGATGAGGAGAGGAGGAGAGACCCGTGCTCAGGAAAGGGTCGTTAATGGCTTGAAGCGAAATAATACTGTAACGGATCTGCTATAAGCAGGAAATTGTGAGGAGAACTGAGGTGAGATTAGACAAGAGAGGTGAGATTAGACGCGAGGGGAGTCTTCCAAATGTTTCTGACCAACAAAATATTATTGTTTGGCGAGAAGGCCATCTTCGAGAATAGACAGATGATTAACTTATAAAAATAATTTAATAGGAATTTGATGTTGACGTTGAATAAAATAATTTGATAAAACACGAGTATCTTATTTCGCTTTATAATACCTTTAGTAACAAAAATATTATTACACTCGTGATATTTTTAGTTACCATTAGGTAACTCATCTATTATTAGGTAATCATCTATAATATCATAAATCTATTAACATTTTCCTATAAAATAACAGTCTGTATTTTAGATTTATACTAATCTCTAATCAAGGATAAAATGAAGTAACAAAATAATTTATTTAAATATCGATATGTCCAACTTCATCGATTCGTCCATCCCTACCCTGGCAGTGTTTGAACTAAACTAATCGATATTGGTTCTAATGAGCTCAAATTGAACTGCCACTAATTATTTAGGACTAAGTATATATTTTTTAATGTCATAGCTTTTAACTGCACTAATTATAACATTTTATTACTAGTAATTGTTGTTGTGTAACGGTTAACATGCTATCGTCTAAATCTAAAGGGTTTGATTTGTGACGAAATCGCACACACGTTACACGGTGATGTCACGTCAAGCCTGAATCACGCTTTTGAAGTTTTCTACACCGCTAGCATATACACAAGTTCCGAACAACGTCACTTGGGGCTTGACCGCCCCCCAGGCATGTCGTATCGCCTGGCGGAAGATCTCCCTTTGCCAAAGATTCTTCAAATCAAATAGTAGAAAAGTGGACATTTGATACTGCTAAAAGATTCTCTACCAGACATTTGATTTAAGCAGAAATCAGCGAAGAAATTTGAATGATTACCATTAACATTTCTGAAATTTTGTCTGTATGTCCCGTTAACTTAAGAACGGCTTGATCGATCTTTTTTGCCAACTATTAATGCTTGCCAACAATCCCACCTGATGGTAAGTGGCGATCAAGTCGAGGATATTGGACGCGCTAACTTATTAAATGCCTATTCACTCTCCTCTTGATGACTCCCACATTATACGCAGGTGGGATCTTAAGTAACCGAAAAGCGTAAACGATAGATTATATATAACATAAACCCGCCCTAGCTTTGCTTCGTGAAACCTATCCCTTAGTACCCAAGTCCAAAATTGTTAAACGAAACCAGCGCACGAATTTATTTTCACGCGCGTTATTTTTCATTTTGCGAAAAACTTTAAATATATTAAAGTCAATACATTTATAAACTTTCCTCTTGAATCATTATATCTATTAAAAAATCCATCAAAATCCGTTGCGTAGTTTTAAAGATCTAAGCATACATAGGGACAGAGTAAGCGACTTTGTTTTATACTATGTAGTGATACCGGTAAATAGACAGACAGGCTAAACAGATTTATATAGCAGTGTAGATATAGATATAGATCGATTACATCGACACATCGGTTCCTATCAATCCATCGACCACCGTCCACCACTACGTTACCGAGAACTGACCACCCGTCCACCGTTTTTGCGTCAAAGAATCTGATAATAACTTGATTTCAGCTGTTTAGGTGGCCTGGCGGTTTTTATCACCTATATCCGCCGCAGTTTATAGGACTGCATGCTTGACGGGGAGCGGAGTAGGTTTGAAGCTTAATTTTTTTACAACCTGAGCAAACGCACGGATCAGCTGATGGTAAATGATGTCGCTCAAGGCCATTGGCAACCAGGCGTCACCAACGCGTTGCCAACAAGGAAACGATTGGCCCGCTTCTTGGACCCCATGTAGCGTAATTTTTTTTACAACCTGAGCAAACGCACGGATCAGCTGATGATAAATGATGTCGCTCAAGGTCATTGGCCACCAGGCGTCACCAACGCGTTGCCAACAAGGAAACGATTGGCCCGCTTCTTGGACCCCATGTAGCGTAATTTTTTTTACAACCTGAGCAAACGCACGGATCAGCTGATGGTAAATGATGTCGCTCAAGGCCATTGGCAACCAGGCGTCACCAACGCGTTGCCAACAAGGAAACGATGGGCCCGCTTCTTGGAGTTGGATCCCATGTCATAGCACTGGAAACACCGACGTAGGAAGTTCGTTTCAGTTTTTTCAAACGCCTTCGTATCTTGAGAGACCAGGCTTATGGTGTACATTGGTGAACGAAGCTATTGAGATTGGGTTTTTAATGATTAAGATATGGAACGAGCATGTAGCATCTTTCCGCTGCCGCCCATGACAACTTTGACCGACACAGAACAAGACTCACATTGAGACTAGGATGGTTAGTCAGTTAGCAGGCGGTGTTAGAACGTTAGTTGGTTAGTTCGTTAGTAGGTATGAGGACTGGGGCAGGGACTGTTAGCGACAGGTGGTCCTGTTGGTTTTTAATAGGAATAGTCCAGTTAGTAATTGTTAGTACCTAAGAGTCTCGTTATAATTCGGTCACAGATGCATTGCTACCCTTGAGGACTGAGATGGTCGCCTCTAAAAAGTGTAGCCGGCTCCACACCTTTCTATCCGGAACACAATTGCTGTTAAAACGATGATTTCACGGTAGAAATGGTACTACTACCTATTGGATAACCTACCTACATTACACTGGCTAGCTTCAACCTAATGACCTACTGAGCAATGGTCTCCTCATAGCTGAGGAGGTACACCTAGGCATCCACCACACTTCTCCAGTGCGGATTGGTGAAGTCAGTTGAAAAACGTATCGGACATTACATGGCAAAAGCCTCTGACGTGGCTTCACGACTGTTATCTGTAAGCAACCGGGACTGCTTTACGTGCCCTCCAAAGCACGGAAGCGCTCAAGAATTTAGCCACTAGCGGTCACCCATCTCACCGACCGCAAGCTGTTGGTTAACTTAGTCGATAACTTAGGATCTGCGCACGTCGGGCTATTACGGCTCTATTAATGGGTAACACGCCGGATCGCCGTTCCAAGGGTCCTGGGTTCGATTCGCAGCGAGGCGGAAATTTAAGATGAGTTTAAATTTCTGTTCTCGGTCTGGGTGTGTGTTCTTGTCTGTGTGTTGTCCATGGCGCCCACGATACTGACTCCTAGGCTATGAGTGTACGTTATTAATACACGTCTATAGCAATTTTCCAAAAAAAAATCCAATCCGTTCATCCACCCTAGATCCCGAGTAAAAATCAATTCCTTTCATTGCTTACGCGATTGCCTTAACACCTTTACGCAAACACCCTTATCCCAATATACATAAAGCTGATATCTCCGCATTATTTCTCGATAACAATCACAAAGCAAATTGAAGCCTTAACCTAACACATATAAGGTGGAATTTCAAATGTTATGTAATGGAAGCAAGGTAAATTGGACCTTGTGTGGTAGACATAAGGTTTAGATTCGATTAGTAACATAAGTGAATACGTAATTGTTATAGGGGTGGTACAATTTTTTAGAATTCACAACGATTTCTTGTGTTAATTTATTTTATCTATTTAATAAGATGTAGGGGTACTTTCATCCATCTTGGATCCTCACCCTCCCTGAAAAACGGACGGCTATCATATTATGGTGACAGGTGGGCAAGGTTGGTGGTGGGCGCTACCACACGGTACTTACGGTGGTAGGGTTTTTAATTGATTTAATATTTTTTTTGTTTGTAAAATTGTAAAATGGCTTTTGTTTAGTGTTTTTATTTTTTTATTTTGTGTTAACGATAATAATATGTCTTATATTGGAACGAAGTTCCTTACGGCAGGCTTGGAGGGGATAGGAACTGAAAAATATGTGATAGTAAAACCGTAAGAAAAAATGCGTGGAATAAAGAGAATAAGGGGCCACGTTTAGATTTGAATTTAGAATTGAATAAAGAGCCACGTTTAGATATGACCCGTAAAATATAATACGTTTCGATCGCACTTTCGAAGAACCAGTCACAAGCTCACAAGATCCTCCTATTCTTTTTTGATAATCACTAAAATGTTTCCCCGGAAATCGAACCCCGGAATCCCAAGCTTTGCGGGATCCCAATAAGGCTAAGAGGTCGTTAATATTATGCGTATATAGTTTTTATAAATTGTATTCTTAGCTTATCCTTGACCTTTTTCCCGAATTGCTTCAAAAGATTCGGGAACATTCCCCCCCCACCCCTGCACGCACTATAAACTATCTACGTCTCCGTTGCCTACTAAAATAGTTCACAAAGGAAATACAAACACGCAACAATAGCAATCATCTATGTCACAGCAAAAACGCAACGCACATTACTCTGTCCATCAAAATGGCGTCCCAATGACAGCTGTCACGTTGACAAGCCGCGCTCTACAGATAAAAAATTGTTGAAACAGCGTATTATTGCTGTAATTTAATGAGTGTTGAACGTGATCTATTTTTGTTTTCAGATGACAAGGTATTTGAGAACTTTAATTGTTTAGTCGTAACGTATAACCATAGTTAAGCAAGAATAGGTAGATTTATTGCTTAACAAAATTCACCACATGGTAGGCGATTAAGTTTAATGTGAACGCACTTAGGATGATACATTCTTAATTTCTTATACCGATCCTACTATTTCAATTTAGTATTCACCCCGCATTAGCTGATAAACACATTGTTAAGACCGAGAAGATTCATAAAAAGAATATCGAATGCCGCGAGACAATGCCGAATCGTTTCCGATTTGTACATAATGCGCAAACCCTTACTCGAAACTGCCTTCAAGTTACCAACGATCTCTAAATGACGGAGTCCGGCTGTATCGCACAAAACATCCACGATGACATTAACAAGATGAATGGAGCTTTAACACCTCAACTAAAAATCACACTCAAAAGATACCTGTTATTTCAATTTTATTAATCCATTACATTGCAATAAATTCGCCATGCCGTCATTAAACTGTTAATTAAGTTATCAAACACAGAATTATCTGCTGGTTTGAGGAAAGATTTTTTATCTGTAAATAAAAACCATAGATTACATAACGATTGTCGGGTCAAGCAGTTTAATTGTTCAAAGTCGGTTTTTACCTAACAGGAAAATGATTTTGAATTCGGCGAAAAATAGTTATGTCATTGGGTGTTACGTAGCAACTTCAAATAGGACTGAAATATTATTTACTAGTAAACCCGCCCTCGCTTCGCTTCGGGAAACCTGTCTTAGTTCATTCTCCAAAATTGTAAGACGTAATCCGCGCACGAATTTATTTCCCCTCGCGTTAGTGTTCATTTCGCGATAACTCATTTAAATTGTGTGGTGCAAAGGCTTATCATATTGTGTCTGAAATACTTATGATGACTTACATATTTAAGTCGTTAAAGATTAATACTATATTATACTGTATCTCTCTAAATAGCTTTCCAATTACCGCACCTACTGTAAGATTCCAAATAGACCTGTTAGGCGTCTACTATAAGACGCTTATTCTAATTGGACTGTTGGACTTCATCTTCAGTCCGCTCCATCCGCAACTGAACGACAGACGAGGACGGTTACTGGCAGTTGCTGGGTTTTGGAACGAGAACACACGAACTGACAGACAAAAAAACTAACATTGCTTTTTGGATATGTAGCGTTAAATAAATACCCCCCAATAATAGTTTTTTTATCTACCACAAGCCTCTACCCGCGGCTTCGCCCGCCAAAAATCCCTAAATAATTATATAACAGTTGATAAAATCAGAGGACTTTCGTACTAAGTTTACGCCCCCTTTTACCTCCTTAAGGGATGATTTTCAAAAAAAAAATTAAACATGTTTCATAACTTTCAATGAAATATCTTCATACTGAAATTCATTCAAATACCCTCAAAAACGCCCAAGTTTCATACTAACTTTGCACCCCCGTTTTACCCCCTTAGGGGGTGAATTTTCAAAAATCCTTTCTTAGTGCTCCCCTACGTTATAAAAGAAACCCCCGTGCAAAATTTCAAGTTTCTAACCCTTATAGTTTAGGCCCTGCATTGATATGTCAGTCAGTCAGTCAGTCAGTCAGTCAGCTTCTCCTTTTATATATATATAGATGTACAAACATCAATAAAGTAATACCTTTATTATAGGTATGTATATGCCCACCAGTGGGTCACGGGTCGTCCACACCACAAAGAAAGTGACAAAACTCTTGCTTACAAACTCCTATTCATCTCCATACAATGAAAAAAGAAAAAAACGTGTTGATTTTACCAGCCGGCACCATGTTGAAAGGCGATATATTAACATGAATTTAAGATGACACACAGACATACATATTTAGTAGTTTGTATGTTAATAATTGTCACCTCTGGGCTGCTTTACAATTCTACATACAAATACCTTTGTTTTCGTCATTGTTTTAATATTAGTACTGTGCAGTATACTATAATTTATAACCTGACAGGAACCTGTGCTGACAGGTAACATTTTTGATTCTGCGCAGGCATTGGATACGGCCATGATACAGCAGTGATAACCCTGCGGTTAGAAAGATACGAAAAAGTCCCGCTCGAGACTGGGTTCGAATTACCTATTACTTCAAATTACGCGAGTATTTCAATTTTTTTTTCGGTGAATCTAGCATGGTGAGAAAACCTGCGAACTTAGAATTTTCCATAATGTTCTCAAAGTTTGCCAATCAGCATGGTCTGGGTGATGGACAAAGTCCTGTGTCCACCTTTCACATTGTGAGAGGAGACTAGCCCAGTGGGACAAGAGGGTTGTGATGATAATGATTCATGAATAATTTGGTATACAAATATCCATTTTACCTCGACTGATATCCATTCTACCTCGACTAATACGTAATTTTGCAACAATCCAGCCTGGTTTATTTAGCATCGTGGCAAGTAGCAAATATTACAAAAAGATTTACAATCTTATTTCAGACGATAATACATAACCTAATTTCTATTACACAAAAAACTAATCAACACAAAATAAGGAAATACAAAGACATTTAACTCATCTCCATAAAGTTCCAATAAGCATACAGCCATACGTCCAAACAGCCGGCATCCAAATCGATATCATTCATTAGAAGAAAAAAAAAGCGCGGCAAAAAGATAAACTTCGTCCGTTTTGAACTCGGTTGAAAGGCTACTAAGATAAGGCCTATTTAGTTGACAGAACTCATGGCAATGACTCCGTGTTTCTCATTAAGATAAGTTATGGAACGTATTTTAAATAGGTACGCCTAAAATTTTCTTCTCACGATTGAAATTTGTAAACATTAAGTAACCTATAGTGCATGTACATTCTATGTATGTTTCAACTTTATTACTATTAAGTAGTCAATAAAATCTTTTTTTTTTTACTATTATTTTAACAGTTAACTTATCATAAGAGTAGGTACCTTTCTAAATAGTTACAGATCTTTTGAACAGAGTAAAGACAAATAAAAACTTAAAAAATAAAAACCAACGTTTGCCTTTAAAAACAAGTCTACAGAGTACTTTTAATACCTCTATTTAGCTAAGTCCGCGCAAAAAATGTCTGTAGCGATAACATCCGTGTCTTTTAATAGAAATTTATTTTCAATTAACCATTTACATTTCTATGTATTACAAATAAAAACTATACAATTGGTTTTTCACAACAGTGATTTCTCTACATTTTTAAATGCTTTAGTTACAAGTTTACGGCAAAAACTATTTTAAAATTAAGTTTTCAACATATTTCAAACGGCAAAGAAGTGAGAACCGGAATCATTATTTTCTAGATAAAGAAAATAAGATCGAGTTGCAACATTAAGTAAAAATTAAATTCCTAAAATATTGTAAAAATTAACAGTTCATTGTAATGAAGTAGTTACGATACCATAACCAGGCTTTTTTACTTCTAAGTTCGTTTATTAATCAGACGGCAAGACAATGACCTTACGACTATAATGCCTCATTCACGAAGGAAATCATTAAAAAAAATGCATGAAGATAATGATGCATTTATTTTTTATTTTTTTTAGTTTCTATTTTCGGTGAAATTCTGCATTTCACAAGTAACAGCATAAACGTGACAACCGGTTTTACAAGTGTAAAGAGATATTTTTCTTTTTAAAACTGCGGTAAAGTTATCCTCAGGCCTCATAATTTTTTACTACTTACTACATTTATTCACTTAGGCACTCGTTGACATCACAAACATTTTCTTTTCTTGTAAATCAGTCGTAGACTACAACGCCACCTGATGGTAAGTGGTCAAGGGTAAGGGTGGTGAACCGCATTAACTTAAAATTGAATGAGAACATCCCGCCATCGTCATCCTAGTCCCTGGAGACAGACTCCATCAATTAGAAAGATAATACCTAAATAACGCTATACACTCAGCCCCACACTAGGATTCCCTGTATCATGGATGCCACGGACGACACACAAAAACAAGATCACCCAAACCGAGAACAGAAATTTAAATTGACTTTAAAAATAACCTATCATTCAATTTTCCGCCACGCTGGGAATCGGACGAGACCCTTGGCTCTCCGACATGGTAACAATTGCGCCTATTTTTAATAGAATCAAGGTTCCAAACGCTTGCAGCACCACCCTTCCGCTGCCATGACAACAGTGACCGAAACAGAACAAGACTTAAGTCGGAACTAGGATGTTTCAGATCGTTAAGATTGTCAAAAGTAAACTCTACTACATTAAGGATATCGAAATTTTACTCACCAGAGCTAGGTCGATCACTGTATCTGGTGCAGTAAACCCACGCAGGCCAAAGATTAGAGTTTCCTGTCTGACTGTTCGTGTCCGTACTCCCGCAAGTCGAAACCGCTCCACTAGAAGTTGACGACACTATCGAACTAGCAGAATCTGGTCTCTTCTGCACCTCGGTCATCTTCAACGCTTCCTTCTCCTTCTGTGTCTCACCAATTTGGGAGACCGTTTGCCGCAGACCTCCCAACGGCGGTAACGAACTAAAATCATTGTCTTTGGATTTGAGGTACTCGAAACTGTACTTCGATAAATCTTTAGATAGGTCATACGGCTTGTAGAGAATACTGTGGTTCGGGCCGACGGGTTTTGGGCCTTCGACTTTGCTGGTCTTTCTTATGGCGTTCAATCCGAACTCTGGGTGAAGGATGTTGGTGATCGAAAACGGTACGTTGGCCGTTGGCTGCTGACGTCGCTTATCCGGGTCGAATCTGTCCCCGTTTATGACCGGCTTCACGTCAGGAGTTTCGGCTCGGTAGTAGTTTTGGTAGTCGTTCTGGGCGTCCGGGCTCGGTGGGGGCGACTTGGGCTGTACCTTTATCGTCACCGGTCTCTCGTATCTGTTCTCGATCGTCGTGCAGGTGTACTGGGTCTGCGGATAGGTCATCGTTGTAGCGTGCGGCGGCGGAACTCTGCCCGACACAGGTCCGGGGCTGTTCGCTTGGTTCGGACTGCAGCGGTCTTCAAACGCCATTTCAATTCAGTAGCACGATCTAATCATTTAAACATACGCAGCGGCACGGATTTGAATGCTATTAATATTAATGTACGTTATGATTTCTTAATTCGATTGTCCGTCGCGTGACAGCTTGTCAGTTTGACACGTCAATTGAGTGATACGCGATGCGCTCGCGTCGGCGGCGGGCGAGCGACTAAGCTAAGCCCTGCACGGTTTATGGGGGACACGCCCCCGAATGAACAAGCTTTTTTCCCTTCTCCGTCCGTTGTAGGCGTAAACCGCCGCGCTTTCATTGCTTCACAAGACATCCACCATCTCTGTCTTACGCGTGCGGGTTATACGCGTTAGAAAGGGACACAGGTATGACAATTGATAACCCGATTGTGTATTTTAGTGGGCATGGTAGAGATTTGTAATTCAGTTGTAAATTGCCGGTATGGCTCTTTTGGTTCATAATGTATCAATAATATTGCGGCCCGCTTTTGAGCGCGCCACAGAATTTCAATTAAACTTTGACAGAATTATTATATTGATAGACAGCCCGCCATTTTGATGAATTATTGAACGAGTTGTTCTTTTTACAAATTGCGCGGTAATGGCGTCAATTAAGTTGTAGATTATGAAGTACGATTTTTTTAATATAGGCTGTGGCGCGGTGGTCGAGAGCTTAATTAGAAACGTTAATTACGAGATTGTCAGTGTAATACAACGGTCTTGTCTGTCAGTTTGTACGTCTAATTATATTCCTAATTTGCTTCCAAGAGGGTAGGTTTAAAAAGCCTCTAGACTTTTAATGGTTTTAAATTTTAATTAATGTCTTATAAAAAAGAGGCCTAAATAATGTACGTAAGCCTGTTAGGTAGCAAGGTAGGTACCTACTGTAGTTTTATCTAAAGCCTCTAAAGGTACCTAGGTTCTTAGGATTTTCCTATTTACCTATAACCGTGGAATATATTATTTTACAAATTAAAATACTTATTAGGTGGGAAGACATTTACATACTATATTCTACGGAACTTATAACTACCTGCTACACTTAAAATAAAAATTTAAAATTAAAATAGAAAAAATATTTTTGCTGCCATATTTTATTTACCTACTACCTAGCTTAACTTAAGTAGGTATAATTTTAATTTAGAAAGGCACTTTTTGAAAACTGCTCTGTAAGGTGCTTTTAAATTTAAATTATGTAATTTCTATAGGTAATCTAAAATACACAAATTTTACCAACATCTATCATGTAGTTGAAAGTGCAGCCTGTGATACTTGCTCGACATAATTATAATAAATGTCTAAAAAGTTACCATATTGATTTTTAAGTAAAAATTGCTCTAACGTGCCCTCCTCTCCCCTATGGTTTCGGGTTAGAACTTACAAATTAATTTTAATTAAAACGAAATACCTACCTAGGAACTGATATTCTCTTCAGTAAGTAAGTACTAGGTATTACACTAGGTACCTATTTGTTTATTCAATACCCGGCCTGCCTAACATTCCAAGTATTTAAATGAAACTGACCGCTAGTGGCAAAATTTCTTTGGCGCTTCCGTGCTTCGGAGGGCACGTAGAGCCGTTGGTCCCGGTTGTTATCATTTAGTAGCAGTCGTTAGCCATGTCCGAGGCCTTCAGGGGGCATAAAAAACTTCCGACACTTGGGTTGGCCACTAACCCCTCCACCAATCAGCACTGGAGCAGCGTGGTGGAGTAAGGCCTCCTCAGGTAAGAGGAGTGACCCGTGCTCGGTACTGGGTCATTAATGGGTCGAAGCCAAAAATTAAAACCGATTGGTAGAGTCATTGTTGATAACAATTTAACTTATCAGTGTAAACTCAAAAAAACTTGAGAGGTGTCAAGGGACACCCGGATGGAACGAAGTTTCTTTCGATTAATTAGTGAAGAAATTTAAAAAATATATAATATTTAGATTATGTATACCTATAAATACACATACATATATATATAACTATTATATAGGTATGTTATACTAATAATATAAAACATGCGCACACCACACGGCTTACAATAGCTTACTATAGCAAAAAGTGTCGTGACAACTTTTCGTAAGAATTAAAACTGTCGTGACAACTTTTCGTAAGAATTTTTTCCGTCTAGCCTCCTTTCACAACGCGCGATAAGGAACTTCGTTCCAATAACTAATTACCTACATTGTTTTTACATAATGATAAGTCATTGCTTGACAACAATCCCACCTGATGGTAAGTGACGATGAAGTTGTGGATGTACGTTTAAATATAAATAAATAATAATAATAATTTAAATACCTATCTCCTTAATAAAAAAATTGTGGAACTGAATTTCGAAACTACCTACGGAATTTTTAGAAATGTCCCATATTTTACAATATCTAGCTAGCAATAATAAAAATTAATAAAATAGTTTTAAATTTTGTCATGGTTAAACCCAACAACGAGGTGGACTGGCCTGAAGGGGACAGCGGGCAACCGCTGGATTCAGAAGGCTCAGGAGGCCTACTTGGAAAAACGAAAGTCGACGTTTCGGACGACGGACCGTACTTTTTCTTACTGTTACGTGTTTTTCCTATTAAAATAAATTTATATGCGAAAATCGCATTGAGTTTTCTCAAGAAAATTCTATTATGGTCACACGAAACATAGTTTGGCGACCGTGTCTGGTAGGAAAAAGTACTATCCGTCGTCCGAAACGTCGACTTTCGTTTGTCGAAGTAGGCCTTCAGGACCGGTCACAGTGGCGCAAGTCGGGGAAGGGCTATATCCAGATAAGGACTTAAAGGCAAAGTGCAAAGTGTACGGAACATTCCGCTCAATTGACAGACCAGACAGACAAATTGTCTTTACACTTTTGTCTAGTCTCTGTACTCGCTAAGTTGATCGAAGTTGTGCAAAACTGAGAATGTAGAGTCAGTTCAAATAACTTTATGCTTCTTTGCCTCGACCACTTGCGGTCACTGCAAGCGAATTCCTCGTCAAATTAACTTACTAGGTAGTACTTATAGATACTATCTAGTATAGGTATGTACCTACTAAATACTACTTAACTAGATATACTTGTTATGGTATTAAGATAGCAAACGAGCATGCAGCACCTTCCGCTGCCGCCCATGACAACCGTGACCGACACAGAATAAGACTCACATCGGGACTAGCATGGTTAGTCAGTTAGCAGACGGTGTTAGTTGATTAGTTAGTAGGTATGAGGACTGGGACAGGGACTGTTAGTGACTATACTTATACTAATTAATGGTGTAAGAGTCTCCATCCACGTCTGAGTCCGCACCGACCTCTCCTAGTGCTCCCCTACACTCCCCAAGGCACATACATGCCAAATTTCAGCTTGTTGCGTTCAGTAGTTTCGGCTGTGCGTTGTCTGTCAGTGACTCAGTAACGGAACAGTTTTATATATTGAATGATTGTACTCGTGTGTTATTTTATGCCCGGTTTAGCGTATTAGTTATTATTATACTGTGTTATAATTATGTTTCGCATTGCAAACAAATATTCTTTTGCTGTTTTTCGCACCCACCCAGGGCAAGCCAGGTGTTAAGTTTTTACCCTTGTAGACCCTAGTACCTATAAGGTGTTACAAATTTAATGAATAAAAAAACGCTAACACACTCATTCACAAGGATTCCCTGGTCGCGGGCGGCATGGACAACACAAATTACACATCAAAACACCCACGACCCGAGAACATACATTTATCTATCACATAAACATCTGCCCCGGCCGGGAATCGAACCCGGGACCCCTCGCTTCGCAGGCAGGGTCACCAACTAGGCTACGGGGTCGCATAAAATAATAAATGTAATTAAATTTTCGGTGTAAACATTGCACGGAACCCGTCACTACCCAGTCCGGCTCACGCTTAGCCGATTCTCCTGACCAAGGGCGGTTCATCCAATAAATAACGCCGCCCAACCAGTAATTGGTATTAATTAAGCCACCGCTTATTTTTGCACCAGCTCGGAATCCGTCGCCATAAACAGCTGAATGTCACAGTCGTTACGGCTGAATGTGTTAAATATGTAATCATAATTAGTTCTAATGACCGTAGACTTAGGAGCGCGTAGAAGGAGCATCGAAGCGCTCATAGGCTTGCGTCGATCTTAACTGATCGGCAAAGTTAAGCAACAGCGGGCGGTCGGTAGTTGGATGGGTGACCGCTAGTGGCTACATTTCTTGGCGTATCCGTGCTTCGGAGGGCACGTAAAGCCGTCGGTCCCGGTACCAAGCGAGCGGAAAGCAGTTTTACTTCAAAAAGGATTTTCTAAATCGGTTGATAATGAAGCTCTGAACCGAACTGAGAACTTCCGTATAAGCTTAAAAAGTATCCACCATACATGTTCATTTCTATTCGTTACAAGATCTTCGACACATTACGAATGCTAGCGTTAGTACACTTCATAAATTGACCACAAAGAACCATTTACACACAGCTGCGACCTGCCGGCCACCACATAAAAATTCTTTATATAATTCTACTGAACTACAAGGTACCTATCACGTGAAATGATCTTCGTATGCACTATGGAAGTCGGGTCTCATACTAAAATCGCGAAAAAAATGTCCCAGTCACACCCATCGCGAGAATTGAAATGATAACAAGGTAATTTAAACACTAAAATAATTAAATCGCGGTTTAATTTCGATTGCAGTCGATTGTAGCTCTTTGCGTTTTGACGCTCTTTGGCTCGGACATTTTTTGATCGTAACCTATTTGTAGGTACATACGTTGAAAATATGTTATCCGATCGCTAGACAGTGCTAGTGGGCCCCAAGGGGGGTGTGAGGGGCCCATCTATGTTTGAGTCCGATTCGACCTCCCCTGATTAAGGTGCTCTGCTGAGGAAAGGACGGGGTAAGCGCCCGGTCACTCTTCAGAGGTCACTGGACTATAACACAAAAAGGAAATGAACTGAAGGTTTTTTACTATGATACTACTACCTAATATGTGACCACGATCCATGCAACCAGGCGAATGTGGGTTTGGCGTCGCACTGGTGACTCCCCCGGTGTTGCTCGTGTCCACGACGATGACCACTTACCAGCAGGTGGCTCGTCTGATCGTTGGTCGGTTTTCGTAGAAAAAAAAAACCTAAGTAGTGTTTTTGTGGTTCTAAATTTAAAATAGGACTTCTAGTCTTTGAGGTATCTGTAGTATTTTCTGGCCATTGCACACCATACCCTTGAAAGTAGATACTATCTATATAATCATTTCAAGTCCAAAGAAACGCATCGTAATACCCGTTGTACAATTTTTTACAATTCTATAAAGCTATAAATTTCTATAGACCCTCCATCGCCTTTATTGTAGTTGTAAAAAAAAATCAAAACCTTGACCAAACAATAAAAAATCGAACATTTTAAAAAAGAAAACAACAGTAAACATGGCGTCGTTAACGAGCCGAGGCCGTTACCCGCTTTCCCGCCTAAATAGCTGTCAACTGTCAATCTTCGCGGCATTGTGCTGACGTAAGGCTTGTTTGATTTCTCATAGTAATTGTTTGTAACTCTCTCTTATGTGTTTATGCCATAGATAAAAAATAATCTGTGTTTTTATGATTTTATAACCTACTTAATTTTGATTTTAGAACGCAATAAGAATAGCTGTAACTTATTTTATCTGTTTAGGAATTTATTTCGTAATTTCGAGCACCCGAGAAAATTGAAGTAGTATCGATTTTATTTGTATTTTTATTGAGTGCTTTAATAATTTACTTTGAAAATTGATTTGTGTACTGCAACTTGTCGTAATACTTATTTTATTTGCGAAGGAATATTGTAACGACGAAATAAAGCAGAGCAGAAATAAAGGCTTATTTTATTTTATTAAGCTATTGCATAGCTTTTATCGCGGGCCTTGAGCGTGGGGACCGAATCCAGAAATTCCGTAACGAAAAAAACCTAACACCCCCGATCAGCGCCATCTAGTACCTTAATACTAAGGTATGGTACGTATGTTTTCTACAAACTAGATTGCGCTGTTCTGATATAACTATATAACTTCTAATAATTATAATTGCATAAGTTGATAAAAAATGCTATGCAATAGCTTTACCGCGGCAGTCTCCGAGTGCCGCATTTAGTTTTTTATTTTAATTTTATTGTAACGACGATCTTTCATCATTTCCCTATGAAAACGCCTTTTTAGACGATGCCTTGATCCTTGATGGTAGAAGCAAAAAATATGTTCATAATTATATTAATAAACAGTAACATTGGTGGTAACAGTAACAGGTTCCGGGTTCAAACCCCGCACGCACCACTAATTTTCAAAAATTATGTGCGTATTAAAATTTAATTATCACTTGCTTCGGTGAAGGAAAACATCGTGAGGAAACCTGCACACCCGAGAGTTCTCCATAATGTTCTCAAAGGTGTGTGAAGTGCACCAATCCGCACTTGGCCAGCGTGGTGGACCCCTCACACTGTGAGAGGAGACCCGTGCCCAGCAGTGGGACAGTTATGGGTTGTGATGATGAACATTGGTGATTTATGTTTGCACATGGGTTGCACATGGGTTATTAGGGACTAGATTCCAACGTGGCTTATGCCCCGTTCTTATATTCGACTAGCCGTCCCCCGCGGCTTCCCCTGAAGAAATTAAAGTTTCAGTTTATCCACCTTTTTTATCACCTTTGGGGGAATTTCCAAAAATCCTCTCTTAGTGCTCCTCTACACTCCCCAACTGTGCGTTGTCTGTCAGTCACTTAGTAACGCAAAAGTTTTATATATTAAGTAATTATATTAAGATAAACGATTTGTTTTATTACGGATAGTAGAACTATCTATGCGGGTAACTAAAAAGAACGAGTTTAACGACTCGTTACTGGTAACTCGTTACTGGTCAAAACGATCGGTTTAACGATTGGTTACATAGGAGTCGTCCATTACGGCTGCTATAGGTATAGGAATAATAAATTAATAAAAATATGATATTATCTTACATCAATTCCATAAATTATTGTATCATGTCAGCCATTGTTATGACACAATAACATTATTATGACAGGCTGCCCGATATATATCCAACAATTTATATGGAATGTCTTACTCAATGAATGTTAATTAAACATTAGATTTACTTGGTCGTTCGACAAAAAATCTACATTCATAAAGTATGGCGCAATGGTTATACTTAGTAACAAAATGTTCAGTATAGATGCACTTGACGACACCATCTTATTAAAAAAAACGTCACATTTGCTTTGAAACGTAAGTAAAAAGGAAATAATACCTACAGTTAGTTGCTTTTGAAAAAAAACATCAAGTGATTACAAAAAACTGTCGTAAAGAAGTTTCACTTCTTGCGTGTGTACACTAACACAAGCACACTTTATTTTTAATTTTTTTATTAAAAAAAAAGTAGTCAAGGAAAATGGAACGAGGTACCTAAGTACAACGTAATAAAAAGTATAAAAAAGGAAATTAAATCAACAGATTATCAAAGATTAAATTAGCGATAGAATTACAACATGACTACTATGTTTGTATCTCCAAGTACGGAGGTTCTCAAACTTGCTATGATCTATAGCTATGATCTACCGCCTACTTTGAAAGTCAATTATTTTTCAGCGCCCTCCCAATTTTGAAGTGAAAACTTCTTTAGCATCGTTGTGATTTGAATGTCGATGAACTGACGCGAAAAAGCGACAGTAAACAGAGACAGACACATTTTAACGTGGGAGGAAATGAGATAGGAAGTTTTATACGCTTGCGTGCTCCAAGTTTTTTAAGTTTCACTTCTACCACGAGTGAATTGCACACAATTTAGTTAACCATTACCCCAAAGTAGTACCACAAAGTAGATAAGTAAACCATTACTAAAAAACCACAATGACATTAATTACTTTAATTAACTTAATTACCCAAGAATAATGTGCTGTATTCGTCTCGTCAGGAGTTTAAACTTACATTCTACGTCAGACTTTTTGAAGTGAAAACTTCTTTAGTATAGTTGTGATTTGAAAGTCCATGAAACGGAAATGACGCGCAAATGAAATGACACGGAAACGAAAAAGAGTCAAAATGGAGGCTTACATAAGCAAAGCAAAACATCAAAATTTGCACTGACAGTATTCGTTGTTTTGAAGTTTCACTTCTAGCACGTGTGAATTGCACACTGTTTGTGTTTTTACTGGTGAGAGCAATGAAAACGACCAATTTTAACACCCCCCCTTTTTGGGCCCCTTACTGCCCCCCTCTAGGCCTTGAGCGCCCATAAGAGGGCGTTATCGCCCACTTTGAGGGAGACTGTCCTAGTATATCGAGTTGTCTAGTTAAGTCGCTGATAGCTATCAGTTTTGAAGAGATAATACATTTTTATGATATCCGCAAACACGGATTGAGTCATTCTGACGGCCATCTGTATATACTAATGTAAAATAGTGACTTCTGTCTGTTTTTACAAGCTTTTATTAAACTTGCAATGTATGTATGTTGTGGTCAAATCTTGCAAACTGGATTAGAACTTGGCTTCAACCCATTGGTCCACTACTGAGCACGGGTCTCCTCGTACCTGAGGAGGCCTAGAGCATACTCCACCACGCTGCGCCAGTGCGGATTGGTGGAGGGGTCAGCGGTAGTAATGTAGTCTGTAGGGGAGGAGTGGCATGAAAGGGACACGTATTGAAAGGGACAATTCAAATAACTAGTAAAATAAAAACAATTTCGTAACAACACTTTTTTTGTCGTATGGCAACCTTGAAGCAAGTTCGTTCGCGGCTATCTTCATACTCCTGTAATTTCAAACATGGCGGATTTGGAAGAGTGTTGATATTAGAATTGAATAGTATTTTTTCTGTTATAATTGTGAAGCGTCTTAGCGAGTGCTGCGAGTTAATTATTTATGTTTGAATCACTGTTTAAGATAGGTTGGACATCCACAGATACGAGAACATAAGGTCAGTGAACTTTAATTTAATATTGTAGATTTTGTGGGTATGTTTTCAATTTTTGTATGATATTTATGAAAGGGACACAACAAACGGTTATGAATGGGACGTCCCCTTCATAACTGTCTCTTTCAAGACTGCTACTTTGCAATAAGTTTCTTCTAAATTTTTTATTTACTTCTTTTTGAAGTTGAACTTCTTTAGGCGCGTTATGAAAAAATGATAAGAGTGAAATTTTAATATGTGAAGTTGGCTTTGACACCTAAATTTAACAGCATGAAGTTAGTTCTAGGTGGTATGAAAATTGATAACTATGTTCAAGTTGTATATTCTAGTATTTTTTAGTTTGATTTGATACACATATAATTTATTTAATTGCAATATCACAGTTCATAAATTATAACTATTTAAAGATAATTTTATTCGAAGCGGGTTTTAAGCACAGCGCCATCTAGGGGTGAACCTTCCTAACTTAAAGAATAAGAACGCCATCGGCCTAGCGCCATCTAGTAAATAATAGTAGAATAATAGAACTCGTTAGTATGGATTAAGTAGATAGTTGGCGGTATATTAATAATAGATACAAATAAAATAATAATAATATTTCTCATTATATTATTATAATAAATGAAATTTTTGAAAAGATTTTTATCTTGTTACGCCAAAGAAGTATAACTTCTAAAGCGTGTACATAAGTACACACACATTAAATTTTTTTTGATTAGAAATGCCAACTAAGAAGAGAACGCGCGTCGATGCAAGCAAAATTGAAGAGGCAGTACATAAATGAAATGTTAGAAACCCCTGAAAAAGATAGATTAATTTTAGAAACCCAGGACCCTCGGCACGGAGATCCGGCATCTTAACCATTGCGCCATCCGGGTCGTCATACGTGTTTAATTTCTTGCTAATTATAAGGAGACTGAATATGTGTCTTAAGAAAAGCTATTAATAATTTTTAAGTTCATTATACCTGAGAAAAACTTTTTAATATCGTTGATTGCTGTTTAAGTTACATAAAAGTGTTTATTCTATTATTTGTTAAGATGAAAACGGTAAGATTTAATAATGACAATAGTTTTAGTCACTTTTTAATTTGATTTTTATCGTACCTAGTTATTGTATAGGTACATGTTTCCTCGAAATTTTGTACTGTCCCTTTCATAAATTACTACGTCCCTTTCAATACCGTTCATTTATGAAAGGGACAAAATACACATTTTTTTAAGATGCGAAAATAAACAACTAAGAATTGATTAATTACAATTATTGCATTTCATTTCAATAGTTTAATAATAAACGCTTCCTATTCGACTCTAACCTGTTCCAAATATTTTGTGAGTCGCTTACTAGGACCTCAAAATCAAAAATGTCCCTTTCATGCCACCTCTCCCCTACTTTCACATTGTAAGAGCACATCTAATCCCAGCAGTGGGACATTAAAGAGTGATAATTATAATTAATTAAGCAGTGATAGCCGTGTGGTTGAACGTTGGACTGCCGAACCGGAGGTTCCGGGTTCAAACCCCGCACGCACCACTAATTTTCAAAAATTATGTGCGTATTAAAATTTAATTATCACTTGCTTCGATGAAGGAAAACATCGTGAGGAAACCTGCACTCCCGAGAGTTCTCCATAATGTTCTCAAAGGTGTATGAAGTCCGTTAATCCGCACTTGGCCAGCGTGGTGGACTATGGCCTGTACCCCTCTCATTGTGAGAGGAGACCCGTGCCCAGCAGTGGGACAGTTATCGGTAGTGATGATGATGAATTATAATTAAATTTTGGACTTATAAATTAAGTTTTTTCACATCAAACCTTATTCCGTGATATGGTTGAAGGCTCAACTTGTGTCCTCAAACGTTTGCCTAATTACCTACGTCTCCTCAGCGTTATCGGAGGTGTGGTGGAGCACCAGCGAGTGGTAGCGGTAACTATTCCTGTGGCTCCGCGGGTGGTCCGCGTCTGTTTACAAGGTATGGTGGTTAAGGCCCGGCGTCGTGGATGGAGTTTAATTTAATTAATGTATGGCCCCAGAGAAGGTATAAATAAATAAATAAATAAATAACGCTACACACTCATAGCCCCACACTAGGATTCCCTGTGTCGTGGGTGCCATGGACTACACACAAGACAAGAACACACACACCCAGACCAAGAACGGAAATTTAAATCCATCTTTCAAATTTCCGCCTCGCTGGGAATCGAACCCAGGACCCTCGGAACGGCGATCCGGCGTGTTAAACATTGCGCCATCCGGGTCGTCGTATAATCTTATATTTTAAGCAAGGTTGTCTTTTTAGGTTCTTTAAATAGACCGTCCCAGGTTCGATTTCTGGGGCAGACGTGTATGCAATACTAGTATGAGTGTGTATCAAAGCGTAATCTAGGGTTCATACATATGGATGAAATTCGTCTGACTAGGTATATTAAAGTCACACGAATTGGAGTTATCTACCGTCCTTGTCACACATTGTCCCACTTGACCCGTAACAAACGACGTTCACATTCACACTGATCTAACGGCCACCACTGGTGGCGTTTTAGTGGTGGCCGTTGGGAGTAAACCCTAGTATTTTTAATAAACGTTAACACACTCATACCCCCGCACTGGGCACACACAAATAACACTAACACACATGACCCGAGAACAAACATTTATCTGCCACATAACCTGCCCCGCCGGGAGTCGAATCCGGGACTCCTCGCTACGCAGGTAGGGTCGCTACCAACTGCTACGTCAAAGTATTGTAACAAATGTTGCAAGTGAATGTTGGTCACAAAATGTCGATGTGTTGGATACCGCTACGCCGGTAACGCCGGCGCCGGCGGTAGAGGTATAGGTAGAGGTAGCGGTAGAGGGCTTGAGAAACGTCGCCTTAACGACGCGTGCGCGACCGCGGGACCTGCGCAGCTTATCACGGATCTCCAGCAGACGTTTTGATTAAAGCTGGTGTTGATTTGATGTGGTTTGTAACGTAAATACGCGTCATTTTATTACGACTGCGTTATACGGGGCTAATGAATATTTTTCTGGTAATCTGTAGAAACGCGTGAAAGAGGTAGGTACTGTACTGGGTTCGATTCCCGGGTAGGGCAGACACGGGCTCGTTATATCTCGTTATATCTATATATCACTTGTCTTATGTGTTTTCCGTAGCACCCACGACACATAGACAACCCTACTGTGTTGGTATGATTGGGTAGCGTTAATTATGGCGTTATTAATCAAACATTAAATTCTTACTATAATTGTAGGTTTACATTGACTTATTATTACAAGGACGTCAGGTCCACGCTAAAAAATGTCCGAGCCAAATCAGCTACAAAACGCAAAAAGAGCTACAATTCAGCGTTCACGACTGCAATCGAAATTAAACCGTGATGTAATGATTTTAGTGTTCAAATTACCTTGTTATCATTTCAATTCTCGCGATGGGTGTGACTGGGACATTTTTTTCGGGAATTAAGTATGAGACCCGACGGCCATAGTCAATGGGTTATAACATAAGAGTTCTTTCTTTAATTGTACTTCTAATTAAATAAATAATAAATAAATAAATTAACTAAACATAAGAGGTCTTTCTTTCATTGTTCTTCCTTCCCTCCTGACCGCAACGCATCGGTGATGCCTGTGGTTAATGACCATGGACTTACTCGTACTTGTCGGTGTTACATAAAAAAAAGTAACAAATTCGCAAACAGCTTCGTGATATATTGTAAAATAAAATGATATTCTGTATAGATGACGCAACGAATTCTGTAAATAACGTGTATAAAGCCGCGCGCACAATGCGGTACATTAGGGCGCTTGCCACACCTGGCCTCTCCCATGCGGTGGCCATGTTAGCGGGGACGTTAGGACAAACTCAATACAAGCAATGAGTTGGAAACTACGTAATAATTAAACTTATGTCAGAAGTGGGATAGGGTTAAGGCCGGTTTCAATAGACGATGATTTATTTACACCACAGCGTAGCGACACTGTACTGTGAAACGAAACTGTTTATTTATTTCACTTTCACTGTTCTTCGTTTCTTCTTCTTCTTCTTCTTCTTCTTCACTTGAAAACTAGTAAAACTGCCCTTGCTATGCTTTGTAAAACATAATGCCTTAGTTGCTAAATAGTTAATCAAATTATGTTTACTCAAAAAATGTTAAGACGAGATTCTTTACGTTTACATTAATTGAGAACCGAATGAAACAAAACTAAAGCACTAAAATTAAAAAAAAAAAACCTGGACTAACACACATTTCTAATGAGCTTCAAACGCCTGAACAGAATTTTATAAATTACAGCTAAGAACCATCTCGATCACAGACAGACACTCCAAAATGATAACACCGATCTTCTTGTTCTCGTCGGAGTTTAAAAATCACGAACCAACAGACAACTTGTGTTGCCAATGTCCATGGGCGACGGTGGTCACTTACCATCAGGTGAACCGTCTGCCCGTTTGACTGCACCGACCACGCAGCCCGTAGACGCCAATGTTTGATTTTCCGTATTGAATGCATTCTGGCAACTAGCTGAAGTAACACGAAGCGGGGTGACTGGCTAATTCAACGCTGTGATTGGCTAATTCAAGGTCACACGAAACGTTGGAAAGAAATAGATTAATTTAATCAATGGGAAAGAATGAGACGGCACTATAGTTTATTATTACAAGATAACTTGACAGGAGCCATTCGTCTGTTATAGGCAAAAATGGTTGTCAGTAAAGTCGGTTTACGGACGATAATTTAAATAAGGAAACCGAACGCTTAGGCCGATCGTGCCTCTCTATCGCTTGTTCCGCGCCCTCGCTTGCACGCTCGGCTCAAGCGGAACGTGACAATGACGTCATACTTTTTCGTGCGTGCAGGCGTTCATTGATTTATAAGACGTTATCACGTCAAAAATCTAAAAATAATTGTTACGTGGTCTATTGCGGTAATAAGCACACTAAAATAAGTTTTTCTGTCATTGTTCTTGTGCAATTGTTAGTTTTGCTAGATTTCTTTGTTCATGCTAAAAAGAAACAGCGCTTAAATTCGACGTTACTTACATTAGCAGACATCGTAAAAATCGTTAATAATTATTAAAAAGACAATAAAAAGGCAATGAATTCGGGACTAATCCCAAAACTACGATCAAGGTATCCCACCTACTCTCCCCAAATCCCTAGAATCATAATTTACAATGTTGTGAACATTTTTCTTAATCTATTTCTGTGGGTTATTTCTACATGGCCATCACTTTATCTGTGTAAGGGGAGGCGCGCTTCCGCCTACGAATTATATTTGGGGGTTTAGTACAGCGAAATATACCTCCTAATATCCCTGGTTTCATCTTTTAAGGGGTTTATATTGATAAATCTATTTGTTTATTACATATTTGTGTCTATGACGTAGTTTTATGTTTAACTAGTCTTTGCTCGCAAGCATTGACTTATTATTCGCAAGCCGTGAAAGTTTAAAAACGATAAATTAAAAGCCTATTCACTCTATATAAGCATAATATTCACTCTCCGTTTGAAGACTCCCACGTCAAACGAAGGTGGAAACACCGACACAGATGATCTATTCCATTCCTTCGCAGTGCGAATATTGAATGACGACGCAAACCGAGTGAAAGAAAGACAATAACAAATCAAAACAAGATATTAATTTATTGATTATAATTAAATTATTAAAATAAGCCTAATTATTTCATTTTCGCCTTATATTATTTTATGCATTATGACCTAGACTTTACCTTCTGAGTTTCCAAGAATCGATAACAGATGTCGCTACTTGTATGTTCAACTTTACTACCAAATGAAAGCCATTTTAAACTTACCTGCCAATATGTTATCATTGGGGTTAAGTAATTCATTCTTGACTCATTTAAGGTTGATATTGGAGCTAAGTAATATGAAAAATAACAATGGATGCTTATCCAATGCGTATTTAAAACTTTTTGTCATTTCAACAAGCGTCGTTAGGTAGTTATTCCTGTAGTAGAGTAGTCATTTCAATATTTTTTTAAATAGTAATTAAAAACAATTCGCTTACAATAATTTCAATGATAAATGGCTGGTATACAAGTGTCACTTGGGTTGGATACTGCGTGGAGTATTATCTAGGCCTTAGAATTACTAATAGTAATAAATTACTAATAGTAGCTTGTAGGACATTAATGGGTTGAGGCCAGATATGTCTCTTTTCATAATGGTATCTACATCAGCTTAATGTATCTACGAGAATCCACCTGAACTAATTTGCAGCTGGTTGTAAATAAAAAAAACTTAAAAGATTCCCCGATAATCTGTGTTCCGACCACGGATGCAATTTACTCAAATGACATTCTACCGAAAAATATAAATAACCCCAAACCCGCCACGTTTACCGGAGGTCGCCCCAAAAGATACTGGTAATTATAAAAAAAAATCAACATGGCGGCTTTCAACGTCCTTCGACGATAAAAAAATAAAAAGCTTCCAAATTCAAATCGGGCGCGGCTGGAGATGAAAAAGCGGGACTAATTTCATGCGCTCACGCAGTGTTCCATTTTCAAAATGACCATAGAAAGAGATAGGCATCTCGTTTCGGTTGGCGGGAAAGGGACGGGTGTATTATAAATGTATTAATCTGGTCGTAATTTTTGAGAATATGTTGTTTATGTTGAAGTAAATTATATTTGGGAAGTCAGTTTGTGATTGCATTTTCTTTTTGTTAAAATTGAGAAACAATTTTGTAATAATGTAGATACTTAGCGGGGTTCCTGCGTCCAGTATGGACTTTCGTAACGTGAATTGTCATTTTTTACGTAAAAAAACTTTAATATAGCGCATAATGAATACATAATTAAGTACCTAAGTTTAATAATGAGTAAATAACTATAAAAATGGCTTAAATTCACAGCACAGTTGTCTTTATAATTAAGTATTTAATTGCTTTGAGCTAAGCGTTGCAGAAATAGAATACCCTAAAAAATATGATACTATTGCTGAAATAAAAACTTTATTAAAGTTACTTCTGCTCTCCGCTCAAAATTCTAGTTGCAAAGATATCAACAACAAGACAACCAAAGTTGCAAAGACAACTTCTTGACACTAATGAATGTTTTATTTTGTACTTATATTAAACATATTTATATTATATATCAACTACAACTAAAAAGTTAAAAAATAACATAATAACTAAAAAATATTATTAAAAGGAGTCCCTATAGGCAAGGTTCCGAAGATACTGGCAGCGTTCCCCCTTTGAATAGCTAGGCTAATTCTTTGTTCGAGGTAGCTGCCAGCTCTTCGGTCTCCTTATATTAAACTAGCTGGGCCGCGACTTCGTCCGCGTGGAATTTAATGTTAAAAATTTCTTAAATAAAAGTAGCCTAAGTTACTCCTTATTACATCAGCTGTCTGTCAGTAAAAGTCCCGTCAAAATCGGCCCAGCGGCTCCAGAGATTAGCGCAAACAAACAGATAGACAGACAGTAACAAAATTACAAACAGACACTCCAATTTTATTTATTTGTATAGAAGATGAATTTGTATCACATAGGTACGAGGTAGTGGTTATCTTCATAAAGTGCACAGAAGAAATTAAGGGATTTTTATCGATAAAAAAACAGTATAATTTTTTCACCTTTTTATCTTTTTTTTTTCATTATTAAATGAGGAAGTGACGTCAGTAAATAAATCGCTATCACTTTTGAATCACGATGTATGCAGCTTAAAATTAATAGAATTAACAGTAATCGACAATAACTGGCTATTTGTTCTACAAAAAAAAAACATAAAAAAGACTCAAACAAAATGCATTATTTTTTTGTTTTTTTTTAATAATCGTTGATTTTATTCATAATTACCTACGCCTGTATCCTCAATTTTTCGAAATCGCTAAACAATAGTACATTACCCTAAGCAGTTTTTTTATTCCTACCCACTGCACAGATCTTCGATAGCAACTTCCTCGTGAGACGACTCTTTTAACAATGTGAAAAGAAAATATATTTACCTAATTAATACCTAATTATGCGACATTATACCTATATACCAAAACAAATTCTTGATACGTGACGGTAGAGAAAAATAAAATTGATGGTAGTACCATTCACATTAAGTCCAGTGGTCATTAATGGATCTCAGGACTGTGTTGCCAGGGTAATGTATTTTTATTTTCCCTGTTTTCAGGGGAGCTCGACTAATTATTATTAGACTACAACTACTATTACCTACCTACTAGTGTATTACTCCGGGGTAGTAGGTACTACCGCCCGCCACGGTACTTAGTACCATTTCTAACGTCTTTCTACCGTGTAATTGTGTTTAACAGCAATTGTGTTTCGGTTAGAAATGTGTGGAGCCGGTTAAACTTTTTTAGACCATCTCAGTCCTCAAGGGTAGCAAGCAAACACATCTGTGACCGAATTAAAAAAAACTCTTCTAACTTCTATCTTCTAGTATTACTAACAGGACTAACTACCACTACCAATTTCTGCCCCAGACATATCCTAAATACTCGTAAAATAATGTCTTTAAATAATCTCAAAATATCTGTTTTCCAAGTGCTTATATATTTACACGATACTAAAACAAAAAACAAAGTTTTTTTTTAGTCTGTTTTTTAGTCTGTCTTCCTGTTTGTCAGGTGCTAAATCTCTGGAACGGCTGAACCGATTTAATAGGACTTTCACTGGGACATACAGGAGCAATAGAGCAACACCTAGTCTTTTTACCCGGATGACAGGATCGGAATTTACGCGGGAAAACTCCCACGCGAACGAAATCGGGGTCAATAATAAAACTACTCCGTACCCTGGCAACCCAGTTACCGAATGCGCTAACGACAACCAGAATTAAGTTTTTAAGCCGGTGCTTTGAAGAAGCAATCACGAACCAAGATGGCGGCTGGTGGGGTTTTTGTGGCAGTAATTACGGAGGTGGGACTGGTGCACCATTTTGGAGAAATGGGCCATGTAATTTAGTGGTTTTTTGGTAGTTGGGTCTGTATTTGGGCGAAGTTAGCAGTAAGACGAGGATGTTATGTTTGTGTAAGTTCACAAACAATACTTATGCGTCGTCCATTACAATGCGTTTGTCACGATTATCAGTTTTACGCAAGCTGTCCTTGTCACATATAGGCACAAATGCGTGACACCACCGTGACACCCCCTGCCCAGGCGTGACATCACATATTTTGCATTTATTATAGAGTACCTAATTGAGATGACGTTCAAATATAGGTTTATCAATTGTAATTTTTAATGTGACGTCACGAAACTATTGTTTGCGACCCGACTCTCCTGTGACACGGTGTCACTTGACCTACCTGTCGTGTGACGTTCAAGGATAGCCTTTTACACATTAAACAGGTAATGATAATGACATGCATATGAAGCGCTCAAAGATTGATCCTAAGGGATTGCAACAGCGGACAGCCTTCCGATACTTGGACACGGTAATAGTATCATACAGTATTCCATCTTCATACAAACTGTCGGAACGCGAATCATACCTACGCGCCTCGGAGTTTAGTACACACTAAGTATACAACAGCCACAGAAGCGCCATAGGGACGATCGGACGTGTGGGTTTGTAATCAGGAAGTGTGCGTATTACCTACCCACTTACATTCACTACAACTAGAAAGAGGCGGCCCTAGCGCGCGGGGCTGTAGGAATTTATTTCAAGGACAGGGCCGAGTCACAATACTGTATGGTGTATGATACTATTACCGTGACTTGAGTGACCACTAACCTCCACCAATCCGCACTGGAGCAGCATGGTGAAGCATGCTCTAGGCCTCCTCAGGTAGGAGAGACGCGTGCTCAGTAGTGGGCCATTAATGGGCTGAAGCCACCCTGAATTACCTACTGTGAAGTAGGTGAAAATAATACTTTTTCCTGTCACATGTGCCAATGATGGGCGTACTTATCCGCCATTGATCAATGTTTAAAACATCGCGCGAGGTGTTATAATTACGTGGTTGTGTCACACGCGGTAATGAATACAGAAGGGCGCCATTTTAAACGGTTTTGGACAGGTGCAAATACGCAAGTGGCAATGTACGTGGTCACAGTATATATTAGTTTAATTAAAATTTATTGTAGTGAAGAGTGCTATAGTATCGTTGTGATTTGGAATTCGATGAAACGGAAATGATGCGCAAATGAAATGAAACGGAAAAGACAAAGATACAGACACATTTTAACGCGGGAGAAAATGAGATAGGAAGCATCGGCAAAATGGCGGCTGACGTAAGCAAAGCAAAACATCAATATTTGGAAGGACAGTATTCGTATTTAAGTTTCACTTCTACCACGTGTGAATTGCACACATTTTATTTTTTTAAATGTGTTGTTTGTGTAAAAGACTACCTATATGACGCGGCCTTTGCTACGCTTCGGAAGCTAGAGGTGGATGGTACGATGGTAGTGGTCGCATAAGGTGTAAGACCTACCCTTAGGGCTATATTTCACCGGGACACCATGGCGGCGCAACCAGTCGCCGCTACCAATAAAATGTATGGTTGGTTGCGCAACCAAACGGACACCAGGTGAGTAACGCTCTATAGAGCTGCATACATTTTATTGGTAGCGGCGACTGGTTGCGCCGCCATGGCGGCCCGGTGAAATATAGCCCTTACACCTTATACGACCTTTTTACGAAGTTTATTGTTTACGCTTTAGGTATCACCTACGTATATTGTTATTGGTGTACATAACCTAAATAAATATAATAAAAAAAAAATCCGCCTCAACACCGTGCCCATGACGTTACGAACGGCAGTCCGGCATTAACCATTAATAATAATAATAAATAACGCTACACACTCATAGCCCCACACTAGGATACCCTATGTCGTGGGTGCCATGGACAACACACAAGACAAGAACACACACACCCAGACCAAGAACGGAAATTTAAATTCATCATTCAAATTTCCGCCTCGCTGGGAATCGAACCCAGGACCCTCGGAACGGCGATCCGGCGTGTTAACCATTGCGCTATCCGGGTCGTCAAATTGCATTGCTCCAAACAGGTCGTCAACTAATTAAAAAAACAATATAGTTAGCAAGTGAAGGGTACCTATCTCATTTAATGTTAGACGCAGACTCGCAGAGTAATAATTTAGCTTAGACACCTAGCTATTGACTCAAATGTCAAATGTTGTCGCGTTTAAAATAAAGACTTATTCTTATCTGTGCGCGAAGGTGACAGCTGACAGCTGCTTGTCAGTTTTAATAAGCAATGTTTGTTAATGGCGGGAATAATTTTGAAATGCGAATGCAGTTCCAATTTATTTTAATCGTTTATTGGTTTTACCTTTTTTACAGCCAGAACGTTTTTATTGGGTAATAAAAAACAGGAAATTTTATTTTTCATTTTATTTGGATAACATATACCTATGTATATAGGGTTAGGTATGGAAAGAGAAAATCAATTAGCTCACTGTGATGTACCTACTTAACTCGTAGTAGGTACCTAGGTACCTTTTTAACTACCTAAATATTATCTTCAAGCTCTGTTCACAGTAGATACCTAGATGAATCTGTAGAAATAGGAACTGGCTGGCTGGCTTCAACCCATTGATAGCCCACTACTGAGCACGGGTCTCTCCTCATACCTGAGGAGGCCTAGAGCATACTCCACCACGCTGCTCCAGTGCGGATTGGTGGAGAAATAGAAACTAATTCCAACGAAGTTCCAAACACCATAAATATCATCCATGCAATGGTGGTCGTTCTCATTCAACTTCCTACCTACCTATGGGAACGTAGATAACTACCTATTGGTGTTATGGATAGTAACATTATCTACCCGTTATAGGTATTAGGTGCCAACATAGATACCGAAAACCTGTTTTTTTAAAACCGCTTTTTATTATTTTATTAACGCAATTAGATACAAGTACCTACCATAATTCAGGTAATGAACTACAATCTCACCTGATGGTACGTTAGGTAATTAGGCACCGAAGCAACGATGTTATTTTCAGTAGTAAAGTCTACCTACCTACTTAGCAGAACCGTTCACTCTTGACTTGGGACCCAAATTATCATAAAATTACAAATATTACATACCTACCTATACCTAACCATTTTAAAACTTAGTAGGTAAGTAGACACCTACTTTGGTATAAAGCAATTAATAACATGGCTACCTACTTAACCTACTAAAAATTCCAAGCCTATAAAATAGGTATTACGATTTACGGGATGACTGTATTTATTGCATCCATCTTCGATTAAATTAAAAAATACTTTACCTGCTAATTGTAACCACTTAGCTACTGCGAAACCTTTTACGGACACTAACTTTACCTAAAAAATATAACCTCCAGATAAAACGCGTCCGTAGCGGGGACTTAGATAAAACTTAACTAAACAAAATAAAACAAGGCATAATGAATAATGTCATCCAAGACTAGACTCATTAACTATCGCCCAAAAAAAGATAAGCTTAATACAGATTAAAAAACCAAACCACCCTGAATTGACACATCCCGCCCTTCTAGACTCAAACATTTTCGAACGCTTCGGGGAAACTGTAAACAGCATCGCGGGTCAAATTATATTAGTTATAATGTGTTAGAAAGAGATAAATATACGTTTGTTAGTCGCTCTAAAGTTGACTGCAGCGCTCGGTATTGGCTGAAATTCGCTTCGCTGAGGGCGTCACCGTCGAGTTCCCGCCATAAATTGAGTTGTTGACACATTAATAAGGTAAGGTTATGTTTTAATATTGTTTTTTTTTTCGCTCGCCTCGCGAGCGCGAAATTATAAGCCCTGAATATAATTATTGTTGTTATGAATCCAGTTTTAATGAGCTGCGTGTGTGGTCCGCTCGGGTTGCTTGTATAATTAAACTGTTTTGGTTCGCGCCATTTTCCGCGGCCATATTTTAATTTTGTTTATGGGTGCGTTCCGTTTTACTAGGCGATATCGCCACCGTAACGCAGGTTTATGTTATAAAGTTTTATAGAGCTGGGCTTTCTTGTAATGTATAATTTTTATTGCGGACGTGATTAGAAATATTGTACCTGCTCGGTTTTGTTTACGACTAGATTGGGTTGTACTTCGTGGCAATTATTTTGTCGTAGGCACGTTGGTAACCAGCTATTATGTAGTAAAGAGGTAGGTAGCTAAATTATAATTGGTTCATGTTAACATTCTTTTTAAAATATTATCAGTCACTAACCTTATTTCGCTGCAGGAAATCTAAGTCTTTTATAGTGCGTACATTGAGACAAGATATAAACTGACCTGTATCCACTCAGATAACATACGACAACGTTATAGTATTCCGGTCTTCTACCTCATTTAATAGGTAGGTAAGTGCAATTGACGTCTACAGTGCTGTGCGTTGTGCATAAATAATTGTGATTTTGTGATTTTGTCGTAGCTTTACCTACCTACCTACCTATCTCTGGCGCAAGAGTTAAAAACATTCAGCTCAAAATATTCCTTTTTATTTTCTACGAGCTGTGCCCGCGACTTCGTTCGCGTGGTATTTAACAAAAAAATCTAAAATAAAAGTAGCCTAAGTTACTCCTTATGACATCAGCAATCGGCCAGTGACAGTCCCGTCAAAATCGGTCCAGCCGTTCCAGAGATTAGCCGGAACAAACAGACAGACAGACAGACAAAAATTCTAAAGTACAATACCTACCTGCGCACCATATCCGAAAGCCTAATTTCAGAGCGGCCATGGTCCGCTGGCCGTACTTTACCTAATACTTAGGTAAGAAACGTGCGCGCGGTGACGGTGGGGGCATTCCCGTGCCCCCTTATCGTTATTATCTCGGAAAAAGGAGCATAGAACGCCCCCCGACCAGGTGGACTGACGATCTGAAGATGACAGCTGGCACCGCTGGATTGAGGAGGCTCAGAACCGGCAAGAAGCTCTAGTCAGGAGACGCCTATGTCCAGCAGTAGACAAATAAAGGCTGATGGATGGATGGATGGAATCATGATTACATTATTGACGACCCGGATGGCGCAATGGTTAACACGCCGGATCGCCATTCCGAGGGTCCTGGGTTTGAGTCCCAGCGAGGCGGAAATTTGAATGGCGAATTTAAATTTCCGTTCTTGGTCTGGGTGTGTGTTCTTGTCTTGTGTGTTGTTCATGGCACCCACGACACAGGGAGTCCTAGTGTGGGGCTGTGAGTGTGTAGCGTTATTTATTTTATTCATTATGCCCATCTGTTGCTACGTCTGTCAAGTTCTAAACAACAAAACGACTCTTTTCTCCATTTTGTAACCGTTACGACTGACTAATTGAAAACAAAACTGAATTTAAATAGGTAATTGCTTCATTATCTCGTAGCATAATGGAATTAACATAAATTCCATATTAAACCTGTTTAATGAATGTTATATAGGTACCTATATCTACTGGTTGGTCGACTGACCGGCCAGTATAAAAAATAATGTGGATACAGAATATTATTTATGGATATAATTATAATAGCTATTAGCAAACCCGCCCCACGCTTCGCTTCGGAAAGTAACCTGTGACATGATTCAATAAATGTTTAGACTGAAATATTTAAATAGACAGTATCTGGATGACTGAGGTTTGCTCGGTATTTTCTTGATTTTTTTTTACATCTGGACTCGAACCAGGGTCTTTTGGTTTCGGGAGCGTCCGATTTCGCTGCTTCGCAAGCGCTGGAGTACCAAGGTCCTCAAATGGAGACCACATTGGAAAGATCGACACTTCCCGACACTTTTCGCGGGAACAACTCCCACGTGAACCAAGTTTCAGGCACAGCTAGTATCGCGTCACCGAAGAACGTAATCGTGGAATTAACTCGAGTACGAGGTTCTTTACTTAACTTACTTAACCCGCTCTGAGAATTTCATTCGCGCAATTATTTTCGCAAGGAATCGGTGATACCTACATGGAACTTGTGTGAACGAATATGAATATGAAATCACGCGTTTAATTCGCAACTAGCACGTGTAGCGCCCGTGTGCAATCAATGCCCTAGCACCCTTTTGTATCAAAATGCGCGGGAAATGGATGAGGTCTAGGTGTCGCGAGCGGCTCTCGGCGCCCCCTGACACCCAGCGCCCGGGTGCACCGCACCCCCTGCACTATAGGTAAAGCCCTACTATTTATAAAAATACAGATTCGCAAAGCTAGAAGCCGAAGAGAAAACGAAATACAATGTTAACCTGTGTCCCATCAATTACAGCATGCAAAATTTCGGTCTAAACATCGCACGGCTTGATAAATGCGTGCGAGTCACAATACGATTTTCCACCACCAACAGACTATTCAAAACTGCTGACTCGTCTCAACACGACAAAGCAATTGTCGCCCAAAGTCTCACCTGATAATCAATTAGCCGCAAACTCACGCTCCAAGAAATATTACGGTCGTTTCAATATTAACCAACAAAGGCGAGCAGTTCCGAGAAAAGCCGCACTCGAATTAAATCCAATTCATTAACAACAGGCGTAACATATTAGGTATTTGTGAGTGCTCAAAATCCTACACGAATATTCACAAAACTCGGAAACGTTCTTATTTTAAAACCTTCGAATGTGGCGCGTCGTGCTGCGTTGCGAATCGCGCCAAAATATTGACGTTAACTTTGACAGCTCACAGGTAAGCTGAAGATTGTCTCTGCATGTCACTTGCCATAGACAATGGCTTGTTTACAGCATTGCAAATTCGTTCATTGATGCCTCTTTTGTTTTTTTTTATTCCTTTTCTCTCATTGTTGGTTTTCATGGCATTGTTTGCAAGGAATAAAAGAGGCATTCTACTGTTTTTGATGTAGATTGTGTGTTCGCGTTTAATTTTTAAATGTTGTACTAACTGGGAGTCGAAGACATGCGTTCGTTGATTGTATCAAGTTTGATTAGTTACTTAGGTAATCGTCTATTCGATTAGTTTAGTTTTTAACCATAAACAAGTTGTCCCGGCGTACTTCGTACCGCTTTATAATTAAAAAATGTTTTGGTGATATATCGACAGCAACGCCACCTATCGGGTCCAATTGTGAATCTAAACCATTCCCAGATCCCCTTGAACACACACAAAAATTTCATCCAAATCGGTCCAGTCGTTAAAAAATGTTTTGGTGATATATCGACAGCAACGCCACCTACCGGGTCCAATTGTGAATCTACCTAAACCATTCTCGGATCCACCTGAAGACACACAAAAAATTTCAACCAAATCGGTCAAGCCGTTTAGGAGGAGTTCAGTATCATACACACTCACACTCGAATTATATATACCTACTAGTGGTCCCAGCGTACTTCGTACCGCTTTATAATTAAAAAATGTTTTAGTGATATATCGACAGCAACGCCACCTACCGGGTCCAATTGTGAATCTAAACCATTCTCGGATCCACCTGAAGACAAACAAAAAATTTCAACCAAATCGGTCAAGCCGTTTAGGAGGAGTTCAGTCACATACACACGAACACAAGAAGTATATATATTAAGATTAAGATTAGTGCATCAAAATCTTTTACAAAATGCAAAAGATCGTGTGAACTACTAAATAAACCTAATATCAATTTTCAATCGCAGGTAGATTATGTCGGTACTTCAGAGCTGAATTTGTTTACCTTGGATACTGGTGCACCGTATTGGGGCGGCATAGAATCTCCCCTCACACCTGAGGAGGCCTAGAGCATACTCCACCACGCTGCTCCAGAGCGGATTGGTGGAGGGGTTAGTGGCCAACCCAAGTGTCGGAAGTTTTTAAGCCGCCCGAAAGCCTCCGACATGTCTTAACGACTGCTACCAAATGGTAACAACCGGGACCGACGGCTTAACGTACCCTCCGAAGCACGGAAGCGCCCAAGAATTTGCTGCTAACGGTCACCCATCCAACTACCGACCGCCCGCTGTTGCTTAACTTTGTCGATCACTTGAGATCGACGCAAGCCGCCGGGCTATGAGCGGAAGAATTAAAAACATAAGTGTATCAGTGATACCTATAGATATGAATTTTGAATTTAAAAAAAAGGAAGAAAATACCGGCACTCAAGCATAACCCGTCCGACGGCTATAATATAAAAAAACTACTTATAAATATAATATTTGTGACTGTATTTACCGTTATCCACAACAAACGCCTACAAGTGTTGTACGTGAGGTTATTGAGTGAATTTAATAATAAAAATCTTTTTATACCACACCACATGGGGCACTAATTATGAGTCGAATATTGGTGAAAGCATTGGACGGAAAAAATCAAATGTTACACATACAATAAGGTTGTACTGGGTGATGAGCGAAGCGGAGAGCGGAGCGGGTCGCGGACCCATCGGAAATTGATAGGCGTGATTCTTTAAACTGACATAACTTTTTTATTTAACAACCAATTAAAATAAAACACTAAGGGCCCGTTTCACCGGTTACGGATAAAGTTCCGGATAGCCCTAGGAACTCAACTCCCAGATAAACTACAACTTTTGGCTTCTCAGGTAATCTGATAGAAGTGACAGAGAAAAGTGTTGGTTATGGTATCTGCCAGTTCAAGTGGCTGTTAGGCGTTATCTGACGGATAAAAAATGTTTCAAGTGGCGTTTCTATAACACATTTGGAATTTGAACTGTAGTACGTCATATTATTATAAATCCTACTATTTTCGTTCTATAATGATAAAATTATACTGGAAAATATTAAAAAAGTCGAATTGGATTATTTTCAACAAAAAGTATTTTATTAAATAAGTTTTCAAAATAATTTTCAAATGACAATAATATACGTAGTAGTAACGAAACGCAAAAAGCGACGTTGCCGCTCCGTCAACTGTTAAGTGGCAGATAAATTCCTAGGGCTATCCGGAACTTTATCCGTAACCGGTGAAACTGGCCCTAAATGTTAAGTGAATCACAATATATTGGTGAAAACTGCATCCAAATCGATTATGCCGTTTCGGAGATTAACGCGTACAGACAGACAAACCGACAAACAGAAATATTACTGTTCAATTCAATCTTCGATCTTTACAGTATTGGAATTCGGCCCTGTCCTTGAAATAAATGCCTACAGCCCCGCGCGCTAGGGCCGCCTCTTTCTAGTTGTAGTAAATGTAAGTGGGTAGGTAAATCGCACGCTTCCTGATGGGTTTCGTCCTGGATGAGGTTTGTAACCCATTCGTTCGATCGTCTCTATGGCGCTTCTGTGGCTGTTGTGTACTTAATGTGTACTAAACTCCGAGGCGCGTAGGTATGATTCGCGTTCCGACCGTTTGTATGAAGATGGAATACTGTATGATACTATTACCGTGACACAGTTATTCACAGTTGTCATGGGCATGCTCGTTTGCTACATTAGGTAATTCTATAAAACAGTTTAAGAAAAATAACCTAAGTTATTCCACTATGGCCACACCCGATCCCCCTCACGGCAGGACGCCATTGTTACCTGCCAAAATATTTACGGCCTGCCCGAACACCGCTCCACTCATCGATGTGCTCGCCCACTGCTGGGCAGGTTGGGCCTCTGATAATGTTACTACATATTTTCCCTATATGTGAAGAGATTTATACATCTTTTAGGTATAAATCGGGTAAGCCAAAGGAGATATTTCACAAACTAGAAAGTAGTTTATTTTAATTGAAAGCATTCCATAATCCAAATTCTAGACTTCAGCTTGGTTTGGTGCTAACAATTGAATTCATGGGTAACATATTGTAACATTGAAACATTATGGCGGATAGTCGTATCGGCACTTGACAGTTATCGATATAATATCTACTTACGTCATTATCACCGACCACAGAGCCAATAGACTCCTAATGATTGATTTTCCGTATGGAGAACATTCAGACCACTAGCTGAGGTAAGACGAGCGGGGGGACTGGCTAATTCAACGCTGCGATTGGCTAATTCAAGGCCACACGAAACTTTGGAAAGAAATAGATTAATTTAAGCAAAGGGAAAGAACGAGACGGAACGAATTTATATCGGTACTATAAGCCAGATGTGTTGTTTGAAACCATTCGCCTGTTATTAACCAATTAAATTTTTCTGTCATAAACATGTTAATATAAAAAATCCCGTCGTAACATTTATTGTAGGTTGTAGGGTACTAATAATAACGCTAAACACACATAACCCCACATTAAAATTCCCTGTGTTCAGGTACCATAGACTATACACAAGACAAGAACACACCCAGACCGAGAACAGATATTAAACTCATCACCCAATTCTCCGCCTCGCTGGGAATCGAACCCAGGACTATTGAAATATTAATTCCGCCACACGGGTCGTAGTTTCAACTAAGGCTTTTGGAGCGAAGCTGGCTATTTACAAAACTCTCTCCCTCAAGTCGTTCAACGCCGCGGGGCGCTCATTGTATTACCTGCCAAAATATTTATACTCCACAGTCATTCTTTACGGACGAATTGGACGTGTAAAAACGTGGACCGAAAAATGGATTAATTGTTTCGAAAACTATTTATTTATTTACACAACAACAGCATTACACACAAGTTTTTTCTTATAATACACTAGATTTCCGCTCGCGGCTTCGCCCGTGTGAAATTCTTAATTTCCAAAAATCCTTTCTAAAGCTGGCGGTTCGCGGCCGAGACCGAGACAGGAGACCGAGACAGGAGACCGCGACCGGCACTTGACCATAGGCAATGTATAGGCGACAACTCGCGACCGAGACCGAGACACTCTGTCGCGCCTATACAAAGTGACGGTCGCGGTCTCCTGTCTCGGTCGCCTGTCTCGGTCTCCTGTCTCGGTCTCGGCCGCGAACCGCCAGCTTTAGATCTCACTTGCGTCACTCGAGGAATACAAAGTTTCAAGTGAATCGATTGAAGATATAAAAAGTTTCAGTTTATCCCCTCTTTTATTCCCTTAGGGGGGGAATTTCCAAAAATCGTCTCTTAGTGCTCCCCTACACTCCCCAAGGAACATACATGACAAATTACAACTTGTTGCGTTCAGTGGATTCGGCTGTGCGTTGTCTGTCAGTCACTCAGTAACGCAAGAGGTTTATACATATATTACATAATTATAGATACCTATTGATTGATAATAATTCGACGCAAAAAAGCAGAAACGCTGCAACCCACACCTACGACATTTTTGAAGTGAATACTTCTTTAGTATCGTTGTGCTTTGGAATTCCGTGAAACGGAAATGACGCGCAAATGAAACGAAACGGAAACGAAAAAGTCACAGACACATTTTGACGGGGGAGAAACATTAGCAAGAATTAGAATATTAAATTTTTTTTTAAAGTTTTCACTTCTAGCACGTGTGATTTGCGCACATTTTGATTTATTGAAGATTTGGAATAAGAAAACAGTGGGTTGTAGTAGCCAGTTTCCTTACAAGTTCGTTGAAGAATAAGTGATTTCTACTAACCGCTATACTTGGATGTCAACAGCGAGAATAATTGTGGCAGTAATTAATGCATTTTGTAATTAGTCCCACATGAATTTATGGAGTGTCCTTATAGTTTTTTCAAGAATCATACTCACTGAGATGAGGCTAATTAGTGTTGTTATTATCTAGACGTTTTTCTACTCTTAACTTATTGTTAACTAGTCCGAGATGGGGAAAATGTAATTATGATTACAGATCACAATTTCCTCTAGTGAATTTTGCCCAAAATGTAATAATGGTTACATTTTGACAATCTCTCTGACTACACCTTAGTACCCACATTAGGAAATTGTTAGGCGGGATTCTTTAAACTGACGTCATTTTTTTTATGCATGAAAATAAAATTATGCCGGCATAATAAATCAATGCCGGCAAATAAAATTATGCCGGCAAATAAAATTATGCTGGCAAATAAAATAATGACGGCAAATAAAATTATGACGTAAAATAAAATTATGCCGGCAAATAAAATTATGCCGGAAAATAAAATTATGCCGGAAAATAAAATTATGACGGCAAATAAAATTATAACGGCAAATAAAATTATGACGGAAAATAAAATTATGACGGCAAATAAAATTATGCCGGCAAATAAAATTATGACGGCAAAAAAAATTATGACGGCAAATAAAATTATGCCGGCAAATAAAACTTTGCAGACAAATATTTCTATGCCCGCAAATAAAATACTAAGCAGTATTTTTAGCTGATCAATGAGTTTAAGTATGAGGACATTAGTATTTTTAAGCTTCAATGACTTACAAGAGGCGAAGAGATTTAATTGATTGGTCAAGCTTCGTTACAATCACAATGGGCGGATTTAATGCCCGGTTGGTGTGCTACTTGACCCCGGTGATCAAATCAAGCTTTAATTATACTAGCTGACCGGGCAGGCGTTGTCCTGTAACATATATAATCTACACATATTCTGTAGGTACATAACTGATCGCTGTCTGTACATCGAAGATATGAGAAACACTTTTATTGGGGGTCTTCATTAATTATATTATTAAGATTATTAAGTTAACAATCTTATTAATAACTAAGCTGTACCCGATTTCGTCCGCGTGCAATTTTAATTGTTACGGGGAAATTTCTAAAATAAAGTAGGTAGCTTAAGTTAGTCCTTATTAAATCAGCTATCTACCAGTAAAAGTCCAATCAAAATCGGTCCAGCCGTTCCGGAGATTAGACAAAACAAACAGACAGACAGACAGACAGAAAAAAATTGTAAAAATAGGGCATAGCGGGCATGCTTGCAAAGGCATACTGGGCACTATTATTTACCTCAGCAAGAGCCGAATCGAAAAATAATCGAAAAATTTTTCGTCGTGTACAAAAAATGGTTGTTTTTTAGGCGTACCCACTGATTAGGTATAATTAAGCATTTTTTATATTTTTTTTGTATTTGTAATAATACACTATTGCAGCCTTAGAATAATGACATATAGAATGACAGTCTTCATACAAGCGCTCTTTAAAAAGTGAAGCACTAATTTTCTTTTTTCTTTTTTTTTATACTTGTTTAATGGTTGCCAGGTGAAGTGCAGTTTCCCGAAAGTGGGGAATGATTCGGCCGCTGATAAGAATTTGTTTTTAGCAATAATACCTACATAAATAGCTATGGGTATGGTTATGTAAAATTGTTATATTACGAGATGTTTATTTAAATATGAAACGAATACAAGAAAATATTAACATCATTTTTTTTTACTATTTATTTTTTTACATATCTTTTACGTATCTGAACATAAGCATGAACACAGGAACTTAGTATATTTTAATAACAGCATTGAGTAAAAAAGTTTTGTTCCAATATTAAATATAGGTACTCTGTGGAAAAACAAAAAACAATGGGCTTTGTTGATTTACTACTCTATGGACTATATTATATCTGTGAACTATTGTATCTGTGAAAACAACAATAAAATTAAGATGAAAATGACATTGACAATAGGCATGTTAAAATAATAATAACTAATAATAATAATTAAAATAATAATGAATAACAACTTCAATAATTATACCTTAACAGGGACAGCATTTTCACGCAATCTGTAACGTGTAATGTACTTATCTTCATTATTAAAATGCTTTGAACATATTCGTGTATTTTTGGTTGGCTTCCAATATACTTCTCCACGACTAAGCCGTATATCACTCGTCACTTAAAATTGGAAAATTTATTTTCACAATTGGGCAACACTGAGTATTGAAACAAAACGTTTTTATTTAAACCTAATTATATAAAAGATATTATGAAATATTGAAAGATTACCTGTGAAAAGTGATGTTATTACACTTCTTTTGTTTTTCAAATGTGTTGTGACAAAATTTAACCGCACAAATCGACATAATTATTTTTTTTCCGCGAGACGCGTTTGCCGTGCATTGTCATTGAAGACTACGGAGCTGGCCGGCGTTTGGTGACATTTACTACTCACATTTAATGTTGTCAAAGTAGCCGCGCGGACTTCGTTTCTATATGTCATTATTCTAAGATTGCAGCTATTAATTTACTCTAAATCTAAGTCATTAATAATTCAAAAATAAGGACGTTTAAGTAAATAACCTTATAATGAAATGTTTGTACGTAAGTACCTACTCATATCGAAATTTCATGGTTTTATTAAAAAACCCCATACCATACTCATTAAAACATTAATTATATCGTATTTCTCCGACGGTTATTAAAAATAATAACAGGTTACACCATCATATCAATAATTAATCGCATCCATCCATAATTTTTCACGAAACAAAATTGTCATTGACATCAACAAACGAGGAATTATTAAAACGAAACGCAATTATTGTAAACGGGTTATATTGAGTCATACAATTAGCAATTAAAAATTCAATACAAGAGAAATTACGGGCAATTATCCTACCAATTAACTTCTTCACGAAACATTTTCAGATTTTAATACATACCAGAGACGCACGGAAAATTTTTGTTGCTATCTGTGGCAATATATAATCTGTAGCAACGAAAATAAAGTTGAAAGTTCGTTTGCCGCGTAAAATCGGACCACACACGTCGTAGCGGCGAGGTTTTTAAAAAAGGAACGCGCCAACCGCGCCGCGTTCGTTACCTCATCATCGACTTTTTTTATCCCGCGGCAAAGGCTAGCGTATACATAGAGCCAGCACGCCCATACGGCTTGCCAGTTTAAAAAAAAAATTGAAGCCGAATAATGTTGTTGTGGTCGTATTATTACGAGTGGCGAGTTTTCGGCCCGGCGTATAAATTAGTACGTTTTATTAGCTCGGTCGCTTCTGATCCACCGGCCTTAGGTAGGTAAGGTTTTATAGTTTTTTAAATATACCTCTTAAAGGTTTCTTTGAAGATTAGTTTGTTATCGGCCAGTAATAAAGAAGGTAGGGTACGTTACGTCTTTTTTTAATGGAGTCCGTTTGTGGGATTTTTCCCGATGGCTGATAAAGATGGCGATTGGAAATAGTCTTAATGCGTTGGGTGCTGGGAGACGATATGGTTTGTTTTATTTTGGTGATTAAGTGGCAAAGGACTACGTTTAAGCTGCTTTAATTTTATGTAGTCACGATCACATGTGAGTTGAATAAGGCGGGAGCTTTGGTAATATCTTACAGCGTTAGACAGCACGGCTTCTCTGGTTTAGCTACATCGGTCTTGTGATTGAGGATGCCTTCAAAAGACTTATCCGAAATGTACTAAAACGATTGTGGACGGATAAGTAATCAACAATAGTTTGGTTAACCAATTAGGAATTAGGAAAAAATGTTTTGGAAGTGAAAACGTATAAAGTATCGCTGTGATTTGGAAGTCGATGAAACGGAAATGACGCGCAAATGAAATGGAACGGAAATGAAAAGACACAGACATTTTAACGTGGGGGAAAATGAGATAGGAACATTAGCAAGAGTTAGAACTAAAGTTAGCTGCAGCACTAGATATGATATCTAACCAAATTATTTCTGAAGGTTTCACTTCTAGCACTTGTGAATTGCACACATTTTGATTTCTTTTTCAGTTTAGTGAGAAAAACAAAGAAAGCTTAACTACAATCATTATTAAATAAGTACGTTTTCTGCTAATTTGATGACGGACGATGTGAACAATCTTGACTGCAACCGTCCCAGTAGTAATTCGAGGTGTCGTCTTTAAGGAACGTGGAAAAATAAAATATGTCCTAGCTGGATTCAATCATCAATGACCCATTATATACTCGTAGCACGATCTCTTCATGACTGAGGAACCTTCCTCCACTTCACGCCAAAGCGTATTGCTTAACGACTGCTATGTTATGATAACAACCGGGACCGACGGCTACGTGCCCTCCGAGGCACGGAAGCGCTCAAGAAGTCGCCACTAGCCGTCACCCATCCAACCGTCCGCTGTTGCGTACTCGATCGATCACTTAGGACCGGCGCAAGCCGAGGTATGAACGTTTCAAAAAACATGTCCATTGCTACCGGAGTAATCCTAGAACAAATAACCTATTCTATTTAAGCAAGAAGTAAAGATTAATGACACATAATAATTTTCTTGCCCACATGTAAAATGAATGGCGTTATTTAAGAAATAACCAAGATAACAGTTGTTACATTATTTATTACATTCTTGTTATTTTCATCGTGTTTTGTATAATATGAAAATAATTCTTCTTTTTGGAACGAAGTTCCTTAAGGCAGGCTTGGAGGGGATAGGGATTTTGCTGCGCGACCGAACTGAAAAATATGTGATAGTAAAACCGTAAGCGTGGAAAAAAGTGCGTGGAATAAAACCGTTAAATGAGACGTGCGCAGGCGCGACAGTAGCCGAAGGAACTTCGTCCCTACCTGGTGTCCCACGACAAAATTAGTTTTCTTTTTTTTTTCTAATTCCTAATTTAATTGTGTTCATAATAAGAAGAACACCTATGTATTGTTATTTCCGAAGTATCAAGAACTTATTGGAATTCGTAAAAGACATAACAGGTTAATTAGCAAGCCAAAGACAAAATCAAGTGTGATTACAGGAAACTATTAGAAACGCGTTTAATCTAATTCTCACAACCTAAACCCTATAAATCTATATATATAAAAGGAGATGCTGACTGACTGACTGACTGACTGACTGACTGACTGACATATCAACGCAGGGCCTAAACTAGAAAGGTTAGAAACTTGAAATTTTGCACAAGAGTTCCTTATATAACGTAGGGGAGCACTAAGAAAGGATTTTTGAAAATTCAACCCCTAAGGGGGTAAAACGAGGGTGCAAAGTTAGTATGAAAGTTCTCTAATTTTATAAACTTTTATATATTTAGAGATTTTTGGCGGGCGAAGCCGCGGGTGTAGGCTTGTACATTTATAATTCTTTATTTATCGTTGCACTATCCCAATTCACACCGTCCCAAATAAGTTTCACTTCAAAAATACTCTGGCTATATCCAACAGTGGGCTTCGAGCGAGAGCTTGATATTGCGTGCATAATGCAATCCTGAGCAAGTAACGCAATATGCAACACGATGCTGTTGTTGTAATGAGATACACTCGCTTTTTCCTATACTCTAGTTAGGATTAATTTGTACTAACGTTGCAAGCTGTTAATATGAGCCTTACTAGCGATGGGATAGGAAATCGGACATGGCATTTTATTGCCTAAGCAGGTTAAGCAACAAGCGGGTTATTTGATGGTAAGTGACCACCGTTGCCCATGGTTATTGGTAACACCAGGCGCGTCACCAACGCGTTGCGGCTAAGAGGGAAGTATTGGACCCGCTTCTTGCACAAATTTTGTCAATTAAAATGGAAAAAAAAAAAGTCACTGGCCAATTACAACGATTTATTTCGAAAATACGATTGGTTGGATTGGGAAAAATAAAAATGTTCCAATTTTAAATTAATTTAATTAACATAATAATTTTTACCGCGAAAAATCGTTAATAGGTACCCCCAGTACTTTTCCCGCGCATGCCATATTGGTACCAAAATTTTTTGGCCAAAATCTGGACGTCTGGCAACATTGACTAGCATTGTAGGTATAAGAAATATAAAATTTTTGAAAGTTTAAAAATCGTAAAGCATTAGAGTTATGGTGTCCCTAGACCTTTTTAATGATTGTACTTACAGACTTTAATAAGTACTGACGAATTTGAATTGAATTGAATATCGATTATTTTACACTAACTCGACCATGAGAAGACGAATCACGATTTTTTTATTTTCAAATCGTAAAATAAATATATTTGTAGAAATTCAAATACGATATTTACAACACTCAAAACTTAAATAATCCAAGCACAATAAATTCTGTAAAACCCCCATGGGTTTTTGGTTGTAACGAGACCTACGGGGTCTTAATGACCCCTTAACTGGCACAAATTACCCTCATCTCCGAGCCCTTGGGTGATCTGAGGGTGCGTCTTTAGTAACAGCGAGTATGTTTATAAATTCAAATGCTTGTTAATTAAATCTATTAAATAAAAAATAATCGCTGATTTTGTTGCTAAGCGCAAATCTCGAGAACAGCTGAACCGATTTCACTAATTCTTTTTTTATAATATTCCTTAAAGCTCCGTAATAACCATTTATTACGGAGAGAAAAAATTGCCTGAAAAAGTCTAAAAACAACACTTTTCTATATTCCCATACGAAAGATTCGTAATAATACTTAAAAGTCAATTTGAACTTTAATACCATACCACAAAGATTAAGTGTTAGTGGAGGGGTTCCGGGAAGGTGTCAATAGCAGAATAAGTAATAAAAAAAATTAAAGAATCGACTGTTAGGCGGTACGAAGTTAGCCGGGCCAGCTAGTTAATTATAAATTCTGTATCTTTAATTTGACAAAACAAATAGATTTTTAACGCAATAGATTCCATAATAGTGATTTTGGAATTTTAGCCTGTGCGTTCATAATTTTGATTGTATCGTCAAATTATTTATTTTTATTTACATCGTACATCCATAATTATGTTAGTACCTAACAGTTTGTAATTAACCTATGTTTGTTTAGCCTTAATCTAAAACTTTAAAAATTAAAATTAAAATTAAAATGTAAACGTCTTACAAATCGCCGAACGCCGGCTGCACGCACGAAAAAGTATGACGTCAATGTCACGTTTTAATAAATTCCACGTGGACGAAGTCGCGGGCACATCTTGAATAAATTAAAAATAATACAAATATCGTGGTATCGATTTATTTTAGGACGAGTAAAAAAAACAAAGTAGGTACCTACTGGCTGACTAGCCGCCATAAACCACAAATCGCTTATGCACTAAAGAAACCGCTGTCAATACAGCCAAACCCCAAACCCTTGAGCCTGAACCCGTGACTCTTATTCCCGGAAAATTTCACATCATAGAGGTAAGTCTGTGGTCGCCTGTTGCACACTGGATGACTACAACCAGAACGTGACGCATGTGATGGTCACCATTGGCCTGCTGTGGGCCCCGGGTTCGATTCCCAGCTATGAAAATTTAATAATAATTTAGGAAATGCTCATCAAATGCAATAACTTTTTCTATGACACCACTTATTTATACGCAGCTGTCTCTTGTTTCTAGACATGACGTCACATTATCTCGGCGCAATATCTGCAGCGCGCAGTGTCTCTGTAGCCGGGGGTAGTTGGCGAATACATATTTTCTGTACACCTTCCCCTTCTGCGATATAGTAGCAGGGTAATACTATGGCTGCTACAGATGTTTCCAATAATTTCGCAGCGCTGATCTCTTGGTAAATCTCGACAACAGCGCCACCTACCGGTTCTAATTGTGAAGCTAAAAAACACTCAAACACAAAAAATTTCATCAAAATCGGTCCAGCAGTTTAGGAGTTCAGTGACACGCGCTCAGAAGAATTACAAATATCTAAAGATAAAACATGATCCATCAACATTCCCGATGCTCGCGAGTCAGTTGTAAAGAAAATCGTCCATTGATTCCAATTCCATTGGAAACTGGAGCCCGAAGCATTTTCATACGACATGTTACACCCGTAGTTCCCATCTCTTCGAGCGTGAGGGGTTCGGTTACTCGCAGGGCTGCCACTGCCTGTTGGATAGATAAATATATTTATTAATTTTTTTATTATGATCCCGGTACTCACGATATGTATTTTGAAACGCCGATATTTCGACCCAGTTCCATGCAACTGAACTCAGCCGTGACCACGATCCATGTAACTGGGTCGAAATATCGGCGTTTCAAAATACATATCGTGAGTACCCGGATCATAATAAAATGTGTACAATCTGCGATAGAGAGTTAAGTTTAAAATCATATTTATTAAAAGTTAATCAACTAAAAACACGCTTTGAAAATGTTGTAAATTTTTTAGCAAAGCAATTTTAGTAAGTGAAACATTTATTGAAGTGAAAACTTCTATAGTATCGTTGTGATTTGGAAGTCGATGAAACGGAAATGACGCGCAAATGAAACGAAAAAGAGTCAAAATGGCGGTTTTACACACACACACACACAACATCAATATTTGGACTGACAGTATTCGTTGTTTTAAGATTTCACTTCTAGCACGTGTGATTTGCACACATTTTGTTTTTTTTTTATTTATTCCATCAACAAAGTCAACACTAAATGACATGCGTATACAGAAAAGACTTTACAAACAAATGTCACTTCAATTACAGATGCAAATCTATAGCACTGCGTAAATATATGGTCACAATATTTAATAGGTATATACCTAGGTATGTATGTATGAGGTATGTATATAGGATGTAATTGTAATCTATAATCATGATTACTTTTTCCCATCTCTGCGTGTACCTAGATTATTCTCTTTCACTATAAATGTTTAAATAAAATGTAAGTACTTACATATTTCCAGAATCTTCCGAGTTGACAACCCTAGCTTCGAGGTTACTTTGTAGTGTAAAGCCGACACCACCGTCGAAGAGTAAGCGATAAGAGATATTATTAGTGCAATATATCAAGTGTAATGTAATTGCAATACATTATATCTATAATAATAAAAGCAGTGATAGCGGTGTGGTTGAACGTTGGACTGCCGATTCGGAGGTTCCGGGTTCAAACCCCGCACATAACGCGCATGACGTTCTCAAAGGTGTGTGAAGTCCACCAATCCGCACTTGGCCAGCGTGGTGGACTATGGCCTGTACCCCTCACACTGTGAGAGGAGACCCGAGCCCAGCAGTGGGACAATTATGGGTTGTGATGATGATGATGATGATGATGATGATGATTATATATATCAAAGTTATATTGCAATTAGGTGCACTACACTAATATGAATAAGTTTTAAATATAAATAAACAAAATAGAAAAGTAGATGTTCATCATCTAGTGCCGATAAACTTTTGAGATTTCAGAACATAATTCCACTAAGACACTTAGAATTATTAAGTTACTATAGAAACGAAGTCCGCGCGGCCATTTTGAAGCACCTTAATTGGAGTCAGAAATGGCTCCAAACACCGGGCAGCTCGTGTCAACGTACGCCAAACGTGTCACGCGAAAAAAAAGGATTATGACGATTTGTCCAGTTCAATTGTGTAACAAAATATCTGAAAAGCTATTTAAGTATGTATTATTGCTAAAAACATATATTATGATTATCCGCAGCCGAAGTTCGGGAAAGTTTCGGTTTAGTGCTTCACTTTAGACAGAGCGCTTGTATGAAGACTGTCTTTCTATAGTGTTATTATTCGAAGGTTTGACAATACGGTTCATTTAAACGCTGTACATTCTATTGGTCGTAGTTCGTAGAGACTTGGATTGGATCATTCGATGCAGAATTGTTTTCGTATTCCAAATCTGCAATTAAAAACTGTCATAAGTGTGGGATACAACGATTCCGCTTTATTGAGTCGATATACATATAATATAATGATATATGTAACGTTATATAATGTCGATACAAAAGAGTTATTGACTAAAAAGTACCTAAATTAAAAGTTTTAAATGCATTTTTCTCCAATGTTCGATATTAACACTTACGAGTACGTCATTGTAATTCGTTAAGCCATCTCGGATGCCTTCGGGCGGCATAAAAAAACTTCCAACACCATGGGTTGGCCACTAACCCCTCCACTCCTCAGGAATGAGGAGAGACCCGTGCTCAGTAGTGGGCCATTAATGGGTAGAAAGCCATTTTAATTCTAAGGATGCGATATGTTGTTGGAAAGCCTTAATAAACAAATTAATAGTGTTACAAAGTAGATAAGTAAAATAGTGTACCTACATTAGATTTTGTGTAGTTACATTTTTGAACGAAGTTCCTTACGGCAGGCTTGGAGGGGATAGGGATTTTGCTGCGGCGACCGAACTGAAAAATATGTGATAGTAAAACCGTAAGCGTGGAAAAAAGGCGTGGAAAAAAGTGCGTGGAATAAAAGCGTTAAATGAGACGTGCGCAGGCGCGACAGTAGCCGAAGGAACTTCGTTCCTACCTGGTGTCCTACGACACAATTATATTTTTTGTTTTATTTTTTTTATTTTTTAAGTTTAATTTATTAATAGGATACCCAACACAGATAAAACTTAATACAAAAACTATAATAACTTAATACATCATGTACATTGAGGGTTTTAATACTAGATACATTAAGGTAGGTATGTACAGAATAGAACTAATAATATTATCGATTAGATTCGTCTACGCTCGAGACTAGCCACGCCCCGCAGTATTGTTTGCTAATTTAGGCAATGAATATGATTAAGTACATTAATATTACCATGATTTTATAGTTACAATTACAAGTGTTCTAATGGTAAAAATCAATATTAAAACTCTTGCGTTAATCAAAATTTAATCATCATCGTCATCACAACCCATAACTGTGCCACTGCTGCTCCCATTCTCCAAATATTATGATTGTGGATTGGAACGTATTTCAAGAACTAGCTCCAATTTACTGAAACGTTGATTGGCTTCAACCCATTAATGGCCCACTACTGAGCACGGGTCTCTCCTCATACCTGAGGAGGCCTAGAGCATACTCCACCACGCTGCTCCAGTGCGGATTGGTGGAGGGGTTAGTGGTTAAGTGTCGGAAAATTTTAAGCCGCCCGAAGGTATCCGACATGGCTACTACTGCTACCAAATGGTAACAACCGGGCCCGACGGCTTTACGTGCCCTCCAAAGCACGGAAGCGCTCAAGAATTTGCCACTAGCCACCCATCCAACTACCGACCGACCGCTGTTGCTTAACTTTGTCGATCAGTTAAGATCGACGCAAGCCGCCGGGCTATGAGCGCTTCACTACTTAAACGTTGATTAATTTACGCATTTAAAAGTTTTAAAACGCTCGAGAGTTAAAAATAAATTCAAAAACAAAACAATCATTGAATTAAAAGGCGCAGCTACTTGTCACGGAGGATATTAACATATAAATTGGTGTTCGGGCGCCCGCGTCGAGATAGGTCACGCTTGTTTGAGGGAGAATTTAACAGGTACTTGGGGTGGCAGTTTTGGGGGCTGAAATGAAAAATTTTGATGGCTTTTAGCTAAGATTATATATGCGTTACGTTGGCGACGCGAGTTCAGCTTTTTGATTAGATATCAATGATTATAAGTAAAAAAGAAGTAGATATGTCACAAGCGCGCGAAAAGTTTGACAGTCAAACTGGGTCAATTGGCGCGCTTTTCATGTAGCTATCTCTTTCTGTCTCACACGTACCGTAATTATCTTTCTCATCTATGGTTGCAATAATGTCATCGGAGCAGATGCAAAAGTGCAAGTGGCATTATATGAACCTAACGCGTTATTGTAACTTTGGATGTAACAGATTAAATTACGGAACGTATGCGACTGCAGTTTTGTGTCGTGATAACGTCTTATAAATCGATGAACGCCGGCTGCACGCACGAAAAAGTATGACGTCATAGTCACGTTCCGCCTGAGCCGAGCGTGCAAGCGAGAGCGCGGAACAATAGAGAGGCACGATCGGGCTAAGCGTTCGGTTTTCTTCAATGTTTTCTTAGGACGTTATCACGTAAAATATCGCCCGTAAACCGACGCCAGGGATTGTGGGCAAGCATTGACTTATAATTTAATAAAAAACCACGCCTAACAATTTTCGAGTTTGGGTACTAGAGACAGGTTTCCCAAAGCGAAGCGTGGCGGGTTTATTAGTATTTTCATAGAATAAGTTATAGTTCAACAATAATTTGATAGCATTATTATTTTGTAATTAAATTGTTATATTGATTATTGGATGTACTACTTATATAAAAATGTATCAATAGTCATATAAAACAACAAAAAATAAATTGTGTCGTGGGACACCAGGTAGGAACGAAGTTCCTTCGGCTACTGTCGCGCCTGCGCACAGTGTTGCCAGATGCCATAAACCATTTATCTGTATTTGAAACGGCTAAAATCTGTATAAAATCTGTATGCCTATTTTAACTCAAAATCTGTATAAAATCTGTATTAAAAAAAATTAAATGTGGCACTCGGAGACTGCCGCGGTAAAGCTATTGCATAGCATTTTTTATCAACTTATGCAATTATAATTAGAAGTTATATAGTTATATCAGTACAGCGCCATCTAGTTTGTAGGAAACATAGCTAGTTAGTAGTTTGTAGGTACCATACCTTAGTATAAAGGTACTAAATGGCGCTGATTGGGGGTGGTGCATTATTATTATTATTATCCCCTACCAGCGCCATGTACGTACTGTCATGTGCAGTGAACAATTATTCATTAGGTTAGATGGGTCCATTTATCGATGGAGGAAGGCTGGCTGAGCTGGTAGTTCACTCGCAATATACTAGATGGCGCTGAGTAGTAAAACGCTGTAAATCTGAATCACGCTGGTGAGGTTTTTTGTAATATCTATAAGTATCCAGCATTAACATTCAATAAATGACTTGACTTGACTTGTACTGAAGAAGTGTTTCTTTAATCTTTATTGTGCTTGCCTACTCGTTCAACGAAACTACTCTTGGGACCACCGAGTGGTCGGTAATTTTAGCTATTAGTTGAATATGGTCCACAGACTAGGTAGGAATATGGTCATTTTATCAATAGAGTAAAAATTCTGTATAAAAATCTGTATCCAGTGAAAATCTGTATCACACATCGAAAATCTGTATAAATACGGAGAAATCTGTATATATGGCAACGCTGCCTGCGCACGTCTCATTTAACGGTTTTATTCCACGCACTTTTTTCCATGCGTCTCATTCCACGCTTACGGTTTTACTATCACTTATTTTTCAGTTCGGTCGCGCAGCAAAATCCCTATCCCCTCCAAGCCTGCCGTAAGGAACTTCGTTCCAAAACAAAAAAAAATTACGCACGCGTAATTTAAAAGTAATTAAGATCTAACTCATTAAATACATAGAAACATGCCATAAAATCAGACTTTAAACAAGAACAAGTGAAATATAATACCTATATGCTATGATTTAATTAAGCTTTCGCTAACGAATTAGCAATCGGGTGTTCTAAACCTTTGGCTGGTTTTTGAAAAATAATTAAATATGCCGAATTTTTTTCGAGGAATAGGTACCTAAACGTAGCAAACGAGCATGCAGGAACACCGTTCCTCTTCCGTTTCCGCCCATGACTACTAAGACCGATCTAGAAGAAGACTCAAATGGGAACCAGGATAAATAAATAATTAGTCTGGTTAGGAGACGGTGTTAGAACATTGGTTGGTTACTTTGTAAGTAAGTATGAGGACTGGGACAGGGATTGTTAGTGATAGTTAGAAAGAGTAACTGGACTCTTTAGTTTATGAGTAGGTACCTAAGAGTCTTGTTTCAATTCGGTTACAGATAGGTTACTAACATTTTATTGTTTTTATTTACATTTACAAAACTATTAAAGTGATCAATATTTTGTACATTTGACATTTCGTGTGTTGCAACGTCCATTCGGTCCATTCGTGTAAGAGCTACAATGCCATAGCCGAACACAAATACACAGACAATTCAAACTTATAACACTACTCCATTTTCGCAGGGTTAAAAATACTGGCTCTCAAACAACAACAGACAACACTTACAGAACTTTAAAATCCATCAACTTCCCGAAGGTTGCAGACCCCTGGAGCTGAAACGAGCAACACCTCGAGGTAATAAAGTAGTGCAATATTTCCCGTTATTTCATTTATATTTACAGCCTGTAAGCACGTAAAACTCTTATTACCAACCTTATATGAAAACCAATTTTTCCTTCTAAACAACATATGGACGAGCACGATGCTACAGAGTTTGTTGAGATAGAAAGGATAGGATGGAAAATAGATTACTGCAGGATATTTATAGCTCTACTAACAGCTGCGGAGGAGCAGGATTCGTAGGGAGTGGTGAGGTTAGGTGAGGTGAGACGAGGCAAGGAGAGGAGAGGCAAGGCGAGGAGAGATAGGGGAGAGTTTACTTTTTTCTAGCTAGTGACGCCATCTTCAGGCCATGTTCCGGCGTAAGGACCACTGACTCCCCGGGCAAAAATATTGTGGCGCCTGCTTAGGGGAAGCAATATCGAGTGTGAGTTTTTTGCTGATCCCATGTAAACTTACACTAAGAATTTCCTCTATCCTTTAGCGTTACCGATACCCAGAGCTAACGACGCGGTACTTAGCTCATTCGTTAGGTTCATTCTTGCAAATCACGCGCCCCGCCAGTATTTGACAATCATTCAAACATTTGTCGGACAAGGCGATATTGGTCGAATTTATTTACTTACAGTGAGACCGTTACTTGGAATTAATTAATTAAAACCTTCCATTAAAATGTTTTGATTTCCTAAGCTGTAACTTAAAGTAATAATCGTAAAATAGTAATAATCGTAATCAGATATGTGCGTATTAATGAACAAAAAGAACTGAAGATGTAAAATGTTTATTTTTCGCCATTTCTACCCTAACACTAAGTAATCAATTCTTATTCTGTGGAGTTTACGCCAACTATAGACAATATGAGGATGACAGCTGTTGATAATGTTCGCGCCATTTTGATTCGACCAATGGCGGCGGTTTTAGTTTTTTCTCCAGAGCAACAGCTGCGCATTCAGCCAATATTAACGCATGTTATGGGGCGTTTTTATAAATATATTCTGTGGTAGGGGTCGAAATATAGAGAATTAGGGGTGGTTTTTTGTAACAATGATTTGTAGAGCATTGATGATGTTGTTTTGATAGGGGAAAATTGGATTTCTCGATAATGAGCTCACAGATGACTATCTGAAATAGATCTTTGAATTTGAATCGAAATTGCTTTTTGAGACATTTGTAAAGAATTTTGTTGAAATTTACATAGATAATCTAAACGTTGTTATTGGTGAAATAAGTACATAATTTGAAACTAAGATATTGATCAAACAAATAGTCATTTTATGTTCAATATCCCAACCTCATTTGTTATAAGTTTTCAACAATCGTCATAAGTTTTTAATCAGGCCTTTTAAATAATTATCTTTATGCATACGTTAAAGAACTTACTTAGGTATTAGTACTTAATTAAATTAATAAACTCAATTATTATACACAACTACATCGATAATTTACATGACAAAAAACGGACACAACTTCTAATTAATTCTTTAATCAACTAGCGTCTAAGTCTACTTGTAAGACTTTTTAAGTGCGCAATAAAAACAAACATAATCGCAAATTAATTACAAAACGTGTGACTTTATGTATTTCGTTGTGTGATAATGGAATATATTTGTTCTAATTACATTTTTAACAGGCCTTACATAACCACGCGACTGCGTGTAAAATTTTATCGCATTTAACACCTTCCTAACATGCTTCGTGCCATTAAATTGCAAGAATGAAATACAACGAATAAAACAACACCTGTCTTTTAATAAGTAGTTTTAATTTTTTTAAGTACTAGGTACACACATTGTACATGCAACCATAGACAATCTTTTTATTTTAATACCTGACAAGCGAGCAGGCGAGGCATTTAATGGTAAGTTACCGTCGCACATGACCATAAGCAATACCAAAGACATCAGCGACGCGTTGCTGGCCAAGAGGAAGGAAGACGTAAGTAAGAAAGTACTGGCCGTAAGTAAGAAAGTATTAAAACAGCCGAACCTCGTAAATGTTAGTTTGAAAGAGACTATCCGTTACAAACATTCATAACAGATATGAAACGGTTCGGATGCCGCCGCGTGCGCGGAATTGTCGTTGTAACACGCCTTTATAACTTGCCCTGAAAAACTTCTGCTTCGGCTGTGCAGACTAGCTTCTTTAACGCGACTTGCGGTAACTGGTCTATTGTCTATGGACATGGGGACGTAAACCCGTCATCTGTATTGGCCATTAGGTACCGTCTAACTTCTACTTCCGTATAAAAGTACCGGCTTTGAAATTTAAACTGATCAAAATTCACTTTAAATAATAACAAATAATTAACAACTATAAACCACATAGTAATAATTTCATAAGTAGCAGCATATGTCTGTGTGTGTATGTCAATTCGGATAAGATATAACACGTTCCGTGCTATCACAATTGTAATTTTGTGCTATTGTAATCGGGAAACGAAACCGGGTCTCCTCGCTTTGCAAACAGAATCACTACCAACTACGGACTCTTCGAATGTTACCACCATGCACTAATACCAATAATTAAGTGTAACCGAGGTACCAAATCCGCCTCATACGGTTAAAAGTCGCAAGTCTAGTTTCAACTTGTTCAGAATAAGTTCTGTATGTATGTTATAGGTTAGGTTTGACCACTATCCGACCGTTATTGGAGTTTGTCGCTGACTGCGCGATCGGATATTGGACGGCAGATGGTGGCGGTCGCAAGAAAATATCGGAAAATCGGATCGGAAATAAAAAATAGGAAATGTCATTTGTTTTTTGTCACAATTTGACAGCATTCGAAATTTGAATGCTGAAACACAATTACCGTTACAACATGTCGGGACACATCATTTATAGGATCTTATTTGGAGTCAGATCTTACAATAATGCATAATCTTGCACGCCCCTACAAAGTTAAATAAACCGCAAAAAATGGTTCGAACAAACTTTGAAAGTAAATAAACACCGCCGATTTTTTAATCTTTAAGAATTGAAAATCGATTTCAAAATTAATAACATTGCCACACGTCCACCGTTTAAGTATTGTAAGTCATAAACTTCCAATCACATCAACTCGACCGTAAAACGCAAAGCCATCAGTTTGAATAACACAATTTTTCGTCACTATAGAAAACTAGTCGCCAATTTTAAACCAATTTGAACGAAGACGATCATTTACTTAACAATGTATATACAATGATTGCGTGATTGTAAAGCTACGTGTACACTGCTGGCTTTACAGTATTTACTATTACTCGTGGTCGTGACAGAGCAGTCACTAAATCTACTCATTCTTAATATGCTAGGTTCTGGTATTATAATCTAGTCCTATGTTAATTATCAGAAGCGGTATCGACTATCAGAAGTAATCATCAGCTATCAGATCAATTTATCAATCTCTGACTGATCCTATATAAGCATACATTCCAATAACGATGAAATAGCTTGTAGATATGATCTTGTTATACATCCTAAATTGTTACATAATTAAGTAAAAATTTGTTACCTAACGCATATTTTAAGCTATTGCATAGCTTTTATCGCGGGCCTTGAGCGTGGGGACCGAATCCAGAAATTCCGTAACGAAAAAAACCTAACAACCCCAATCAGCGCCATCTAGTACCTTAATACTAAGGTATGGTACGTATGTTTTCTACAAACTAGATGGCGCTGTTCTGATATAACTATATAACTTCTAATTATTATAATTGCATAAGTTGACAAAAAATGCTATGCAATAGCTTTACCGCGGCAGTCTCCGAGTGCCACATTTAATTTTTTACTTTTTTTTCGATTTCCTGATCTATAAAAATATGTCCCATGTTATCTACGTTTCACTAAACGGTTAATTAATAACTAACATATTTCTGTAATACTTGCCACAACTTTGAATTTGGCAGTATGAATACAACCTTTGCCGAAATGAAAAGCAACTTGTCTATGGTGAAAAAAGCGCGCGCACTCCGACACAGCGTAAACATCTTGTTAGTACGCACCAAATACAGCCTTTATAAATAAATATAAGGTGAAAAGCGCAAAGATATAATACTCCAATACAATGGCGACTAACAAATGTTTCGCGTCGTTGCTTGTCACTTTTTCTATGTAAATTGTTCGGGTAATTTGTGATGCCGCCATTGTGGTTGGCGTGGTGACGTTTGAAAGGAGGTTGTTTTACGGTCGCCATGTTTGAATATATTGTTGGATCGTCCTGATTTTTTTGTTTACAAAAATGAATTTATTCGAAGTTGGTTTTTGCAAACTTTCGAAAGTTCGTTCCTTCATCCCTTTGTTACCTCTAAAGAAATAATTTTCCAAAAAGGATGCAACAGGTATTTCATTATTTATAACCAGAAATCGGTGTAATTTCTATCAAAATTGCAAGTATTGGTAGTTTATGAGTAGGAGTAAAGGTACTCCTACTCATAAACTACCTGCCTGCGAAATAAAATCTTCATACGTCAAGTAGTTTTTGACAATTCGTGTAAAAACAGTGAGTGAATATCCTTTTCTTTATTGGGTAACCCATGGTCCAGGTCCCATTTTATAGTCCATGGACATCACCAACTCGTTGCCAGCCAAAAGGGAAGCGATAGCCCTTCGGAAGGACTTCTTGAAGGACTCTATGTTTCAGCAACGTGAGACCACCGATGTAGGAGGTCGTTCCACATTTAAACGCACGTGGGAGGAAATCCTTTCTCTTTCATATAGATGGTCACAGTATTCAATGAAAAAGTGTGTACCGACGCGGTCTGAGTGTTCTTTCATTGGGTATTAAAGTATACACACAATTTTTAACACACGGCGCAAGATTGGATTAAATAAACAAGATTTAACGCAATTCGGATTTAAATCTTACGTGTTGTTGATTTTATGCAGAACGTGTTATGACTCGATGAGCTGTATGATTCGCTCAGAGCGTTTATTTTGCGACATCTTAGGATCTCTTGTCGTATTTGAGGTTGGGTTGCGAGTTTTTGTTTGGATGAAAAATAGTCATTTTGGAAAAATATGCATTTTTTTATTGCATGCAAATATAGTTGGTAGATTGTTTTGTAACAAATAGCAAAATTTATAATATTTTTGAGAAAAATGGCTTGAAAATATAGTAAGGAGGCATAGATAGGAAAGTTTCCCGCCTGCTTTTGATGTGGGAGTGTTTAGGAGAAGAGTGAATAGGTATTTACCAAGTTAATACGACATCATCGTCACTTAACATCAGGTGGGATTGTTGGTAAGGATGAACTTAGTATTGTTTAAAAAAATCTGAATTTTCTAAATTTTTTGGAAATTCAGAAAAAATACCTGTATGTACGATGATTATTTGGAACCATTTACTATGCTGTTTTTATTGTTAGGGTATTCATAAAAAAAAATATTTTTTGTTTAATTAACATAAAAATCAACAAATTGACCGATAGAAGTGAATACGTTTGCAAACAGTTAAAGTCCTTAGGGCTATAAAAGAAATGACACTCCTTTTTTTGTTTCATTGTTGGCCACAACCTGCAATTACTAATTTCGACATCACATTCTGACGGCGAGACCCGCAGCCACACAAAAATCGTGAGTACCCTTAAAGTTTCAACATTTTTTCCGAATGGGTAAAATAAAAGCATCAGATTCCGACGCGACCCGCGCAAACAAAAATCGTGAGTACCCTTAAAGTTTCAACATTGTTTCCGAATGGGTAAAATAAAAGCATCAGATTCCGACGCGACCCGCGCAAACAAAAATCGTGAGTACCCTTAAAGTTGTAACCTTGTTTCCGAGTGGGTAAAATAAAAGTCATAAAAACATTTTCGTTAATCCGTGAACCAAGGCACCACACCCCATTCTACCCTCGTTACAGCGGTTACGAGCCCCGGGGGTGCGCCCTGGTTGCAGGGGCTGAGGGATGTGAGGATAATAGCCCAAACACTGAATCACTATCGTTAATTACAATGGGTATTTTCGCGCTTCATATAATTGCGCTTCATAATAATAATATGTGTGTGTGTGTGTGTGTGTGTGTGTGTGTGCCCAACCCATAACTATTATTAATTAAATATTTAAGAAACGTGTTAAAACACGGCTTATAGAGAAAAGTTATTATACTATCGATGAGTATATTAATGACAAGGATGCTTGGTAATAGATATCCGCAACCGGTTCCGCTCAAGTTAGTATTTAGGTATAAAATGGTAGTAACTACCTAGCAAAAATATTGTAATTAGTTTTTGAGCACTATTTTTAAATATGTGCCGAGGAGTTTTCTTTCGCCACTTCTTTTTCTCCTCTAAGATTTAAAATTTAAAGGCACCTTAGCGAAACGGTGGTAAATGCAAAAAATGACGTTCATAACTGTATTCAAAATACCTACGTGAAATAAATGATTTGAGTTTGAGAGTTTGAGTTTGAGTTGAACTGGCCCACTACTGGGCTTCTGCTCTTACACTGTGAGCCACGCTGGCCAAGTGCGGATTGACAGACTTCATCTTTGAGAACATTATGGAGAACTGTCAGGTTTCCTCACGATGTTTGGTCACCGCAGCAAGTGATAATTTTACTCATAATACGCACGTAATTTTGGATATTGAAGGTTCGGAATATAGTTTCGTTTATCCTATCAATAGATTCCAATTTCGTTTACAAAGTTACCCTGTTCCCTGTTTGGTTTAAAACAAATACAATGAACTCTATGATTTCAATTGTCTGTGGCCAATTCTCTCGCCCTACGATAACAGTTATTCGTGATAGTGAATTAATTATTAAATTTCGTGAGCTTCAAAAGCTGTGCTTTATTGGTGTAACCACCCTCTGTAAGATCGCGTGCAAACACACGCGTTTGGTAAAAGCGTTTTCATAGAAGGAAATAAAATAAAACTAGGAAATATTTACCTGTATACTTTATTTCATATCTACAGATAATTAAGCCTGTTCTATTGTGATTTTGATCGTCGAAGTTTGCAACAGCGGGCGGGTAGGTGACCGCTGGTGCCAATTTTATTACTTTAACGGTTCCATGCTTCCGAAATGCCGTCCGTCCCGATTGTAATTAGACAGCAGTCGTGGCCATTTTAGAGGCTTTACCTTCTATATTAAGCAACGTTTATTTGAAAAATCAATTCATTTTCCAGCATACAATTTATCCTAATACAAATAACACAGGGTAAATCTTGATATGATTGGTCGAGATCTATCCTGTGTTTTTTGTTCCCGGACGAATGGAAGGATAATTGTTAGTATGCTTGGAGTTCTGTGAGCTTAAAGGTACCTAACTGTGTTGTCAAAACAAGAAATAAATAGCAATAACTTTATTTAAAATTTGACAATTAAACCAATTTTGTATATAATTATTATCTTAATATCTTGTTGTCCTGTTGGCTTAAAATGAATAACAGGCAGACAACTAGTACCTAATACCAACATTTATGAAAGTTAAATAGAATATTATATTGTCCCGCGGTTCTTTTGCCACGTCTTTATTTAGGGTTGCGCTTCAGTAATCGGATTATAAGATTGTGGTTCGGTGTGGTACCACAAACAATTGTTCTATTGGTTAACAGGGACGTCGGCTGGGGGTTGGGTGAAACGTGGGTGCCCGAGGGTGATATTATTTACACTCATAAATATCGCTACTGTTCTACTTTATTATATTTAATGTGGCAGCCCTGTGGCTAGGGCTACCCTTGATAGTAAATAGGTGACAGGGTAATGTAAAAATTATGGTTTGGCGACGACGACCCAGGTTCAAATCTCAATTAGTTAAGGAATAAGTGTTAAATGTTTGTTTGTTTTTCATATCTTATATATATGCTTAGTACCATTTCTACCGTGTAATAATTGTTTTAACAGCAATTGTGTTCCGGTTAGAAAGGTGTGGAGCCGGCTACACTTTTTAGAGGCGACCATCTCAGTCCTCAAGGGTAGCAACACATCTGTGACCGAATTATAACGAGACTCTTACTAACATTTACTAACTGGACAATTACTAACAATAACTAACAGGACTAATATTCACTAACAGTCCCTGTCCCAGTCCTCATACTTACAAACTAACCAACTAATGTTCTAACACCGTCACCTGACCGGACTAACCATCCCAGTCCCGATGTGAGTCTTGTTCTGTGTCGGTCACAGTTGTCATGGGCGGCAGCGGAAGGTGGTGCTGCATGCTCGTTTGCTGCCTTAAATCAATAAAAAAAAATATCTACTTACACTTATTTACCTATACTAATATAATAAAACTGAAACGTTTTTATTTGTTTGTTGCCGAAGCGAAGCAAAAAATAGTAAGTACAGTAGCACGATCATTTAACACCACCATAAACAAGTACCACGTAAACCCAGAAGCGGTTAACAAACAAAACAATCCGTCAAATCCTTTTATCTGGTTAAATATAACAAAATTTACAATAACCAACAAAAAATTCAAACACGCTTCTTACTTATTACCAGTGTAATAAGACCTATGTTTGCATATTTTTTGTTCTGCCGCTCGTTCGAATTAAACTGGATGCATTTCACCAAGGCTATCAGACGAATCCCTTGGGAAATGAACGTATTTTTAGGACAAGGCAACCAATTTAAAATGAGCTTTGATGTGTGAGTAGTTAAATAGAAAGTCGGACACATTTTAAACTGGTCTCTTTGTTTGGTGCCCATTATAATTTGAGCCATAATTCTAAGGATTGTTTACACGAGATGTTGAATTTTAAACTGGACATTTCGGGCACAGACAATACAAATTTGTAGTATTGTATTACAGTCATTACTGGTCAGTTTGCGGTTGGCAGTTGTTCTTCCTTTTATTTACAATACAAAGTATCTTTGCCTTCTCTTTGAAATTTGAAAAACATTTGAACTTTTTCCCAATGGCGGGAAACATGACAGCTGTCATTTTGTTTTTTTTAAAGCGAGCAGCCGACGCTTTGTCGAGTGGTCAGCCATTTCCTGCAAATGTGATTGCATGTAACACTTATTGTTTGCTATTGTACAAAGTGTTTGGGCACGTGTTTCAGAATAAACATGGGGCCAGGTGATGTTTATTATCTGTGGATCACGGTAACATGATTTGTGAATTTAATTGTTCGACGTAGTGTAACTGTAATGTGTTCTGAAACTGTCTGGCGAGTCATGGTTGTATAAAGAAGACAATAATGTATGGTAAGTGGTCTCTGTCGACCATGGACTTCAGCAACACCTAGGGCGTCACCGATGCGTTGCCGAGATAGCCAGGCTTCAGGTAAAGATTATAATACCGTAATAAATAAAAACCTAATAATAATATTCATAGTCTACTACACATAGCAATGGTACATAATCTAGGTACTCCTTTTGCACTTTTAGGTAATAAAATTGTTGATATAACGTTTGCATTTGATATTTCTCCCAAAAGTTGACAACCCTACCATAGCCACCATTCACCATTGCAAAACGTATGACATCAAAAATAATAGTATGTATGCCTAATATCTGTAATCCAACGCTAAGCACTATCTCTAATACTATAATTAATAACATCCGTAATTCTACCAATAACACTTATGCTAATCAACTGGAGTATGATTGCAATTGCATTAATCCGCAATGTTGTTTTAATGTCACGTTTAAGTTCGCGCGCTTTTTCCTACCACAGATAAAGGGTAATATTTTCTAATCATTGTACAAAAAATTTTAAGTCTGCGTTTTAATTCTGAAGAGTAATTTGATAGAATTTAATGTCGAATGCCAAATTAATGTTGTTCATGGGGTTCATGGGCGGCAGCGGCACGGTGGTGCTGCATACTCGTTTGCTATCTTAATTGTTTAAAAAAATGTTATCTTCAGTTACAGATAAATTGTTCAATAGTGCCCGTGTGAACTGAAAATTGTTTCAATTTTGCTAACAATAAAACACTTGTTGTATCAGCAACGTGATAGCGATAAAAGATGCGCAAACTAAGTTTACGTACACGCCTACACGAGAAGAACTATCATTGGGGGGCTATATTAACCCAATAGAAGCTTAAACAATAATTGCTAGAATTTTTATCTATGAGTCTATTCGTTTTTGCGCGGTTCAGAAACGGCTTGACTGATTTGGATGGCGTTAATCTATATATATAAAAGGAGAAGCTGACTGACTGACATATCAACGTAGGACCTAAACTATAAGGGTTAGAAACTTGAAATTTTGCACAGGGGTTCCTTTTATAACGTAGGGTAGCACTAAGAAAGGATTTTTGAAAATTCACCCCCTAAGGGGGTAAAACGGGGATGCAAAGTTAGTATGAAAGTTCTTTTATTTTATCAACTTTTACATATTCAGGGATTTTTGGCGGGCGAAGCCGCGGGTGTAGGCTTGTATGGTATATAAAAATACCAAATATAATTAATTATAGATGCGTCCATACAACGCGAGTCGCAATTTTTGATCCGCTCCGATGACATTGTAACTATTGATGCGAAAGATAAATTACCTAACGTATGAGACAGAAAGAAATAGCTTAAATTACATTAATTAAGGGAATTTGGCAGCCCAACTTTTGGCCCGCTACATTTATAACTTACGCTACATTTATTGACATCTACGTTTATAACTAAATGATTTGGTGTCGTGGGACACCAGGTAGGAACGAAGTTCCTTCGGCGACTGTCGCGCCTGCGCAGGTGCGCACGTCTCATTTAACGCTTTTATTCCACGCATTTTTTCTTACGGTTTTACTATCACATATTTTTCAGTTCGGTCGCCGCAGCAAAACCTATCCCCTCCAAGCCTGCCGTAAGGAACTTCGTTCCAATATCATCAATACTTAATACCACTAGCAATATTACTGATATTCGCTGTCAATATGACAGATCCCTTAGAGCATTAAATCCTTTTTAACGATATCCGAACATAATTCCTCCATTCCTATTCTAGTCACAATGTTTTAGGAGCGGAAGTGCCCAACTTTTTTTGTTATAATCGGCCCGTAATGCCACTTTACTGCATCCGGTTTGGATGGTTTGACAATGGCCGTAACGGTTGAGTGGGGATGGTTACGAACTTTATTTTATTCCGCTATTATCCGGTTCGGGAAAGAAGTGATTGCAAAAATATAGCCGGCAAACGAGTCATTGGTGACCACTGCCCAAAGACATTGATAACTAGAATCATCACCAAAGAAATAAAAAAAAAATTCAAAGGTTTTTTATGGAAATACTCGTAGCAAATGCGCATGCAGCACCGCTTTTCCGCTGCCGCCCATGACATCTGTGACCGACACAGAACAAGACTCAAATGCTGGGATTAAATACATGGCATAAAAGGAGTCAAAACTTAAGTTACTTAATAAAAAAATCGTCAAAATCTCTTTATTAATTAATCTTGGAATGGCGTCAGTCCATCAAAGGTCTTAAGCGTTTAAGTATTGAAGCATTTAAGGTGTACACGCCTAACCTACCTTTCTAGTACCATTCACCTGTCGCAGGTCTGCTGGAAGATATTTCTTATGTAATAAAAAGTACCTACTACTTACATACACTTACATAGTAGTGGCACAGGTAATACTAGTACTTAAAATAAATAAATAAAATTAAACAGGTTCAGCTGTTCCATAAACTAAATATAATATCCGAACTTTCACATTTTTAATATTCTACTACATAATACAAACTCCCGCCAAAACAGCACGTCATTTACTATGGCGGTACGTCAAGCTGTCAAAGCGACAATTAATGTCAAAATGTTTTCAAAATACGACCGCTCAAAGCGTTCTACGCCGGAGGCCTCCTTTGGCGCGCCGCGACATTTTTTTTTTACCTGCAAATTGTGTTTTCACAGCTTGAGCTTTGAAGGCAAAGGTGATTGTTATTTATGACGTGTTTTTGTGTATAAACAGATTTTCCGTGATAGGTGAATAGATATAATTGATTGCGTAATTTCTATTACTATACTTAAACCTGCTCTACGTTCCAAATTCGACCGTAATGCATTCTTTCAAAGGGTTATTTCACACTGACACTGAACGTATACATTTCAAAGGTTACGTCGTATCAAGTGACGTACGGTGAGTATCCATCCTTTCGTCGTGAACATGTCCCGGTACGAACGACGCGCTTTGCTTCTTTTATGATACGAACCGCGAATGACTGGAATAACTTGCCTGCGTCTGTTGTCCCGTTCGATTGCAATGTGGGTGACTTTAGAGTGAATAAGTTTATTCTAAGTTAACGCGCTTTACCATACAAGGGCTACGTCGTTTCTTACGGCGCGTTCACATAGAACATCCCTTTTACAGGTCCGTTTAAACGGATATGTTAGCAGCGTATGTAGTTGTATGAGCGTGTTCACACAGACTCCAGTATTCTGGAGCGAGGGATCCGTTAAAACAGATCCAGTAAAACGGACGTTCTATGTGAACGCGCCCTTACCATCGCATGGATCGTAGACAAGCGGTAACGTAAAAAAGCTTTCTGCAAATCTCCATATCGACGCGGGAAAGCGATCTTGTCGTATCTCGAAAAATCTGTCGAAAAAGCAGTCTGTCTGTCGGTTTGAGGTTTGATTTTTAAGCCTCAAACCGACAGACAGACAATAAATGTAAAAATGTTATTTTGATATACTCGTGTATACACACCCATAATATATATGCATTGAGTACAAAGCTGTTATTTAAATATTACAAACAGACACTCCAATTGTAAGTATTTATTTGTATAGAAACAATGGAGCGTGGTGACTAGTTTTTAACTATTACAGTTAAATTGAACCGACCAAATTACAATAATAACATTCATAACAAACCTAATCGCTCGGAAAATACACTCGTTCTACCGTTGTCGATATAATCGCTTATTTATACAGGTAGGGTACGTGCACCGGTGATGGGCACGTTTAGATAATTTTTAGAGCGATTTTTGAAGTGAAAACTTCTATAGGCGCGTCGGACGAGTTTTGGTAGGGGGAACTCTTATGGGTTTGCAACTTGCTAGTGCGCGTACATTAACACCAACACTTTGTATATACCCGATTCAATGTGTGTGCGTTGGACGCTTTTTGGATGGATAAAATTGTGATACAGTATATTTATAGCTTACTAGTTGTCCCAGCGTACTTCGTACCGCTTTATAATTAAAAAATGTTTTGGTGATATATCGACAGCAACGCCACCTACCGGGTCCAATTGTGAATCTAAACCATTCTCGGATCCACCTGAAGACACACAAAAAATTTCAACCAAATCGGTCAAGCCGTTTAGGAGGAGTTCAGTGACATACACACTCACACTCGAATTATATATATTAAGATAACCACTTTCACGTGTCACATAATATTAGTGTTGGGTAAATCGAAATATGTACATAGAAACGAATTTTAATTTATTTCATGGAATATTATAGAACGTCCCGCACTGGGACAACCACCCTACGTTTTTTAACAATATGAACAAAATTGTTGTATTCGTAATACCATGTCGACATATTCGTTCTAATCTAACCTAATACATATTTTATAAATTGGTTTGTTCAAATGTTTAAGTCGTTTTACTTTTAAAACAAGTATTATAGACAATCTAACATCTAAGTTGGTTATGAACCTGCCGACCGGAGTGTTGGGTTCGATTCCCGGTTCGGGTGTGTCAGATAAATGTTTGTTGTGATATCGTAGAAGTGTGATATCAAGGAAAATATAATACTCGTGCACCGTCTTCAAAACCATTTTATTCAATTACAATATTGAATAAATAAAATTAAAATAATAAAATATAAATCTTCCATTCTTTTTATTACTAAGTATAATCTGTCTTGAGCAGTGATAGCCGTGTGGTTGAACGTTGGACTGCCGAATCGGAGGGTCCGGATTCAAACCCCGCACGCACCACTAATTTTCAAAAATTATGTGCGTATTAAAAAAAATTTAATTATCACTTGCTTCGGTGAAGGAAAACATCGTGAGGAAACCTGCACACCCGAGAGTTCTCCATAATGTTCTCAAAGGTGTGTGAAGTCCACCGATCCGCACTTGGCCAGCGTGGTGGACTATGGCCTATACCCCTCAAACTGTGAGAGGAGACCCGTGCCCAGCAGTGGGACAATTATGGGTTGTGATGATGATGATAATCTGTCTATTCTCGAAGATAGCCTCCTCGCTGGCCAGTTACATTTGGAAGACTCCTTCCTTGGTTCAAGTCCTCTCCTCATCTCACCTTACCTTTCCTCCCCTCTCCTCGCCTCAGCTCTCCTCACCTCACCTCTCCCCACCTTAGTGGCCTAATCTTACCACTTCCTGCTAATACTGCTTCTCCCTGCTATTTTTGTAAAGATATAAAATTCCTCCGTTACATCATTTCATTTCAAACGCTGCGTCAAAATGAGCCGTCTAAGACGACCTCAGCGCCTCACTATGCCGAAAGCCAAGAGACATTTTTCAGTAGTGATGGGAATTGAGACAGGATTTTAACACTTGGGATTTTAACATTTTAACACTTTAACACCTATCTACCGTTAAAAGAACCAATCAACAGCAAATCATAACAATTATTGTATTCAAATTTAACAAGCATTTTACTAGCCTTACACTGGACATTGGTGCATTATTGTTTTTTTTTATAGACTTAAGGTAGCAAACGAGCATGCAGCACCACCCTTCCACTGCTACCCACGACAACTGTGAGTAACAGTAAAAAGTCAAACGCATAAATAATCAATAACTTATCAATAAATTAACTACATACCTACTACATATACCTAACTCTTTCTTTGTTAATTTTGACAAAGTTAACGCCTAAAAAACTTTATAATCTGCTTAAAAACCACATTAATTTTACAATAAATCAAAACCGTTACTACACAACAACACGTTCAATACGCATAACATTTTGTTAATTTTGAAACGTTAACGTTTAAAAAATTACTTCAATCTATTTATACCAATAAATGACATTCATTTTAAACAAACCGTAACTCAAAATATAAACACGTTCAATATCCTTAATCCGTAACAAACGGTACATGGGTACAAAAAGTTTAACGATAACCGGTTACACTCAAGTGTACATTAATTGTACAAAAGCGACTAATCCCATCCCTACGAGCGCGCGGCGTGCCCGATCGCGAATCTCGCATATTTGGACGTCGTGTGCGGTCCTCGCGCCAAAACGCCATTCGAAATTCAAACTAGTTCGTGTTCACTTTTTAAATTCTCTGTTGACTTTCGAGTAGTCTATGTATTCGAAATTTGTTTTTTTTTCTAATTCTTTTTATGCCAATAGTTGACAAAGAAGTATGAAGAAGATATAACAGGTGGTAGAGCACTAGAGGCCCGCCAAGGTACTGGATTAGACTATTATTAACAACAATTAACAGGATTAACGATCACTAAAACAGTCCCTGCCCCAGTCCTCAAACCTAAAGAACTAACGATCTGCTAACCGACTAACCATCCTAGTCCCGATGTGAGTCTTGTTCTGTGTCGGTCGCAGTTGTGATGACGGCCGCGGAAGGTGGTGCTGCATGCTCGTTTGCTATCTTAATTCCTTAAAAAAAATTTCCTCACGATGTTTGCTCCCTGAAGCGATAATTAATTTGTTATAATATTTTGAAAATTTGAGGTGCAAAATTCGATACCCACGACATAATTAATCCTAGTGCGATAGTATGAGTGTGAGTGTAAACGTTTATTTATTAATTGCTTCGATATGTGATTACATTATCTGTTTTCAAGAAACTTCCATCGACAGATAACAAAAGCTGTTAAAATATATAATTGTATCAAGATTCCGAACTTGTCCGGAAATCAACACTCTACTGTTAGGTGCATTTTGTACTAGTCAAATTAAACGCTCGATTTTTTGAAACGTTCCTTATCAAGACTTGAAGTATGGGTTAATCTTAGAATAATTACACTATAGAAACGAAGTCCGCGCGGCCGTTTTGAAGCACATTATTTGGAGCTAGAAATGGCTCCAAACACCGGGCAGCTCGTGTCAACGCACGCCAAACGTGTCTCGCGAAAATAAAAGGATTATGACGATTTATCCAGTTAAATTGTATCACAAAATATCTGAAAAGCTATTTATGTATTAATGCTAAAAACATATGATTATCCGCAGCCGAATCATTCCCCGCTTTCGGGAAAGTTTCGGTTTAGTGCTTCACTTTAGACAGAGCGTTTGTATGAAGACTGTCTTTCTATAGTGTTATTATTCTAAGGGGTTAATTTATAAATCGTCTATTGTCTATGGATACGGGGATGTAACGAAAACACGTCGTCAATGTCGGTCATTGTCCACGGCATTAATTATAAGTCTGTGCCTCGTAATTATATTCACGGTTCTGTCTTCCCGAGGACCACTCGTAAACCGCCGCTAACAACGAACGTCAACATAAATAATCTAACCTCACATTCGCTTTCAAACAGAGACAGTTCAAAATCACATAGGTTGTTTAGATATGTTTTTCACATAGGTAGGTTCTATAACCTATAAGATTGGTCACATCACATAGGTAGTTAAATCACATAATATGTTTGGTTGAATATCACGGCTTCTATTATTTGCAAGATTCTTCCTTCCCAACTGTCATAAGATTAAAAATACGTAATAAATGTTCCGTAAAATTCATTTCTTAACTCTTCTCTCTGTCTGGTCGACAACCTATCGGTGATTCCTTTGGTGTTGTTAATGTCTATGGGCAGTGTCTCTCGTTTGTTTGTTTTGTCAGCGATTAAATAAAAATGCCGCCTGCAAAATGCCCCTTAAACAAAAACCTCCAATTGTCTCATCTAGATCGGTATCTAGGGTCTAATGGGCCATTGTTCTCCAAGAATGTCGCCCGGAGCCTTCTCCCAATTTAATTACACCAATTTTTACAAACGTCAAACTATCTGTAAATACAACGGCTGTTCGATGATTCTCATTTGCCTGTGTCATTTTGATGATAACATTATGGCGCCAAAACGATATTTTATTTATTCATTCAAATTCAGGCGTGATTTCCAGCTTTTTGGCCAGAATGCAGAAACTGGCCAGTGAATTCGAATTTTAAAATTAGATGTTCACTGATTTGTTCTGCACTATACTGTGTGTACATTTTCTATAGGTATAATAAAAATTATAGAATGTATATTTTGTATTCGTACTTATTTTATATTTGGTGAATTCCAATGATATTAGTAATTGCACAAAGTAGATGTAATAGTGAATCATTCCTACCTATGAAACAGTTCTATAGATTTACATAGATGGTATTTACATACAAATCTAATTCGCAAATATAAATTACTTTATATATTATGTAAACCAAACAACATAAAAGTAACATCATTATTTTTTAAGCCGATCATATAAACAAAAAGCCGGTTACCTGCTACGGTACGTCTTAGCATAAAACGGACTAAAGAAAAAAAAAACGGTGTTGCTTTTTTAAAAGGGGCCAATGAAAAATCGCGCCCGATACCCGTGATGCCCTACCGAATTTTGAAATCAGAAACCAGAACAGCGAAATTTGAGGAGACGTTTCGCTTAAAGAAAATATTTATGACTATCAATGGAAAAAATTATGGTCTTGTCAGCATTCTTCGGATGACATAATCCTGTGGTCCTGACTGTTGTCTTAAAAGCAGTCGTCTATGTGGTCAGGCTCTTGCAGTATATCGACTGAAAGGTGGTCACTAAATTGAACACCAGTTACTAAATTAACTCAAATCAAATCAAATCAATTTATTGCATTCATGTAGTAAAATAGGATGGTACAGTCAGTGCAGTAATGGATCTTACATGTGCCTCATCTAGTACTTACTAACTTATTTAACAATTTACATTTATTTAACTAGTTACATTAAAAAACCATACAAATAGGTGACCAGTGATTAGGGATAATTATTTTGAATCTCATTGGACCTGTCGTGCATCACAACATGTCAACTTGTCCGAACTAAATCACAACAGAAGCTCGGTAACTCTAACATCTCTAACATCCTGAAAACATAAGTAAGTATAATGGACTTATAATAAAAATTTGAGAAATTGTAATAATTACAATTTAAGTATTTTATTTTTTTGGTCTGGTTCTGACTTAATATTTTTTACTATCTTTATATTTTTTATTCAAGGAACTTTTTATCATATTTGAACCGAGGCCTTATTCCAAAAAAATTTCAGTTTTAATGATGTAGTAAGGTTTATGGAAGTGATTTAGGAAAATATAATTTCACCCTAAATTAACACGAATGAGGCAACTCCACGCACGTCGCACCACATAGGTACAATATTGCCGCCGAAAAACATTTTGAAATAAGAACAAGAGGGCTCCAAATTCAAATCTCCCGCCAGCGTGTATTCCATTTTTCTTTTCACAGATAATATAAGGCGACGTTCCGTTTAACTCGCGATAAAGTGTTTACCAAATTTATTTGTTATGGTGTAGAATTGTTCGTTGCGGTCTGTGGTATAAAGTTGTGATTGGCGCTTCGGAGACTTTTGGAAATTAGAACAAGAGTTTAGGATGCGTGTGTTTTCTATCAATCAATCTTTTTTTTATGTATGTTCACCAATTTCTCCGTTAATTGTGGACCGATTTCGATTATTACTATTTTATTCGAAAGAACGTACTTCCGAGGTGGTCCCACTGCCACCAAGTCAGGATCTGATGATGGAATCCCAGGGAAATCGAGGGAAACCCTCAAATTTTTTTATTATCTGTCGAAAACTATTCTGTATCTACATATACTCGTATATTAATATGTGAAGCAAAAACTTTGTGCTCCTTACGAACCAATACCAACCACAAAAACAATAATAAAACATTGTTACCAACTTATACCAAAACTTTTGTTACCTGTTCCTCGCGGGATTCATTTACAATTACAAACAAGGCATTTCAATACGGGACTACCCTAAAGGTGCCGATGTGTCGATTCATGAAAATCTGATTCGATAGCCAAATAGAGCGTAGACAGAGAAAGATATAGACGTCTGGTCGTGGCCAACATGAGACAGCACGAGAAAGTACGATTGTCAGTGACACAAGAAAAATTCACCGGCTGTCAAAGGAGGTCCACCAAAGTGGTATCAGACTGTACAGTAATAAATTTTATATGATTTTGATAAAATTGTCAAAGTATTATTACTGTACAATTCGGTACCACTTTCCATAGTAAAATGGCGCGTCTCCTTTGCTTGTAAACAACTGTGATTTCCTTGAAAAAGCCGACGCGCGGAAACAAAACATCGTATTACTGTCTCGTTTCTTCGTGTCATTCGCGTAAGTTGGTCCTTTTCTTGTGTGAGTGCGATAGATTGGATCCGCTGGTCTATACTCTTATCCGTCTACGAAATAAAGCTTCACAATTTTGAACGTTTAAATAAATTAAAATAAAAAAACAAGTTATTTCGACGAAGTTGTCTTGTTTTTGTTTCTTAAAACATGTTAATATTGATGGGATCTGAATACGGGATTGGCATAAATACATAATTTAAAATGTTATTATCCGTTGAATATTATTTAATGTCTTTATTTGTGGGTATTTTGATTTCTAGATTTGTAATTGTGATAGGACTGGCAAGCTCGGCTTTAGCACATGTAGCGCTCGTGTGCAGCAATACCCTGGCGCCCTTTTGTATCAAAATGCGCGGTCGAAATGGATAGGCACCTTCTTACAAGACGCTCTCGGCGCCCCCTAACACCCGGCGCCCGGGTGCACCACACCCCCTGCACTATAGGTGAGGCCGCGCCTGAACTGGACCATCAGTGTTGGATAACACAAACGCCATTTATTCAAGGTTAAAAACAACTGTTTACATCGTATTAGTGGTAAAGTTTGCAATAAACTGCTGTTAATTTGCCAAGTTTATTTTTACTAGATTTTGTCTGCGGCTTAGCCCGCGTTGGATTACAACAAACACAATTAAAATCTGCCCATCGAACGCATTACCGAGAATTAAGTATCCCATGCGCAAGTTTATTGCAATCTGATGAGTATAATTAAGAATTTTATATCCCTTTGATTAGGTATATACCTACACGTCGTGTTATAATCAAAGTTATATCCCTTACTTGAGAAATTATTTAATTTACTTACAGACGACTATTATTTTACAGACGACGATTATTATTTAATTTACTTTGACGACCCGGATGGCGCAATGGTTAACACGCCGGATCGCCGTTCCGAGAGTCCTGGGTTCGATTCCCAGCGAGGCGGAAATTTGAATGATGAATTTAAATTTCCGTTCTTGGTCTGGGTGTGTGTGTTCTTGTCTTGTGTGTTGTCCATGGCACCCACGACACAGGGAATCCTGGTGTGGGGCTATGAGTGTGTAGCGTTATTTATTTATTTATTTATTTAGACTTAGACCGCGCTTTTCACCCTCTTATGAGATAATTTCCGGGATAAAAATCTATACTATGTCCTTTCCAGGCAATAACGTGATATAATAAGTAGGTACTTAGGCAATAAATTTTTCCTTTTTTTTGGACTTTTTTATTTTTTTGATGATCATCAAGATGTGACCAAGATGATGTCATCAAGATGTGATTTATGCAAGTGGGTCGAAAAAACGGTAATACAATTTAAAATCGTGAGTACCCGTATACACAAGAACGTTCGCTAACTAACTTGATAGATTTTACCTTCGACGTAATGGGGACTCCATTACGTCGAAGGTAAAATCTATCAAAACAAGCGTCAATATAAAGCATTGTTACTGAATATGTTTTTGGTAAAATAACAAGAAGTCAAGATTCGATTCCATTTCGAGTCAGTCAACTGTTAACTTGAGAATAGGCCAGGAGCTAGCGCAGTTTTTTGTGGAATTGAGATAGCAAACGAGCATGCATCACCACCTTCCGCTGCCACCCATGACAACTGTGACCGACTTAGAACAAGACTCATATGGGGACTGGGATAGTTAGTGCCGTTAGGTGAGGGTGTTAGAACATTAGCTGGCTAGTTTGTATTTGTAACTATGAGGACTGGGACAGGGACTGTTAGTGAAAGTTAGTCCTGTTAGTTATTGTTAGTAATAGTCCATTTAAAAAAACACATCTTCCAAGTTTTTTATTTACCAGTTAAAAACACGTTCTTACATAATTAACTTTATAAATTAACTTGTGTAACTTTTGTAAGAAAGTTAAATAAATATCTAACCTTTTTACGCTATCGTCCGCCGGCTCTCTGGCTAACAGATCGTTGTGTCACAGGTATTTACGAGAGAGGTAAGCATGTTTTGTAGAAAATATTAAAATTGAGTCTTAAATCAAAAACTCAACCAATAAAAACTCGTAACGGTTAACTTTCACAACATTATAACAATCCGTAAAATGAGGAGTGATTACAAAACAGTTACACAAATAGATGACAAAAAATGGTATAAAAATATAATAATATCCCTAGATACGGTAGTGTCTCGCGCCCAAGTACACGTTCAAACGCGCGAGCACACTGTATCTATTCTCGGCTAAATGCGGGGCTAACCTCACTTATTTTCATATCCCTAGTTTTCAGCATTTATAGTCCCAAAGCCATTGACTTATTATTACTTTAGACACCCGGTCTCATACTAAAATCGAGACAAAAATGTCCAAGTCACAGCCATCACAAGAATTAATATGTTAACAAGGTAATTTAAACACTATCGAAATTTAGATATCCTTTCCTTTTTTAACGTTCCTAACGTAATATTTTTACAATTTCGCAACGAACAGTTCGGCATTTAACGAGCGTGCAGTGACGCGAGTGACGCTAGACTATTTGAAATGTCCACACAATTTTAAATTGTGTCTATGTTACGGTAAATCTGATTAATTGAAAATTATTAATATTTTTACAAAATTATTAATAATAACCACATGATTTGGTAAATGTGAATAAACGATCGAAATTTATTACTTTTAGTAGTAATTATTAATAATTCACGACACATATTTGAACCTATTTTTCACTTTGCGCGCAGTTCGGGGTACCTAACCTAACCTAACCGATAAATTTATCACTTTAACCTCGACTTTCAATAATTATTAATAATAACAGATAATTATTAATAATCTTCAGTTAATCACTCTTACCGTAACATGTACATTTTATGAGGACGTTTTTGAGACGCTGATTGTATCTATGGTTTTTTACATCAATGTCCAAAGCTATAATTCTGCACTTAATTGTCATCAAAGACATCATTTGTATCCAAATATGAACAAACTTCTTTGATTAATGAAAAACATGGTCCGTTTCGTTTTACTGTTTTTTTCTCGTCAACTGACGGCCAGTTGCAATCAAGTTGATAGTACTCTTGCGTCTACATCTGCCGGCTATCTACTATTACTAACAACTAACAGGACTAACTATCACTAACAGTTCCTGCCCTGTTCCTCATACCTACTAACGAACTAACCAACTAACGTTCTTATTAGCACCTATCCCAGTCCCGATGTGAGTCTTGTTCTGTGTCGGTCACAGTTGTCATGGCGGCAGCGGTAGTGCTGCATGCTCGTTTGCTATCTTAATTCCATAAAAAAGTGGCTTGTCTGCTCGTTTGAACGATCTATTTACCTACATAAACAAACATACATCTGAATCCATTTTGCATAAATTTTAAACTACTTAATAGATTGTACTTACAGTTAAAAACGAACAAACCAATTTAAACTCCTAAATAAGTTACATAACTGGCCAGACATAAACAAAAAAAGAAACGCAATAGAATACTCACTTTCTCGAAAAAAAAATGGTTGCCTGTAAAGTCGGTTTTACGGGCGAAGATTTTACGTGACAACGTCTTTTTCTCGGTAGAATATTTATTGATATGAATATAATTAAATTGCGCAATAGGAACAAGGAATTGAATGAAAATAAGAATTGCACAAATTTTAACTATAGAAATATATTTTGTTTACTAAAACATTGTACATGTAAACTTAAACTTAACGCGCCGATTCAATGCGCCTAATTCTCTAGTGCTGCGCGCGCGACAGACCGATCATAGTTGAGTGGGAGAGAGACGCAAGGCATTCGGCGGGCCTCTCTCTCGTTCGGTGACTCATCGTAACGTTACCGAGCGTTACTATTTTTCATAAGTGACTCCCAGCTAACCTAATTTAAGACGTTGTCACGTCAAAATAATTTGAACGTAGAACAAGGTGGCATTAGAATGAAACAAAAAAGATTTTCTATTTCGGGTGTAATTATGGCCAGGTTGGGTACGTTCTCGGTCCAAAATGGGTCCCACGACCTTTCTGGGATTCGGTTATGCATGACGAGGTAATAATGAAGGACGCTTAGAATAATAACACTATAGAAAGACAGTCTTCATACAAGCGCTCTGTCTAAAGTGAAGCACTAAACCGAAACTTTCCCGAACTTCGGCTGCGGATAATCATATGTTTTAGCAATAATACATAAATAGCTTTTCAGATATTTTGTGACACAATTTAACTGGATAAATCGTCATAATTCTTTTTTTCGCGAGACACGTTTGGCGCGCGTTGACATGAGCTGCCCGGTGTTTGGAGTCATTTCTGGCTCCAATTAAGGTGCTTCAAAATGGCCGCGCGGACTTCGTTTCTATAGTGTAATTATTCTAAGGAAGAAGTAATGTTGCGTCTTGGGCGCTATTAGATGATATTAAAATAATAGATGATGAACTAATTTAGACTTCTACTTTGTTTTTTGAGACTGAAATATGGTCAACAAGTGAAAGCCCGTTCGCATTTTTAAAATTACTCACACTTGAAAATGAAAATAAGGGATTCTTCAAATTGGAATGTCATTTTTATTTTTGAACTTATTGAAATAAAATAATCATACCTACCTTATATTAAAATAGCTTTATACACCAGAGAAATTTGCATTCAAATCGGTTAAGCCGTTTCTGAGATTTAGCGGGAACAAAAATTCTGAAAATCAGTTTCATGAGATCATTATCAGCGCCAATTTCATTGAGTTTTCTTAATTATATTATCTACTCTGTATATTATACGTCCATCTATAAAAAATTTATTATCCGCATGATTTCCTGGAATATTTGTTAATAATGAGCGATTTCCACCAGTTGAATGTGCACACAAGCACCTTTTTAATTTTATCTCCGTCAGTAAACAATCTCAATCCAAAAACATAATTTAACCAAAAAAAGCAATCAAACGAATACCGCCCATTATTTTTCTCTGTCGCTCATTAACTAATAACCATCGCCGACTCGCTCACACCAAAATGGATACCTTCTACAACATTAATAATGAAATCCATTTTACGATGGTCTCAATTAAAGGGCTCTCGGAAGAAAGGTAGGGGTCATATGTTATTGGAGCGTGGTCACAGATACAAAATATATAATTTACGCGGGAACCGTAAAATAGTAATTATTTTTGGACGCTTCATTTTTGAAACTATCGAATAGTAGGGTGGGTATATCTTTATTAAGTTGAGGACAACTTGAAAACAATTATTGGAACGAAGTTCCTTATCGCGCGTTGTGAAAGGGGGCTAGACGGAAAAAATTCTTACGAAAAGTTGTCACGACACTTTTTGCTATAGTAAGCTATTGTAAGCCGTGCGGCGTGCGCATGTTTCTCTGTCTGTCTCTCTCTCTCTTATAGAAAGCAAGCCAGATATTTTCATTTCTATTTCGCATTGAACAGTGTGGTGTCGCGACGATTGTTTTTGTTGAGTGTATACAGGTTTATTTTATTAATAAAATTTCATATTTATATACTTCGTTCCATCCGGGTGTCCCTTGACACCTCTCAAGTTTTTTTTCGTTGTTACGGTAGAAAAGTGTTGCTCATCAGGCATTCAGACTTTCGTGTAAACTTTGTAAAGAACGATTATCACAATCAAGTAATGGAGATGAAACGAAGTATTAACATTTAAATTATGTTTTAGGTCTACTGTTGGCTGTGATTGCTGTCATTGTGTAACCGTTTACATGTCAATAAAACACAAGCTCGTACTTTACAGAACAGACTCGGAATCAGAACAATTCTGTGACAATACCTTCTTGAATTTGGAATTACCAATTTCAAAGTCGAATACAAATAAAAATGTGTTATAGGATAGACGCCAACTAGGCCATTAACCCCTCGAGTGTAGTTGTCCCCTCCGTCGGGGCAAAAATTTTTCTAGGCCAACATGAAGTGCACCCCCGACGGAGGGGCAAACTAAATACAATCGTATTGGAGGACGATTATTGTCTATTTCATAATATTTTGATTTCATTGGTTGGATTCAAATTGAACCTACGTTCATTAGCTACGAAATACTGACTGTGATTGGCTGCAAAGTCGAATGATAAACAGGAAAATATTTATTTGAAAGTTGTACAGTACGGTCGCTACGCTCGTTTCGCGTCATTTGAGTTCGCAAGATTTTATAAAATAGTTTTCGAGAAGGAAACGGTGAATTAACTGATGAGATTTTTACTTATTATTACTGGAAAAGTTGTGCAGATTACGTGTAAAGTGCTAGTTTTGTAAATGGTGATATAAAAGTTGGTGAAAAAAGTAAATAACTTTTGAACAACATAGTTACAGTGTCGTTGAAGTCGACAAGCTGTGTATATTTTCATATAAATATAGGTACAGCGAGTTTGATTTTGTTTGGTTTTATAGTATTACAAATTCTTAGCTTATTAATCTAGCAACATATTGATAACAATATTTACCACAAAATAGACCAAAAATAAAATAACTTCGGCCGCTAAGCGGCTCGCTAAAAATATGCCGGTATTCGCACCGTTTTCGTGTTAGTTTTCTAACTTCTTTTACCGCGTAATTACTGTGTTTCCAAATGAAATAATGTATTATATCGATGCGTAAATATGTATACTAAGTAGTGATAGTGTTAGTTTTGATTAATGTACATTGTGAGTTAGTGAAATGTGGAAAAATGTGTCTCCATTGTGTTTGAAAATTTCGAAGTTGAAAAGAAATTGAATAATTTCTTACGCAGGTAAGTTTTTTTGCTTTAATTTAATTGTTTTAGGTGTTAGGCAATTTCGTTGTGATAACAATGATGTATAATTTATGTGATATAATTATAACATAATCCCGTACAATTCATTTTTACGATGACCTAGCGACATGATCGCGCGAGTTACGAATAGGCGTGACACGTTGGCCATGTTTTACATTCGGGGGTCTCGACACTCCAGGGGTTAAACTATTCGTAACTCAGAATTGTAACAATATTTGAATTTGGAATACTAATTAAAATATGTGGTATAAATAAAATGCATGTGTATGTTACAGACTAGACTCCAACTCCACCGGAGCCGCGACTCGGAACTAGTTCTGTAACAATATAATGGAAGTCGTCATGCGGACGCGCAAACAGGTCGCGAGACCGCAAGACGATCATGTGTATTGTAATAAATATTGCGGTGCGGGTTTTTTATTTTGAGACCAAATCGCTCGATTCTGGCCAATTTGTTGTTTATCGACTAGGTTTAGCCTGCGGTTTTGCTTTAAAGATTGTGTAAACAATATTAATTAAAATACTGTCTGCTATAACGGTACGATACGAGTACGCGCCCCGGACACGAAGATGTTCGAAAACTAGCACGTTCGAAAAGCGATGCTGGAGAAGATTGTTTGGAATACCAAGAACCAATAAATCGGTTCTTCACCAGCTTAAAATCAAAGCCAGATTCGACGTGCTGCCACCGTCTGCTACCGGCGAATATTCTCCTATGTTCAGCAATAAGTTGTTGAAGGATGGATCGTAAGAGGCTGGATTGGCCGTGTCCTAGAGTCCCCTACAATTTACCCTTGTACAACAACCCCTGTAAGTGGAAGTGAGTGATTACTAATACTTCACCCGTTAAATGTTTTTGACGTTTGTTTTGGTATATTAGTGAGCCAACCACTTCTCTTATGCACGTCTACAAAGCTGCCCGACCCGATTCATGCAACAAATTTTAATTTTATATTAGTATTATGAAATGAGATGATTTTATATTCACGATATTGCTAAAGTTCATAATGTAGATTTTGACGTTACGGCCATAGTTTATTTATACCAAAGTACCTATATATTAATAACAAGGTTTAAAAAAATTTAAGGGTTACTTATGATACCTACCTAAGAAACAAGTTGATCAATTTAGATGAAATGAGAAGATTACAATTTCATTGAAAGATCGTTAGTCATACTAAATTAGAGATTACCAACAGAAATTACACATGAAATTACGTACAAAACACAAAATGATTGTTAGCGTGGACACAGAAATCTTTGGTGAAAGTCCGAATTACATCTTGTTAGTGGTCAACAGTACAACTGGACGTCTGTGAATATTGTTATTACGTTTATTACGGCATCCTTTAAGCCAGTTTGAGCAACATGTCCGTAGTTTGCGGTCGGCCGTATTGTAATCCAGAGAATTTTGGTTGGTGACCGGTAGTCGTTTTATAATTAGAAAGCTGTCCCTTCTGGACAATGAGTGGGCTACCTGATGTTGCGTTGTATTATATTAAATTATAGGGATCTTTTTACGTTTGCGAGGACATGGCGCAATTGACTTTCGAAAGGTCTTGGATTCGAGTCCCAACGAGCAAATTTTAATGAGAGAGAGATATTTAAACTCCATCTCTATTCTCGGTCGGAGTCTCTTCCGCGTCACAGGTAATCTTGTGTTTCTTACGTTTATCCGTCATTTGCCATAAAATTTAGACACCCTAATATCAGATTTGTCAGCCATTTTGGATTGTTTTTTAATAATGGCGTCGGTTAATCTTCGCCGCGGGATGACTTCATATAATCTATGGTCTGCAGATGACTCTATATTATCTGTTCTTTTTTAATTACTGTAACGAAGGCTTTCGTATTCTGTGGTACATAATTCATGTTTTTTGTCTGTGCGCGCAGATGTTATAGAATTTATGATTATCTATATTCGGCAGATGTGATTATTTCGTTTGGATTTAAAACAATGAACAGTTCCTTATTTAATTACCATTGATTAAAAATATTTATTACAAAGTTGTTTGTTATTGAATTAGTGGAGTTTTTATTCATTTCATATTATAACAAAATCCGCAAATGCACTCTGCTTCAACACGAAATCGCTAAACTACGAGTACTTGACTTATAAAGATGTTTGGTGGAGAGTTAAGTTGTTTATGTGTAGACGTTTGCTATGAACGGATATTGTCATAATTCCACTTCTGAGGGGTAAAATAGGGATTAAGTATAATGAAATTCCGCCAATCTAAACCAGGTGCACTATAAAAATTGGTATTTGAAAAGGATGAAAGTTAAAAATTTGTTATGTATAGGTAAGTAGGTAGGTACTCCCACGCAAGCCTAACCGCGGGAAAAAGCTGTATGCTATGGTAATTAAAATAATTCAATAAATTTGTACAATTCTTCTTAACAGCACTTTGACCAGCAGCACTTTGACCATCTGGTCAAAGTGCTGTTTGTGACCGTCATTATGAGACTTGGATAAGCAAAGTTCCCAAAATTATTGGTAATCATTGGTATTAACGAAATTATATGAATAATACTTAATTTGAAGTTTGCCTACCGGACGTAGTTAAGTAGGTTATTATAGTAAGTATATACATAGAAATAAATTGAAAACAGATATCTTCTCAATCTATACTACATAATATTATAAAGTTGAGGAGTTTGTTTGTTTGAACAGGCTCATCTCAGGAATTACTGCTCCGAATTAAAAAAATATTTTTTTGTTGGATAGTCCATTTATTGCGAAAGGCTATAGGATAGGCTATATAACATCACAGTACTACCAACAATAGGAGCGGAGCTGTATAAATGGGAAAATATGTAATATTTGTAAACTTAAAGAACAAGTTTCCCGAGGCGAAGCGAGGACGGGTCCACTAATGTTTTACATTAGTAGGACATTTTCAATATTTTATAGGCAGGTAATTCATGGATGTCCCCTTAGGTCATTAAGACGAAGATTATGTCGAAATACCTATAATAATTTGTAATAGTTCCGGTACACGAGTAAATGTACGGAAAGTTCAAAAAGGCCAACCCACATTGTGTCGGCCCATTTCTCTTCACGCAATTCAATCCGACACCTACGTCCAAATATTTTAATTCACAAAGGAGCAACAATTACCGAATGTTTTGACGTGTCGGCCGGGCTGTTGTCGGTTATTTATAGCACCGGCATCTTTACATTTTTTGCCAAACACAAAACTTTTATCAATATCAAAAACATTTTTTCTGTTTACCTGTGGACAACAATATATCACACTTCGGCCTCTTTAAACCTGGGTGGTCATTGATGGTAGTTTTTGTAATGCCATTGTGTGGTAATTTTGATTCGTTTGGCCCCGATAAAGAGATTACGTTTATAATTTGTGTGTTTAAACGGAAAATTGTTACGTCATGTGATTATGGAGGAGGGCTGGGATGGTGTTTAAATCTACTTATTGTGATTCTTAAGTATGTAGCGCTTGTAGGCAACTAATGGATATAATACAGACCGTTTAAAAACAAGAAATATGTGATAATATGTGAAATAGAATTATGTGTGAAGGTTTCCTCACAATGTTAAATCACTGGTGTGATCATTAATTTTTAACTAGAAATTATTTTTGAAATTTAGAGGTGTCCAGTCTCCCCTGTGCGGCGTCCAACGTTCAAAAACCCGCCTATCACTGCTATGCGGTTTATTATATTCTATGCGGTTGGCATATTAAATGATATCACATTCCACTAAAAAACATCTGCACAGATAACACAACCACAAATTAAAAAAAAATTAACGGATATAAGAAAAAGGCGGTAGAGATTTCATTGCATCTTGTTACAGAAAATAAATAAAAAACATATCAATCTCTTGTTTTCAACTTAATCAGTAACAAAAGTAAGTATAATCAGTAAATGTAAACACTACACGCGGTTTAACCAGAAATTGTGCGAAAAAAACATTTTTAGCCGCAACTTCCCGCCAAATTGCCAAAACATGGCATTGAGTTACGACCACAGAGTAAATATCATGTTTAATGTAATGATACTCGCATTAGTAAGGAACCACAGAATTGGACAAAACGTGAGGTACAAAAGATAAAAGGAAGAAATATTAAGATTATATTTTTCTCATAAACTTAAATGTTACGTTTGGGGTGTAAGAGGCTCCATCCACGTTAGAGTCCGCCCCGGCCTCCCTACTCGTGGTACTGAACAACCGTTTCAGAGGTCGCAGGACTCGTACCATTCAGTTTAATCCCGAAAGTACTTTAGGCTTGGTAGGGCCGAATCCCGGCTCGGTAGGCTGAATTAGCCTCTTGCTTGAGACAGTCAGTTAAGTCTTGTATTCCGACCGGGGGTTCGAGAGGCAGTATTGAAGTGAAAACTTCTATAGTATCGTTGTGATTTGGAATTCGATGAAACAGAAATGACGCGCAAACGAAATGAAACGGAAACGAAAAAGAGACAGGCACATTTTAACGTGGGAGAAAATTAGATAGGCATCGGCAAAATGGGGCTTACGTTACGTAAGCAAAGCAAAACATCAATATTTGGGCTGACTTAGGTATATCAACTTCAAAAGTAACTTAAAATTATAAAATAATAAATCAGAAGCAGATGTAAAGTTTGTTTGAGGTCAGTGCGGTTTTGCTTTAACGGCTCATCTGCTAATTTAACGGTTAACTTAAAAAATAATTATATACCTACCAATACCAAACATTATAGGCGTTGATTGTTGCATAATAAATTACTACTAGTACTGGTATATTAGTGGTAACTGTTATTAAATTTATCTTTTCTTTCTTTTGGCAATCCAACAATACCTACCTCTTTGATTACTACCTATTAGTCAGAATATGGTTAAAGTTTGTGTTCTTTTTTAACGTAAGTACATAAGTCAGAGAACCAGCTTTTAATTACCGTTCTACTTAATTGTGTGTAAATGCATGTTAGTATTCATTTAGAACTTCTCAAATAAGCAATAAAAAGCGCTTTTTATTATATTAATATTTTCGTTTTTCCTGAATAGTACGACTTTTTAACTTATCTATGCTTTAATCTGGCAGCCCTTATAAAAAGGTTTCAATTTATATCAAACAGGTATCTCATCAGAACTCTAGTAAGATAACTCTGACAAGATTCCTATTTGAAACAATCTTCTAGGGTCTTGAAAACATACCTAATTAATTCTTCATTCACTACTAAATTAGTAGAAAATAAGAGTAGCGTAGGAGCGTAGCCAGCCATGGGCTCAGGGTGGGGCAGCAGTCTAAAATAATATGAAACTAGAAATTAAAATATTTTTTCTGTGTCGACAGACGATTGTCGAGTGTGAACTTTCTTATGGATTTAAGTATTGTAGTTAGAACCTAGATAATTAAGTTTTAAGTTTGATTAGGTACCTTACACGACAGAGCCAGGGTGGGGCGAGCGCCCCACCCTGCCCCACCGTACCTACGCCCATGGAGCGCTAGCATCGCTAGTGCTCTGATTAGGAAAACTTCTTTCCCGGTTGCTAATCGTCAAACCGATCGTTTTAGAGTTACCAGTAACGAGTCGTTAAAGTCTTTTCTTATAGGAAATTTTAGTTACGTGTCGTAGATATTATAAACTAATTGGTTTTCGAATATAGGAACTCGGCATTATAGATTGGTAGAAAGTACATTGTCTTCCCTGTGTCGCGGGTGGCATGAACAACACAAATTACCCATGACCCGAGAACAAACATTTATCTGCCACATAAACATCTGCCCCGGCCGGGAATTTAACCCGGGGCCCCTCGCTTCGCAGGCATAGTCACTTCCACATAGGCTGCAAGGTCGTAACAATCGACTTGTACCTTATTTCTCATACAAACAGGTACCTACACTACATAGGTACTTACACAGTTAATAAACGAAATCGTGACCGTAAGGTATTTAAATAAATATCGTTTTATCAATCTAACATGAACAGCCTCTCCTTTTAGCGGTAATATAATCATATTTGTCACTTCACGACACCCATTAAACACGTAAGGCTCCCGTTAAGTTAAAAACGCGAAAAACATGCCCGTATTACTCACCCAATCAGTTTCCAGGCGTCAATTAGTCTAATGAAACAGAAATCAAGTACATGAATGTTCCATTTATCTATCGGTAATTAACAAGATTCAAATTGCTTTTGCGTGCGCTTCGATACTAGCGACATCTAGTGATGAGTAGTAAAACGTTACTATTGCCATCTATTGAGGAATAGCTAAACTTATACGGCTTTATTATATAATACGAATTATCTATAGTTGAGACCAGGTACTCTGTGCCGGTGCCGGTGCCGCCATCTACAAATCATACTCAAAAGCTTATAAGAAAACAAGTGCACATCTTATACAACAGATGGCAGGACTTGTCAGTATTTTGTCGCACTTTTGTCAGCAGAAATTAAATGAAGTATTTTATTTTTTTAGTTTAGATATGAATTGTTCTTATTTATTCTAGCCTGCTAATTATGAATGTAAAGAGAGAGAGAGATTATAGATTAATTTAAAGTTTAAATCAAGATCTATATAAGTTTTAGTAATAAGGCGGAGAAAGATGCATTAACACTTTCATAGATGGCAATATTGATACTTGTGTAGAATCAAACTCGTAACATAGATGTCGCAACAAACGATATTAGTAGCGACATCTATGCAAAAATAATAACTTTAAGTGTGACACTGCCAAAGTCTTAACTCAATTAGTTAATTTGGGAAGCAACAGATGGCACTACAGTATTTTTTTTTTGAAACTTATGAAAAGCTGTAAGTCACTTCCTTATACTCAATAATTTAAATTCATAAATTGGAGTTGATAAATTACATAGAGTTATAATTGTTATATGTAACTCTGTAAAGTTCATTAATTTGTTTAGGTCATGTAATTTTTGAACCTACAGTAGTAACTAAAACCGATCGAATATGACGTACATCACAGCTTTTCTTCAATCTCGGATTCTGGATTAAATTAAATATTAATATCGGGCGTAAATGAATAAATAAAACAATAATGACATCAACGTAAAATATATTTCTTATTTACTTATCATAATTACAAGTGATATCGCTAAAGGCCTGTTCACACGTGCGCGGTATCGGTATGCGGTAGCGGTCTGGCGGTATCCGAGTGGGTAAGCGGTACTGTTAGGCGGTGTGTGATGTTTCATTACCTAAAGATGTTCTTATGAAGGATTTGACGATTATTTTAAACATAAAACTGCTTGGACACGCGTTTGATATTCTATCTGTGTAGTAATAAGTGCAATCTGCAACTGTGAGTAGATAAATTAATAGTTTGAAAAACTGAAAACACGCTTTTATAATGCTATCTATAATGCTACGTACAATTTTATTATGAGATATCTAATAATTTTATCAAATTAGTGTATTGTCATCGGTCCTCAATAAATCTACAAAGTTTGAACGAAATCTGGCCGTTTAAAGTGGGTCAAAATCGCGCCCAAAGAAGCCGGTTACAAACAAACATACAAACAGGTGAAGCTAATAAAAAGCGTGTAAAAAAGAAGCTTCTTGGGAGTTTCTTGCACTTCCAAGACCACTCACGGTGGGGACTGCTGAAACGATAGCGTAGTTTGACTTTCGAAAAGTGTTTGTAAAAACCAAATACGAATAAACTTCATTTAATTTTATTCCTTTAAAGGTCTTTCCTCACTAGTATCCGAATTGCGTGACATTTTCATGTTCGGCTGTTTATATGGTGTTCGCGTTACAAAATTTCGCTGTGTGGCGTACTTACACCAATAGCGGTAGCGAATACCGCAATCTGAACAGGCCTTAATATTAATATAAATAATATTAATATTAAACTATAAGACAACAATTGCTTATAACATAAACCAAACATAATTTGAACCGAATAACCAAAGGAATGTTTATTACACAATAATATGGAGAACATGAAGAACTAATGACATCACAATCATTTAGTTCTCCACTAACATCAACAAATTACATAAAATAACTTTCGAAAATTTCAATCAACATCACACTTATTTTGAATAAACTAACTAACCAGTAATAATCAATATTGCAACTATTTTAATTAATTTATAACCGTCGAACAAACCAACACGCAAAAGATTCAAAAGTGTAAACAACGCCATCTATACTCTTTCCATTTCTTTATTTTCTCGATGACAGCTCCTGTGAAAACTTGAACGAGCGTCTTTTTTACATTATGTATGCATTATTTTATAAAAATATGAGTTTACACACGTACAAGGTTATACCTGATTCTGAGAAACTGATAGGGATGGGCTATATCGATAAACGTAACACGTTAACAGACCCGATGTTTTTTTACAAAATGTAAGAAACTAAACTACTGCCGGATACTTTTGTACAAATTTATTAACTAATATTATATTTCATTACAAGATGTTACACGTATTTATTCTTGATTGATAATGCCTACTACTTTAAAATTTTCAAGTGTATTCAAGTTAATTTCCAAGTGAGCGTGAGTCTATTGAAAAAACTGTTCCAGTATTATAGAAACAGACATAATTGAATTTATTACACTAAACTGTGACGTCACACTACTGTGACGTACAAAGGGCACCGAACCCGGAATCCCAGACATTTGACACATTACCTAAGCACAGGCTAACATCCAAGACATACATACATAATAAAATGTATATACATTTCCCATACAAACATTTTAAATACAGTCGACTCTCGTTAATTCGAACCCTGCGATAATTCGAACCTCTCAATAATTCAAAGTTATCACGAGTTCCCTAGGAAATCAATGGAGCGCGCTGCACGAATATCATCGCAGCAAAACTTATTAATGCATATCTTATTTAATAATTTTATGTATTCCTAACGCATTATTATATAAAAATATTAGCTTTCTGCACACCTCCATATAAACTTAACTGCAAATTTTCATACTCCGTCCACGTAATTATCGTAAAAATGGGTAAGCACAAAGTTTTGCTTCACATATTAATATAAATTATTAATATGAATTTTATTAGTGTTGACGCCTCACGCCATCTATTAGCGCGACTGAGAACTACACTGAATGCTTACAAGCTAACGCTAAGGAAACTACAAGTCGATGCACAATGACATAGTGCTCAACTTGAATAACAGATGGCGCTAGTGTTCATGTCTGAGTCGATATAATTCTGTGAAGAATTTTTAAACTAAAAAATTAAACATGAGGATCTGGTGAGACTCGGTGTGGTGAAGTGAGGAGAGAAGAGCATAGAAGTTAAGAGAGATTAGGAGAGGTAAGGAGACGAGATGAGAGTCGAATAGACCGATCATTGAATGAATAAATTTGTGAAGTCGTTAAAACAGCACAATATAAAACCAACTTCAAAACATTATGGAGAATTAAAATTCTTTCAACTTTTACATGTACACAAATCCAAAAGCTTCATTTCATTTTCTTCTTCTTACCAGTGGCTTCACTCATCCCACACTCACTGTAATGGCTGTCCACGGTCCCACCGATGGGCTGGTACCCGTCTGGTTTATTCGAGTCGTAGCTGGGGAAGGCCTCCGCCTGGTAGGCCTCGGAGAAGCCCTCCGCGAACCGCGTGGAAAGACTCTCGGAGCCGAAGAACCGCGTTGAGAAGGTCTCGGATCGCTGCATGTTCTGATATTTGTCCGATTGAGGGTAGATCGTGTTTAGTATATTGGTAGCAAGGGCGACGGGCGAGGCGGGATACGCCTGATGCGTTGGTCAGAATTTCAGGTCCTGGAAAATAAGCCGGTTACATTTTTAAGAGGCGACCGTCTCAGTCAGGTAGCAACGCATCTATGACCGAAATAGAACGAAACTGTTACTAACAACAACTAACAGGAATAACTATTACTAACAGCCCCTGTCCCAGTCCTCATTCTCACTAACAAAATAACCTACTAATGTTTTAACACACACTTACGCACGCTTTATTATTCTATCGCCGTTTCGATAAACATGCTTTATAATGGAGGAGAAGAAGCGGCGCAAGAAACTACTTAGCACATCTTTTAAAACAAAAAAACATAAAATACAATATTATAATTATATACATTTGATACCGAGATAAACGCTAACCTTAGCAGAACTGGTTACAGAGCTGCACACTTCCACACAAGGTTGCCATTTTAATAATTATTCACACTATAGAAACGGAAGCGTTCATAGCCCGGCGACTTGCGTCGATCTTAAGTGATCGACAAAGTTAAGCAACAGCGGGCGGTCGGTAGTTGGATGGGTGACCGCTAGCGGCGAAATTTCTTGAGCGCTTCCGTGCTTCGGGGGGCACGTAAAGCCGTCGGTCCCGGTTGTTACCATTGGTAGCAGTCGTTAAGCCATGTCAGATACCTTCGGGCGGCTTAAAAATTTCTGACACTTGGGTTAGCCACTTACCTCTCCACCAATCCGCACTGGTGCAGCTTGGTGGAGTATGCTCTAGGCCTCCTCAGGTATGAGGAGACCCGTGCTCAGTAGTGGCCATTAATGGGTTGAAGCCATAGAAACTTTCAGAGATGCACTTTTATATGTTTCTTGGACAATTCTACAGGCAAGCAGTATTAGTACGGTACAGTAGCAGACTTCGGGACTTTATTCATCATCATCATAACGCATAACTGTCCCACTGCTGGGCACGGGTCTCCTCTCACAGTGCGAGGGGTACAGGCCATAGTCCACCACGCTGGCCAAGTGCGGATTGGTGGACTTCACACACCTTTGAGAACATTATGGAGAACTCCTAGGTGTGCAGGTTTCCTCACGATGTTTTCCTTCACCGAAGCAAGTGATAATTAAATATTAATACGCACATAATTTTTGAAAATTAGTGGTGCGTGCGGGGTTTGAACCCGGACCCTCCGGTTCGGCAGTCACCACACGGCTATCACTGCTTATGGGACTTAATTATAACGAGGTAACTGTAATTACTAATTACCTTGATGGCCTGCGGAAGGTCGGGGAGCTTCATGTCCCTCAGCTGCTGCGGAAGGTTCATACTCTTCACCGCGGACACGGCGCGCGCCGGCGCAGCAGATATACCCGCCTGCGAATATAACTATTTAGTGTAGCTCGGTGACGTAGCAAGCTTGGGTGTCACCCGGGGCGGTCACCATGGTGTCACCCCAAGGGGTCAGTCAAGTATTACGTAAGCACAACAGGGGGGCGGGGGGGTCTTTGCTTTGATTATTTTTGATGACATGGGCGGTGGGGGAGTCTGGATGGTGATTACGCCAGCAATATAATTTTTTTTTTTCACTTTTTCAGATTTCCTACCATTTTTTTTTTTCAAAATTCTCTTGAATCAATAAAGAAACCATTGAATGCAAGTACCAATGTACGTAACATGTACCAAATACGTAAGCATTTAAGAGATTTGCTTACTTTTGCTGACGAGGGGGACCGGGGGGTTAAAAATTGCAAAAAATCCGCTTACGTAATACTTGAACGGCCCCCAATACAGAAAGTTGAAATTACATGTTGTAACCAGCGAAATCTTTTTAGCTCGTTGGTTGTAACTTACAACCTACACCTATGACATTTTTAAGTGAAAACTTCTTTTGCCGCGTTGGGGAAAATCTTATGGATTCGCGTCACCGACATGCTGTGACGCAGTGCACGCGATCTGCTTACCTACATACTATTGTATTAAGTTATTTACTAAACTTTTAAGTTTTCACTTCTGTCGGCAACCCTGATGACTGCCTCCGTTTTTTTTCAGATTCGGAGTCGTCTAAACACCCGGCACGTGCATCGTTATACAAGCCACGCCTTGTCGGTTTTTCTGGCAACAGAACCGCGCCATCTAAACGCGCCATAACAGTCCAGCAGTAGGTAGTCCAGCATCGGACGGTAACCAGCACTCACCTCGGCCTTCTGCATCTTGCTCTGCTCCTGCAGCCGGCAGAGGATGTCCGCCATGTTGGTCTGCAGCACCATCCCGCCCATCACCAGCTCGTCGAGCACCTGGTGCGCCGCGTCCGCGTGGAAGATCAGGTCCAGCTCGCACACGTTCTCGAAACACTTGTCCAGCGTCTCCACGAACACCTGGACAAGGGGAAGATGAGATGAGCCTTAACATACGGAACTTGTACATACCTATGTGAGCGGTATAGAAAACTTCTATAGCGTGATTCAGGCGTGACGTGACGTAGCATGTGACGTGTGTGCGATGTCGCCACAAACTCTTTAACCGAAGCGGCAGTTGATTGTGTATTTTCCCGCGGAAACATCGTGTTTTCCAGGGATACTTTGCCTAGATAACGATCCTTAGCGACCCCTTCGTGGGGACGCCTACTTGACAATGATAACGTGTCGACGCATGGCGTGGCGTAATAATGTATGTTTAAGGCTTCTATATTGATGCTACATAAAAATACTCAAAAAATGTACAACATAAAGATTTGGCCCGTTAACAGTTTTATTAATAGTAAATATAATGTTTCAACTAGTCGAGTATGAGTCAAGATGAGACAAAATGTAGAATATTGACCTGATACTTACTTGTATAAGGTCTAAAATCCCAAGTTCGCTCTCCGACGAGTCCACACAGAACACAAAATATAATGTTGCATAGTGTCTGTATATCAGCTTGTAGTCTGATCCACCGATGAGACTGAAAAGAGCAAAATATATTTGTTGTAGTACCTAGTTTCTTTTCCTATAACAAAAAAAGATTAAATAATGTAGTAAAAAGTAATAATAATAATAATAACGACCCCATAATATAGACTATCACGATAATACAGACCCCCAGTAAAATTTTTTCTCATATAATTATCTTCTATGTACAGACAGCTACCAGCTTCATATTTATTATTAGTACAGATATAGAGTACAATTCAGTACTATCGTTACCGCACATCACGAAATAAAGTCAGGTTCCACCAACACCACCTGGATACCTGGCGTTCGTCCACAGTTCGGTTCACACGTCACTTCCTGCCTCGTACGTGTAAACTGTGGAACGAACTTCCTACAACGGTGTTCCCACAGTGCTATGACATGGGGTCCTTCAAGAAGCGGGTCTTTCGCTTCCTTCGTGGCCGGCAACGCGATGGTGACGCCCCTGGTGTTGCCATTGTCCATGGGCGACGGTGATCACTTACCATCAGGTGACCCGTCTGCTTGGGCCATAAAAAAAAAGTAACATCATAGTTACAAGGAATGAAAAACAATACAGTCTGTCATACCTGCCTCCTTCGAGAAAATTGCACACATTGTCGTCCCGTTTCGACACCAACTGGAATGTCTCTTTGATAATCTGCTGCTGCATATCTTCATTCTGTGGACAACCAGGAACATTGTTAATTGAACTTTGGCAAAGTGAGGTCTCCTGCCAGGTGAGACGTCATGCCTGGATAGCGGCTGAGCTCTACTGTTCTAGCTCGGAACTTGTATGTGAGAAATGTAGAAAACTTTGATAGCGTGATTCAGGTTTGGTGTCACCCCGATGTGACACGTCCCCACAAATTTTTTATTTATGTATTTTTTTGTACAAGGTGATTTTTTAGTCACTTGACATATTAATAGGGGGTACTCAATATTTGATTCTCATTCCAAATATGTAATTAAAAAGGGTGCTTAAAATATATCGTAATTATCCATCGCGAACCCATAGTGTGGACAAACTGAGCGCACACGGTTTAAAGTGAATAAAAATCAGCCGCTAAGGCTCTTTCTGCTTTCTTCTTTCTTGGCCAGCAAAACATGTTTGAAGCCTAGGGTGTCACTGATGTCAGTGGTAGACCGAGACCACCAGCACTATCACATTTAAAAGCTATCATATTCCTTAATCTACTTTATGACGTGACATATAACCCACAAGATTACTGCATAATTTAAATAGATATACATAGCTTACGAAGTATTGGTAGAACTTGGAAAGTCGAGGTTTCCCATGGTTATTGAACACCAAAATTGCTTTGATCATGTTGACAAAGCTTTCGCATTCACTCCACCAATGCCAAACGCCCACGGGCTATTGCATTAAGAAATACACAAACGTGCCCAAGGCAAACAATGATTTTAAAGAAACTGACTAAGCTAATGACTTGTTTTCTCCATTTTTTATTGCTTATTTATTATTGTAATATAGTAAAAATAAATATCTACAATCTATTAAATATCGATTTAGTTTAAATTTTTAGTTAGATACACTTTTCTTATTTCTATTCTAATTCTTGTATGACATATAACATGTCAAAATTGTCAATGTCAATTAAATTAAACGTCAATTTTAACAACTATCACTGTCACTGTCACAATCAAACGGCAATCAAACTACACTGACGTTCCACGACTTGTGCCATAGGGTAATAAAAATAACATTTAACATAGAGAAAACTTGTATTGTACACTTAGGGCTAAAATAAAATAATATTCAAAAATAATCTTACGTACCGCGAGCAAAACAAAATTAAATGTTTTAAAACTGATAAAAAATTTACCTAGTCGTCTTGGTAGGGGCATATTCGTGGCCCCAGATGTAATCTGTAATCACGATACATTTTGCCCATCTCTGTGTGTGTTTCTCCCACGGAATACAGAAAGAAGTGGAAGTGCGAAGTAGGCGTGGCACACGGACTAAGGTTGCGCGGAGCTCCGCGTAATTGCCGGACAACACAATGTCAACTTTATTTCTTACAGTTTTAAGTATATAAAATTAGTTGTTACGTAAAATTTTGACATCTAGCGGTGGAAAGAAAATCTTTACAACTGTTATGTTCTTAATTGATAAAGGTAACAAGACACCAAATATGGCAAGGAAAAATAAAAATTAAGATAAATCGTTAAGGTGCATTTTCAACTATAATGAGCCGGTTTGATAGACTATTTGAAGTTGACAAGTACCAACCAATAAAATTGTAAGTTTCTTAGTGTGAATAATACGATTAGGGATATACTTGTGTTTATTTTGCTACCGTGGTTTTCTTATTAATCAATCAACACTTGTACCATTTCCACTTCTTTCTGTATTCCGTGGTTTCTCCTACTACAAAATTCATATTTATGTATTTTGTGATAGCTCACATATATACAAATACATCTGCTAAATTTAATCATTTACAGGCGCATTAAACATGTTTAATCTTAATTATTTAAACTTAAATGTATAGAACATAAAGAACTAATCTCTACGGAATTGTAGGTCTACGCACGTGTGTAGTGTAGTCGTAGTGTGTATTAAACTACTAACTAATCATTTTGACATATTTTATATACGCTGTGAAAGACAGACAGAAGAAAGACTATGAATTTGTATGGTCTTTTTTTTCTCTTATTTTATCTATGTGCGTCGCGGTCCAGCGGTCAACGCAGTGTAGTATCGCGAGTGTCACAAAAAGAAAATTCGTAAAAACTAAATGGGCATTGTGTAAAATAAATTGTATTTGTTATCATTCGTGACTATTGTTACGTGAACTTTTGAATGGGATCACATCAGGTCGAGATTAGTGCGGTGGGTCGAGAAAACAGGTCAGTATTTATCGTGCGGTAGTCGTCTGCATGTCTTTATTTGGATGCCGGGCTGTTTTTGAGTTCTAGCGTTGTAGATTGTATACTCTTCGTTAACCAAGCCGTAACTTACACCGATACGTTTAACTTGCCGTCAAACAGACCTACAAAAAAATGTATACAATCAGCTAAAGTTATCGAAGTGTTATTTCGTAATTTTTTAGTTGGAAATAACAGCTGTCTGCCAAAAAACACTTCGTACTGCCGCACGATGCAATGCAAGGAAAAGGAAGTCGTAGGAGTATAGCCTTTTTGCTGCTCCGATTCGATTAGGAAGTTTTTCGTTAATCACATGACAGATGTTGATTTGCCGCGTTCGCAATTTTTACTTTACTTCCCGTAATATTAGTAAGTAATAATATACTACGTTGTAATTTTAGTATATTACTTACTTCGAACAGGATGTTAATAACAATAAACCTTAGACTTACGTCAATGATACGCGATCGAACACCGAAAATAAATTATTACAACAAAATATTTATTTTTGTTAACCAGATAAAAAACATAGCTTCTTCACAAAAGAGCCGTCCTTGTCCTAATTTAATAATAATTCAAAACGACCAGTTAGTTGATTTACATTTAAACTTGGCTGTAGAAAATAGAAACTTTCACTGGTTAACTTGACATAGATCAAGTCAGGAACTTGAATTTTGGATTAATTCAATAATAATATTCTTTTCTTGTATTTAAACTAGTTGTAGCCTGCGGTTAGTCTTGTTCAGATTTTAATCAAACAAACAACATCACACATCTTTCACAGAGTACCTATGTCTCTTATAACAAGTCAAGATATTCAATCACACTTTCATCTTTAATTTTACGACCAGAATCCCAAATAACAATTTTTATAGTATCTTTCTTTTGCTGAATTCTGCTTAACGCAAAGCTCACTGGTAGAGAATGCTTTTAGCATTAAGGCCGTCTTTTGTACCACTTATGGTATTAATAAAATTGTAATAAATAGTACCGATATTACAATTTGCCGAATTTCAAACAAATATTCAGCTCCTATTGGAGGTGAAATAGCAAAAAAATCATTCTTTACTGAAGTTTCTTTTCTATAAACCATCTCCCTGCCAAATTTCATTTTCATGGATCAATAATAAATACGTACAAATTTAGTTCCCCCTTTGAATAAACTTCATTTCAGCAAAGAAGGATGATTAAATGTTTAAAATTGTTTTGGCAGCACTAAACTATGATTCTGGCTAATTCTTATCACATATTTGTGTGTTGATCTAGGTATGAATCATTCTTAAATCATGGAGATATGCCAAGTTTAGTAGACAATTTATATAATAAGTCTTCAATGCAACTGAACGCTGTCTGTACATGGATGGTATATGAAAAAAAAAATGTGAGGTATTTAAATGCAATAGAACCTAAACAATGATTTTAAATTATTTTCTGTTTGCCTGTGACTTTGTTTGTGACGTTGTTCAACCAATTTACACAAAAACTTAATAAATACATCTAAACCTTTCTCATGAATTCCTCTGTCGATTGGTGAAAACCGCATGAAAATCCGCTCAGTAGTTTGAGTTTATCGCAAACAGACAGACGCGGCGGGGAATTGTGTTTTATTGTAAGTTAAAATATGATTTAGGATTCTCGATACAATCTTAATTATTATAAATTAATATTAAGTAAATGTGTGTCGCAATTACTGGCTGCATCAATGCCACTGCCCACGTGTCGCACGCATCAAGATGATCACACTTCAATTGAACTATATTGCTGACAAGTGGCGTCGTTGCACATGTTATAATTGACACGAGCGACGGCGTAATGTGGAAACTTCGAGAGGTTTTTTGTGAGCGGTGGCACTATAATATCTGCCTTTGTCGTGAATACACTTTAGAGCCGGTTACACTGTTTAGAGGCGATCATCTCGGTCTCGGTCCTCAAAGGCAAGACATCTGTGACCAAAGAACGAGACTTACTAACAGTTACAAACTGGACTATTACTAACAACAACTAACAGGACAAACTTTCACTAACAGTCCCTGTCCCAGTCCTCCAGCTGGTGAACATCAAACGCTTGAGCAGATCTTGTAGTTGTAGATCAGAAATTGTAGTTAGGAACCATTTCGATCACATCAACTTTCAAACAAAAAGAAGATTCGGTCCATTCGTTCAGGAGCTACGAACAGACAGAGACGTCAAACTTATAACACACCTCTTTTTGCATCGGGGATTAAAAAAGTGTGTTAAATAAACATTGCTGCTGCTTGAAACGGCAAACTGTTACGCCGTTCCCAGGGTCCTGGGTTCGATTCCCAGCCAGGCGAAAATTTGAACGATCAATTTAAATTTCTGTTCTCGGTCTGGGTCTGTTCTAGTACTGTGTGTTGGCCATGGCACCCACGATACAGGGAATTCTAGTGTGGGGCTATGGGTGTGTAGCTTAAAAAAAAGTATTTGTATTTCTAAAAGCTACACGAGTAAAAACTAGAGGAATACTCTCAGACAAACTGATTGGTAAAGTATCAAGTAAATTGGTAAACGCTTGTCAAACAAATCGTCAGACTTGTCGCGGAACAGTGAAAAGTAGTCGACGTTGGAGCTGTTTCAATTAAAAGTCAAACATCATGATTGATTTGACCCCATTTTCCTTGGTTTTATCGATCGATAGTTATTGACGGCGAGTTTGCGTATTGGACGATGTTGGGTCTATTTCTGCTAAGTAGATAGTTTGAAGGCAGCACGAATAACTGAAAAGTTGAAAGGGAGCCGAATGTCGTGGTGTGGGCATGTGATGAGGCGAGAGGAAACGCATGTGACGAGAGGAGTGATTGATACGAATGTGGATGGACGAAGGGGACGAGGACGGCCAAAGAAAAGGGGGATGGATTGTGTGGGAGATGATAAGAAAGATGAGGGAGTCAGTGTAGAAGTGACGGCAAATAGGGAAGAATGGAAGAGAAGATCATATTGCGCCGACCCCAAATAAAATTGGGAAATGGGCAGGAAAATTATGAGATATCGTTCTAACGACTGTTCAAATAATACGCGGTACCTACTGGCTGTAGTAATATGAATGGGTACACTCCGATAGGGGTGCGGTACTACCGTTCTCTCCTAAGGTGTTACGGGAATAATAAGGCAATAATAGGACTTCTATTTTCGCATTTAATGAAACTTGAAATTGGAAAAGTAACAGTTTAATTAGAACCACTTGCACTATAACCTCAATCTTCCCGTGAAAGTTCCATTAAAATCGGTTCAGCCGTTCCAAAGATTAGCCTGGACAAGAAAAATGTGTTTAGTATCGTATAAAGTTTACATTGTAAACTATAAGCACTTGAGAAAACAGTTATTTTGAAATCACAGACAAACTTTAATTTTATTTGTATAGATCATATCGACGCAACAAATTGGAAACGCTGTAACCCACATAATTGAAAATGTTCACCAGAGCCGATAAACTTTTGACATTTCAGAACGTAATGTATGTAACTAGTAAGTAACACTAGACTCCTAATAACAGGCGAATGGTTTCAAACAACACATCAGTATTATAGTACCGATATAAATTCATGCCGTCTCATTATTTCCCGTTGCTCAAATTAATCTATTTCTTTCCAACGTTTCGTGTGGCCTTGAATTAGCCAATCATAGCGTTGAATTTGCCAGTCCCCCGCTCGTCTTACCTCAGCTAGTGGTCTGAATGTTCTCCGTACGGAAAATCAAACATTAGGAGTCTAGTGGCTGTGTGGTCGGTGGTCGTAGAGAGAGACTTGGACCATTCGACACAGATTCCGATTCCGAATGTGCATGAAAAAAGTTGTCATAGGTGTGGTTAATGTGACTAATGTCGGTTACAACGTTTCAGCTTTTTTGCGTCGTCGTTATATTATAAGCACGCAATATTAGATGACCAAAGCTGTGTTAAGGACTGCGCACAGTACAACGACTCCACGACCGACAGACGAAAACGCGACTAAAACCTTGACAAAGCTAACATTCAATTATGAGCCTTATATCTTTGAAAGTAAGGTTGAATTTCGAACTTATACTTAAAAGCCCTGTACGGCCCCTCCCCGCCCTACACCCATAGCCGTTCCGTTTCGAGACCAACGCGTCGACGTTGCGTTGACGACTCACCGTAGACGAGTAGTCCACGCGTCGACCGACACAATGACGTAATGTACCTAGAACGGAACGTCGGAGTTGAAACGGAGTGGAGACGGAGTCGAGTTGACGTCGATGAAGCGTTGATCGCGGAACAGAACGTCGGAGTTGAAACGGAGTGGAGTCGGAGTGGAGTTGACGTCGAGTTGGTGTAATGTGCGCAGTCCTTTACCATCACAAATTAATATCGTAGCCAACATAGCAACGGCGACCTACCCACACTCCAGACGTGCGCGATATAAAATATTCATTCGGTGACGGTGAGGCAGACGGTACAAAAATAGGTACCCCGCGGTCGATATTTACGTGGTATGCATCAGCTCCACTGACCTACGCGACACACCTACAGCACGGTGATAGTATCATACAGTATTCCATCTTCATACAAACGGTCGGAACGCGAATCACACCTACGCGCCTCGGAGTTTAGTACACACTAAGTACACAACAGCCGCAGAAGCGCCATAGGGACGATCGAACGTGTGGGTTTGTAATCGGGAAGCGTGCGTATTACCTACCCACTTACATTCACTACAACTAGAGAGGCGGCCCTAGCGCGCGGGGCTGTAGGCATTTATTTCAAGGACAGGGCCGAGTCACACCACTGTATGATACTATTACCGTGCCTACAGGCTTGGCTCTGGGACTTGCGTGATGCTGGGCTGTTGGGAGTTGCGTTGGTAATTCATGGACACACGGTACACGGTCATACTACTATTAAGTTATACCGCTCTCTAGCCTCGGGTCTGCTGGAAGAGATTTCATAAGAAATAAGCAGTACCTTGGCACCATCCTTTCTTTATGTAAATAACTTTAACTGTATCCATGTGTGCATAAATAAATAAATAAATGCCTAAATAATAATAATAAATAAATAACGCTACAAACCATAGACGATACACAAGACAGAACACACACACCAAGACTAAGAACGGAAATTTAAACTCATCATTCAAATTTCCGCCTCGCTGGGAATCGAACCCAGGACCCTCGGAATGGCGATCCGGCGTGTTAACCATTGCGCCATCCGGGTCGTCAAAATGTCGTCAAATATGAATAATATAACCATCATGTAACCCATAATAAGCGAACACAATCCACTTAGTCGGGTTTGAACCGGCGACCTCGCGGTCACGGACCATCCAATGCCTAGCATTGTTATTCATTGTGACTGTCGTTACGTGATGGGCCTGTGAGAGTTGATTGAGGAAGGTTGGGATGTAGCGTGACGATCTGAAATTATGAAGACAGTATTAGGTGCCTATAGGTATGTTAAAAACTAATATGTGTGCTCGATAGCCTACGGTTCTGCATTGGCCATAGTCTAGAAGTGTAGATCAATGTTCCGCAAACTTTTGTGTTCGAGGTACATCTAAGGGCGCGTTCACATAGAACGTCCGTTTTACTGGATCCGGTATACTGGATCCTGAGAACGAAACCAGAGAATTAGTTGAACGAAACGCCTCGCTCGTGCGCTCCCGTGATATACATAATTATAAACATTATGTGTAAGTAAGTATTTTTCCAACCCTTACTTATAGTCCAAGAGCCCAGTGCGATCTGACATAACTTATTTTTGCATGGATGAAAAATTAATTTCTCAGTAGCGTCCATGTTCTTTGAATACCCTGCGTGCTTTTGGAAGCTCACCTCGTGACACCTGGGCAGGTACCGTAAGGAAGGCAGGTAAAAATAAGAGCTACTTCAGTTATTTTCACATGGCTGATTTTTATATATGTTTTGTAGAATATTATTCTTAAATGGTATCGATAAGTGTCAGACACTTTCCATGGGCCAAAACTTTTGTCAGACGCCTTACAGCTCCACTCACCAAGAGCTTTAAAGGGCTCTTGGACTATTAATAAAAGTAAGTTTATAAGATAACCTTATTTTCCCGAGGCCAACTAACGACCACGGTACACCGGTGTGCCGAGGTACACTTTACGGCACACTGGCCTAGATAAACGAATCATCATTTATGCAAGTAATCCAACGAATATCACTTGTCCGGCACATCAATCAAGACGTTGGTTTGCAGCTGTGAGAAGTTCGTCATGCGGTGGTACAAGTTTATCTGGAATGTAATTATCACATCTATTACGATCCATCCATCTCAGTTCAAGCCAGTTCTGGTGGTTGACACCGGTACATAACGGACGCCTACGATGCTATAATAAGTAACTTTAAAGTTGCTTACAAATCATCTAATCTATATATAAAAGGGGAAGCTGACTGACTGACTGACTTGACTGACTGACTGACTGACATATCAACGCAGGACCTAAACTATAAGGGTTAGAAACTTGAAATTTTGCACGGGGGTTCCTTTTATAACGTAGGGGAGCACTAAGAAAGGATTTTTGAAAATTCACTCCCTAAGGGGGTAAAACGGGGGTGTAAATTTAGTATGAAACTTTGCCGTTTTTGAGGGTATTTGAATGAAATTCAGTATGAAGGTATTTCATTGAAAGTTATGAAACATGTTTAATTTTTTTTATAGCACACTGTGACCTAAACCCGCATTTATGCCACGCTTTTCCGTGCGTAAAGTAGTCGATTATAGCACGGGTTATGATGCTAACTTCACACCGTGCACAAGTTCACACTTACACTATTGACACTTAGAATCTGGCAGCAGACAAATTTATAACAAATTTAGGAGGTAGTTACGAATATTTAAGGGTGTGTTCCGATATACACTGCGAGCACTGTAAGGTGTGACGTCAATTTAGTATATTACTAAGCCGTTCTTTATAGTTAACTATACTGGTTATTTTGTAAAACGGCACGCAGTAAAGTATACTGTCATCAATTTATGTAAAACCTAAATATGCAAGTGATCTGTTTAAGAAGAAAAATAATTTGGCAATTGAATTAATCGCATAATAAAACGGCCACTTTGTAAAACAATATTCAATCATTTAATAATAATAATCAATAGCATTTTTTAAAATTTCTGGACGCTTTTAATCATGTGATCAAAGCACTGAGAGCATCTTACCTCGAAAACACCAGTGCTTACGAGTACAATAATGACATCGTTTATGACGTCATAATATTTATCAAGGATACTGCGTCAGTATACTGTAAATCCATAACGGAACGAATTTATCACCAAAGAGCACTGGACAAGTGGACAGTGGACTCGCAGTGTAATTTAGTGTATATCGGAACACACCCTTTAGGTTGCTAGGTAACCTAAACCCGCATTTTAGTCATCATTAATTACAAATGTTTCTGATTATGATCTCAGTAAATGTATGCCTATAATTTAATTATTGATGCTCTGGAATCAATGCAAAAATGTTTTGAGATATATAGTTTTATAATACATTTTAAACAATAAATACTTTTGAATGACGTTTGACATGTCGGTAAAGCAGACATATTAATAATTCTTTGGAATGACGTTTGACATGTTGGTAAAGCAGACAGTGATCAATTAAGAACATCAACAGCTTCGTAAACATTTCCATTCTTTTATTTCCATGTAAATAATTATATGTTTGAGTAAAGGCGGGTTTATGTCACTTGTGCTATAAAATAGTATACGATACTCGTGCGTTAAGCTATATTATTTGTACAGTGTTTAGCGCACTCGCTCCGCTCGTGCGCTAACTTCACACCGTGCAATAATAAGCTACTTTACGCACACGTATCGTAATGTACTATTTCGAAAATCATCCCTTAAGGAGGTTAAAGGGGGGCGAAAACTTAGTACGAAAGTTCTCTGATTTTATCAACTGTTATATATTTAGGGATTTTTGGCGGGCGAAGCCGCGGGTATAGGCTTGTGTTATAATAAAATTAAAAGTAAAAAAAAATGGTTGTCTGTAAAGTCGATTTATGGACGATAACTTTACGTGATAAAGTCGTAAGGGAAGAGAGATAGGTTTAGGCACAAGCCGAACGGTTAGGCCCACGGAATAACTACTCTCTCTGTATTCCGTTTTTAGGCCTATCGTGCCTCTCTATCGCTTGTTGCGCGCTCTCGCTTGCACGCACAGGCTCAGGCGGAACGCGAAATTTTTTCGTGCGCGCTGCCGGTGTCATCATGTTATAAGACTTATGTTTATAATTTAAATGCGCTAAAAAGAATTTTCATTAAAACTTTTACTACCGGCGCAGGATATAATTAAGATTCACAGATACAAAGCCTTGTGTTAAAATACTTAATATTTTTGTGTCTATATTACTTATATTGTAAAAAAAGATAAATAAAACTATAATTGTGTCGTGGGACACCAGGTAGGAACGAAGTTCCTTCGGCTACTGTCGCGCCTGCGCACGTCTCATTTAACGGTTTTATTCCACGCACTTTTTTCCACGCTTACGGTTTTACTATCACATATTTTTCAGTTCGGTCGCGCAGCAAAATCCCTATCCCCTCCAAGCCTGCCGTAAGGAACTTCGTTCCAAAAAAAGTGCTGTAAATAAAAAAAAATCAGCGTTCTTTTTTACCGTCAACGAAGATAATGTCTAACATAACGACGTAGATGGCAATGACCGTTTACCATTAAAACCATCTCAATAACAACCCAACAAATCACTGGACTCCATGGATTATTATAATACAAAAAGCATGGATTTATGCGAAAATATATACTGACACACGGACGGACGAAACAGTCATGTTATTATGCAATGTGACGACCCAATGGGCAGAGTGCCAAGACTGCGCGCGCGCAGCTGCCAGATCACAGCGCAGGAGTTCGGAACATTTTTTATTAATTATTAATTATTCCGGTTTTATAAAAATTCCCTGTCGTCATTGGCATACTAATTAATAGTAATCACCTATGGACTATGTACGGGATTATTGCGTATGTTATACATTTCAATAAAAATGCGTCATGTCATGGAAGAAGCCTACGATTGCACTGAATATTATGCTTTTAACGACAAAAACTTTACTACACTACTTGTAAAGCAATAAGTTATAGCCGTTTAAGTGATAGCCGTGTGGTTTAACGTTAGACTCCCGAACCGGCGGGCCCGGGTTCAAACCCTGCAAACACCTCTAATTTTCAGAAATTATGTGCGTATTATAATTTAATTATCACTTGCTTCGGTGAACGAAATATCGTGATTAAACCTGCACACCTGGGAGCTCTCCATAATGTTCTCAAAGGTGTGTGAAGTCCGCCAATCCGCACTTGGCCAGCGTGGTGGACTATGGCCTATACCCCTCACATTGTGTGAGGAGACCCGTGCCTAGCAGTGGGACGAATATGGCTATATGGGGGATACGGTGTATGTGGCCTCAATACGGTCGACGTATGTGTGTGTGTGTAGCTGTGTATACACTAGTAAACCCGCCCTAGCGGCCTAGCTTCGCTTTGGGAAACCTGTCCCTTAGTACTCGCTCTTGAAAATAAGTTAGACATGATTTTTTAAACTGACATAACTCTTTAATTTATGAAGGAATTGAAAAAAACAAACACTGAATTTTTAGTGAAGCATAATTACCACAATACATGAGTGAAAACCGCATCTCCATCGGTTAAGCCGTTTCTGAGAAGAGCGCGTACAAACGCACAGTCAAACAGACGAAAATTGTAACATTATTTTCTATTGCGTAAATAAAGTCCTCCAATAATAGTTATTATCTTCCATGTCCAGAAAGCGATAATTTACATTTTTGCTACCTATATGCAATAGATGAGATTAAATTTTACCTAGTGATGACTAGCTCGTAACGGTTTCGGTTGATTAAATTTTGCATAAAAAATCCAGACGGTGTTTAATTAAGATCTTTCTTTTACAGACAGTTAACCTCAGACTTCAGTTAGCTGAGGGCTGGTTTAACTGTCGACTGTTGACTAACTTAACGGTAGCTTAAATAGTATATAAAAGTAGTTTATTACGTGACGCGAAGAACTGGAATAAATTGCCCGCGTCGGTAATTCTGTTCGATTTTAATGTGGGTCTTTGGTCTTCAGATCACATGCTTCTAAGTTAATCCGTTACCACTCAAGACCACATCACTTACCATCAGGTGGGATTGTAATCAAGTATCAACTTAAAAATAAAATAAATGTTTACTGAGCTGAGCGTTCATCTTCCTTTTTTTATTTCATGTGGTATACATAAATTATTAAATAAATATGCTTGTGTAGCTATGACCACATTGCCACAGTCAGCCGCCAAACCTAATGCTGCTATTTAATGGTAACAACCGGGATCGACGGCTTTACGTGCCCTCCGAAGCACGGAAGCGGCCAAGAAATTTGCCACTAGCGGTCACCAATCCAACTAACGACCCCCCGCTGTTGCTTAACTCGGTTGATCACTTAGGAACGACGTAAGCCGCCGGGCTATGAGCGCCCTTGACGAGACCCTAAAAAAATAATAAAATAGTCTTACAGTAACGATAAGTTAGTGAATAGTTAATCTCTAATTTAACGGTCGGTTGGCAAACCGGCCCTTAATTTAACTTGTAAGTGGTAAAAAATTAAATTGTTGTAACTTCATTCATGCGAACAGTATTGTAAATAATGACTGAGGTGTCAGACGGCATTGGAATAGGACATTTTCATTCATGATTTGGCCCTTTGTTGGTTTTGGTAACTGTAATGTTAGGTCAGGATAATAATTGATGACTTTATAATTAGGTACTACTATAAGTGACGATCCATGGCGCAATGGTTACCGTACCGGATCGCCGTTTTAAGGGTCCTGGGTTCGATTACCAGCGAGGCAGAAATTTGAATGATGTGCGGTGGGTGTGTTGTCTATGGGGCTATGAGTGTGTAGCGTTATTTATTTTTACTAGATACTTTAGAGACCTGCTCTGCGCTCGAAATTCGACCGTAATTCGTTATATCAAAGGGTTAATTCAAATTGACTCTATGAACGTATACATATCAAACGTCATATTAAATGCCTATGTAATTTATATTGGTGTGTTTTATTTATTAATTTAATTTATTTTGTTATGCATTAATACATAAAAAATTAGCTTTCTGCACTCCTTTTCCATAATATATAAACTTTAATTGTGCCAAGTTTTATACTCTGCCGTCTGCGTAATTTTCGTAAAAAGGGGTTACAAAGATTTTGCTTCACGTATAGTAACATAAGCTTTAACTATATCCAATCTCACACTCCTTCGGGTTTGCATTATGCCTAAACAGATGTTCAAAGGTTTCCATTTCACGTATTAATATAGAGTAGAGACCCGCTCTGCACTCGAAATTCGACCGTAATTCCTTCTGTCAAAGGATAACTTTCCATTGACATTACGAACGTGCACATTTCAAACTGGCTGGTGGATTGCCGTCCACGCGTGTGTTTGTGTGTGAACTATAATTTTAATTACATTGTAGTAGTGAAAATCTATTTCGTGTGCGGGTACGCCCACAGGTGGGAAATCCTCAATGCGTCATAATTCTATATGCGTTGCACTTTCATTTTTATGCCAAAATGGCGACCGTGGCTTTGTGAACGTTTTAAAATAATTGTTAGTAATCGTAATAAAAGTAAATTTTTAATGTTTAAATTTGTTTCGTCAACGGCTAAGAAACACATACAGTGTTGCAGTTTATTCCTGAATAAATCTTAATATATATAAATCTCCTGTCACGATGTTTGTCCACGATGGATTCCTAAACAACTTAACCGATTTTAAATTAAATTAGCACACCGTGAGTAGTCTGGCCCAACTTGAGAGATAGGATAGTTTTTATATATTTTAATTGCAAATTAAATGTTTAGTAAACAAAAATAGTGTTCATTTTATGTTTAGTTTTATGAATTCCTCATAGATGGATTCGTCAATAAAAGCATTCGTTTGACAACAAGGTTGCGAAGCCACTCGGTAGATGGCGTTGTGTTTCGATTTCTAGATCACAAATTCTATTTCACGTGATATTTGTTTATGTTCACTATTGGGCATGTTTAAACTAATTAATTTAATTTGATTGTATCAAAATAATGAGTAAAAAAATAATTTAATCTATTATAATCACTGAGCCACAGCAACGCGTGGTTGGGACAGCTAGTGTTTTACTAAATCACGAAGACACTGCGATATAAGAAGGACCTCTTAATTAAAATGTGGTTGTCCTTCGTCTTCTTTCCAACCCATGACTGTGCCATGCTGGGTTCTGGGTTCCTCTCAGAATTCCAGGGCTATGGGTATGGGTCCCTGGGTATGCTGGCCAACCTGCCTTTGTGAAAACTTGAACACTGCAGGTTTTCTAATGATGTTTTCCTTTGTGAAATTTTTTAAGACTGTAGATTTCCTCCCGATGTTTTCATTCACCGAGGCAAGTGATATTTGATTTCTAATTTGCACATCATTTTTCAAAAAAATTATTTTATTACCAGCTGTGCCCGCGACTTCGTCCGCGTGGAATTAAGCAAAAATGAAATAAAGCTAAAATAAAAGTAGCCTAAGTTACTCCTTATGACATCAGCAACCTGCCAGTGAAAGTCCTGTCAAAATCGGTCCAGCCATTTCAGAGATTAGCCGGAACAAACAGACAGACAGACAAAAATTGTAAAAAATGTTATTTTGGTGTATGTACCGTATATATATTCATATACATGTAGTAAAAAACGGTTATTTCAATCCGGACGGACACTCCAATTTTATTTATTTGTATAGATATGGGCGTGCAGAATCGCCTCAGGCCGCCGTTCGGAATCCAACGTTCGACCACTTGCCAATCACTGCTTTTTAAATTTCGAAGTTGTCCTACTACAATGTGCCAGCCCTGAATAGGACCTAAATCTTTATAGGACAACAACAAATCCTATTCACTGCGTCAAGATTCCCCGAGTTTTTATTAGCACTTCTTGCCCCTTGATGTGTTGCGCGCGTAAAAAGTCGGCCTCACCGTATAGGAAGTGATTTTGATGTTTTTGTTGACATGTAATAAGGATGGTGACTGGGTCACTGCTGATCGGTACTGCGGCAGCGTGATGAAGTATGGTCTGGTGTGTAGACTCTGGGCCTCCTGGGTTATGGGATCTGGACAGTAAACCGCATATAGATGTATGCTAAGGTGCTATTATTCTTCATGATTTTTTGAGCTTTCCTCGTCCTTGTCACACGTAGTCACGAATGTATAGCGTATGAGTGTGAATCCTCCCCTGGTGTGACGTCACATTGACAATTTTAATAGGTTGCATTGGATTTTAAGTTAGGAGTTGTAGCATATGAGGTTTATTCATGTGACGTAATGTAGCATATGTCACGACGACCTAATTATAGAAATTTACGCATCATTCAGAAATCAGACTCTCTGGGAATCGAACCCAGGACTCATAGAATGGCGGTCCGGTGCAACTCTTCTAGAGTAATCCAGAGACGCACCTTCAGGAAAGAAGTTAATCAGCAACTCTTGTGACAAATCTGCCTTTAGTACCAAGACCTTTGAAAAAGGTATCTCCCTCCATCTCCACCTGGAGATCAAAGGGAAAAAAGGAAAGGAGAGGTAGACGGAAGGACCATATTGTATAGCTGTGTGCTATGTCATCACACCTGAGCGACCGTGCACCTATTCATGTCCATGTTCATGTCCGGAGCTTGTGTACACGAGAGCGGCGTAGAAAACTTCAACAGCGTGATTTAGATTTACTGTGACGTCAATGTGTGTTTCGTTTATGACAACGCCCCCAGACTTGTCATCACAGGCTCTAATTAGAATTTTTTTTTTATTGATATAAGGCAGCAAACGAGCATGCAGCACCACCTTCCGCTGCCGCCCATGACAACTGTGACCGACTTAGAACAAGGCTTATATATGGGGACTGGGATAGTTAGTCCGGTTAGGTGACGGTGTTAGAACATTAGTTGGTTAGTTTGTAAGTATCAGGACTGGGACAGGGACTGTTAGTGAATGTTAGTCCTGTTAGTTATTGTTAGTAATAGTCCAGTTAGTAAATGTTAGTAAGAGTCTCGTTATAATTCGGTCACAGATGTGTTGCTACCCTTGAGGACTGAGATGGTCGCCTCTAAAAAGTGTAGCCGGCTCCACACCTTTCTATCCGGAACACAATTGCTGTTAAAACAATTATTACACGGTAGAAATGGCACTAAGTACCGTGGCGGGCGGTAGTACTACCCCGGGCCAACTCTAAGCTCTACTACCTATGCAAAACAATTAAAATTATTTTACATGGGTAGTAGATCCACGTATAGCATTGTATATTGTAATAGGACCGCCATATTATCTTTAGCGATATCCATAAAATTTATGGATAATGCGTAAATTTCTATTCTCGGTCTGGGTGTGTGTTTTTGTGTATTGCCCATGGCATCCGCTACAAAAGGAGTCCTAGTTTGAGGCTGTGAGTGTGTAACGTTATTTATTTAGTTTCGCAGAAATCTTCAAGTGTCACAATCACTTAGTAAACTGCAATGAAGTCTTAACAGATCAACAAGACTATATTTTTTGCCAGGCAACTCTAATCCTAATTGAATTTCAATAAAAAACTATCAATCTCGTCCTAACAATACGAAAGAACAATTTGTTTAATGGAGCGTTTTGAATTTAGAAAAAGCGCGCGGCCATCTTCCTACTTCCGGCGTATTTTTCCCGCGCTCCCGCTATAAGATGGCGGTTGTTGACATTTGATGAGCAGTGTTGGGGTGTTGTCACCCGGTGTGGTTGTGTAGGGTTGTGATTTGTGCGATATATCTCGATTTGGAGTACAATTCGTTTGACTATTTTGGTGAGTGTTCTAATATTTGTAGCTCTTTTTTTAATAATTATAACTTCATGCTAGACTAATTATTATTTATTGTCGTGAAATATTAAGATTTTAATTTTTTCGTGGTTGACGTAAATATGCAACGGATGTAGGTATTTTTTTTTCTGTTTCGGTAAAAAATCGTATGGATGCGATAACCAGTGCAATATTTAATACGAAATTGGTTTTGTTAACTCTTTTTTAATGCTTTTTCTGTAAATTTGTTTGTGATTTGACTTTTTTTCAAAATTGTCTGTGAATTTTTTTTTTATTAAATAACTAATATTTAAACAGAAGTACTTTGAACAAGTCTTACGCTTGTAGTGAAATTTTTGAAGGATGTTCTCAGTATAAAATAGCCATTGTTGATATATGATACGTATAGAGTGTATGTGTGTGTGTGTGTGTGTGTGTGTGTGTGTGTGTGTGTGTGTGTGTGTGTGTGTGTGTGTGTGTGTGTGTGTGTGCTGTCACTTAGTGTGATTGTGTATGTTTGTATCAGTTAAACTATACTGGTGAGCGTTATAATATTTGTAATTTATTATTATTATAATCATTATATATTGTTGTCAGTAAGCTAATCTATTTAGCCGACATAGACTTATTTTAATGACTTAGGCAGGAAAGGAATATTTTTTTACATTTTCTGCGTTTAAAAAAACTATTGCTGTGAAAATTAGTGCAACATAATTATTAACGAAGTGCAAGATTGTGTTTTTTAAAAAGAAATGAGTTTGGATAACTAATCATAACTTTTTTTTACGTGGCTTTATTTCAATTTGTTCTGTGCAAATACTTTTTTCATCGAAATAACTATCTACTATTTGAACTTGAACAGTAATATGTACTTGCAATTTAAATTGTAAGTTTTGAACAATACATTTTCATGCTTCCAGTGAAATTTTCGCACGATTTTCTCGGTATAAAATGGTGATTATTGACATTACGTAAGTAGTGTTGGGATGGTGTTAGGCGGTGTGGTTGTGTTCGGTAGTAGTGGAATTGTGCGATATCTCGCGTAATCGAGTAACATCCGTTCGTTTAATTAGGGTGAGTGGATTAATTGGTATTTTTAAAGGACTTAAAGCATTCTGTGTCAATCAACCTTGATAATGTCTGATTTACAAACGCGTCATCGTTTGTAAAGAAAAAAGTATGTTATTACGCTGACGGTGTAGCAGGGTATTTCTAAGTAGTAGTGATACGCGAAAATTGACACTAGCTACTTTCTACGCGTTGATTTTTAGCGCGACGTATGAAATTATATTAACATTAGTAGTCGTTTCGCTTAGAGAAACTTTTTACTTCAACACTACAACTCTGGGATTCATTTTGGACTTAGTTAAAGGAATTGAGGACCATGTGAATTAATTTTTTTTGATGTTAAGGTAGCAAACACGCTTCCACTGCCGCCCGTGACAGCTGTGGCCGACACAAAACAAGACTCACATCGGGACATGGATGGTTAGTCAGTTAGCAGACGATGGTGTAAGTTCGTTAGCACATATCAGGACTGGGTCAGGGACCGTTAGTGATAGTTAGTCCTGTTAGTAATTGTTAGTAAGAGTCTCGCTCCAATTTGGTCACTGAAGTATTGTTGCCACCTTGGAGACTAAGATGTTCGTGTCCAAAAAGTGTAACCGGATCCTAGCAATAGTTTTAATCTCGACCGCTAGAGGGAGCGCCGTTTTATCAAAATAGACAAATATATATGAAAAAGCTGATTTCAGTCCGTCTGTCGACCTTATTTATTATCTGATTTCTCTATCTAATGATAAAAGTTTTGGTAAAGATAGTTTTTAGGGTTCCGCAGGCATAAGTTAATAGTTGATAAGTGGGTAAAGGTGATAAGTGGTCTGAGGCCCATGGACATTACAGCTACCAAGATTTATTGCCGACCAAGAAAGAAGGAAGAGGGAAAAATCAACCAATCAATCTTTATCTGCATTTTTTACATTACATAAGATAAATAAATAAAAAAAATGATTTCTATTAGATCTTATTTTATGCATATGCATGCGGCAATACAGCTTACGATATAAGTAATTTAAATCGGCCCGCAAAATTTTCTAGCTTAGGGTACGGTCAAACAGCCGACGGGGCGGGACGGCGACGCGTTGTACTGCGCGCGACGTGACGCGACCCGCCGCTCTGTGTGACATATTCCATACATGCTCATTTGCTCATACGTTACAAATCTAAACGTCACGCCAGCGTCGCGTCGCCGTCCCGCCCCGTCGGCTGTTTGACCGTACCCTAAGGCAACCCTGTTCTAGGCAACGCCAATACTGCCAAAAATGTCAAAAGTTGTCAAACGTATCCGAACAGAACCAATATGGCGCGCGTCCCGACACGCCCTGCCGTGTATTTTTCCAAACAGCTTTACGGGTCGTTGGCCGTTACAAGTGTCCGGTAAACACAATGGTCAGTCTGTTGAAGCGCATATTATTCTTTTTTTTTAACACAATAACAACGTTGACAATTGGATTTTTATGCAATGTCAGTTATTGGGCAGTCTGGGGGTACTGTCGGAGTGAAAGAGGCGTGCGATGAGTGGATGCAAAATACATTATAATTACGGAAAGTATGAAACAAAAAGTGGCAGCTAATTACAATAACGACAATTAGCCGAATATGACTGATTCACTTTTTGCGCTAGTGACATGTCTTTTTAGGGGTCAAAAAGAAAAAATAACTGTTGTACATTTTTCACGACCCTTCTCTCAGGAACGCGCGCTGGTATCAAGCTGAAATTAATATCAAATACTTATTTTCCGTTGCTCTAGAATCATGAAATGTGGCAAGACGGCGAACTTACAGTACAAATCACGGAAAATACCGAAAATCGGTAATTTATAAAAAAAAGATTACAAAAGCAACGAACTAATTATTTATTTATGTAAAAGTTAGTACGGAACCAAAGTCTTCGGTTCCGACTCGCACTTGACCGGTTTAAACTTAACGTAGTCCAGGGCCTCCAGGGGTCCCGACGTGCACTATGGCCGCCACCTTCAGCCCCGATGGTAACCACAATCTGACGGCCACGCGTGACCTTTCCTCGCTCATTAATTATAATCATAATCCATTCACAATTACCACGTATCCAATCACTAATAAAACAATGACAATACGTCGCTGATGTTGACCATCAGCAGTTATTATGGTTATAATAAATATCTTTGGTATTGAATTAAAACCAAACTTCAGTACTTTTAAGCTATTGCATAGCTTTTATCGCGGGGCTTGAGCGTGGGGACCGAATCCAGAAATTCCGTAACGAAAAAAACCTAACACCCCCAATCAGCGCCATCTAGTACCTTAATACTAAGGTATGGTACGTATGTTTTCTACAAACTAGATGGCGCTGTTCTGATATAACTATATAACTTCTAATAATTATAATTGCATAAGTTGATAAAAAATGCTATGCAATAGCTTTACCGCGGCAGTCTCCGAGTGCCACATTTAGTTTTGGTACTATTTAAGACTTACATTCAAATAAATAATTGGTACTTTGATAAATAGAAAGTGCTAAGTGTTTTCGTGTTAACAGTTGAATTTTCGACCCCATCGGACTTGGTTATAGGCGTACGACGTTGAAATTTCAACCGTAACGGACACGTTTTAAAGTTCGTATTTCTGTGCTTTCCTATGAGTTTAATCGGTGTCGCAGTTGAATTAATGTAATGTTCACAGAAAAATTAAAGAAGGCACTCGGAGACTGCCGCGGTAAAGCTATTGCATAGCATTTTTTATCAACTTATGCAATTATAATTATTAGAAGTGATATAGTTATATCAGAACAGCGCCATCTAGTTTGTAGAAAACATACGTACCATACCTTAGTATTAAGGTACTAGATGGCGCTGATTGGGGGTGTTAGGTTTTTTCGTTACGGAATTTCTGGATTCGGTCCCCACGCTCAAGGCCCGCGATAAAAGCTATGCAATAGCTTAATAAGTAAATAAATAAATAAACGCTTACACCCTCGCAACTTCCCTGTGTCGTATGGCATGGACAACACAAATAACACATCACTAACACCCATGACCCGAGAACAAACTTATCTGTCACATAAACATCTGCCCCGCCCGGGAATCGACCCCGGGACCCCTCGTATCGCAGGCAGGGTCACTACCACCTAGGCTAGGGTCGTCAAGTGCAGGGGGAGGAGGGGGGAGGTCCTTCGATGGAAAATGGCGACCATTAAGTACCTGCATTCTCGGCTGACACTAACAGCGGACGCGACGGTAGTATTACATTATAATGCGGACTCGCGTGTCAACTTATTGTGTAGTACCACCGACCACGCAGCCAATAGACGCCTAATAACAGGCGAATGGCTCCCGTCAACACACCTGGCTTATAGTAACGATAAACTGTCGTGCCGTCTCGTTCTTTCCCGTTGATTAAATTTATCTATTTCTTTCCAACGTTTCGTGTGGCCTTGAATTAGCCAATCACAGCGTTGAATTAGCCAGTCACCCCGCTTCGTGTTACCTCAGCTAGTTGCCAGAATGCATTCAATACGGAATCAAACATTAGGTGTCTATTGGCTGTGTGGTCGGTGTATAATACTGTTGCTTAACTTTGGCGATCACTTAAGATCGACGCAAGCCACATGAAACGCGCGTAATTTTTGAAAATTTGTGGTGCAGAATTCGAACCCAGATCTTACTGACCGACCGTTCACACCACTGAACTATCATTTGTTCATTTTCCTCTCAGTTCGACTCGTAAACGTATCACGCACGCACACAAGGCTGTGAACAATCTATATAAGGTATGTTATGTTTGAAGTATGTCTAACCCTTAGAATAATAATACTATAGAAAGACAGTCTTCCTACAAACGCTCTGTTTAAAGTGAAGCACTAAACCGAAACTTTCCCGAACTTCGGCTGCGGATAATGATATGTTTTTAGCAATAATACATAAATAGCTTTTCAGATATTTTGTGACACAATTTAACTGGACAAATCGTCATAATCCTTTTTTTTCGCGAGACACGTTTGGCGTGCGTTGACATGAGCTGCCCGGTGTTTGGAGCCATTTGTGGCTCCAAATAAGGTGCTGCAAAACGGCCGCGCGGACTTCGTTTCTATAGTATAATTATTCTAAGTGTCATACTTACGTTCAGTTTTAACATGCGTTATGTTTCAACACGCGTTGAATGCACTTATTACGTCATATAGTCCGTTCATAGCAAATGTAGTTACAGACTGGCCATTCAGAAGCAAGCTCTTTGCTGACGATCGTATAGTGGATATTCGGGTCTGATCTTGTGTGCTAAGGTGATTTGGTGTCATTATGTCGGAGGTTAGGGTTTGGTTAGCTACAAAATAAATACAAACGCGGACCCAATGCTAATATTATTTTCTCCTGTTCAATCTTATTCATTGTTTTTAAAGTCATCTTATTTACTATCAATTATTAGTTATTATAAATAAATCCAGACATTTATAAAAAAGGCTTGACATTTTTATTACATAATAAAATTTAACAATTTATCTTTTTATTGAATGACACTGATTGGTTATATTTTTATGATTAATTAAATGTATTAAAATTTATCGATTACATATTTCATTTTTACGTTTTTTTTTAAATATTGGAACAAATAAAAAAGCCAAAATTCCGAACATCTAGTTGTATACCTAGAGTAATCCTAGTTGAATCAAAATTTAAACATAAGATTTCATTAACCTATATCGCTCTTAGCTTCAATAATGTGTTATTTTGAAAAGCCCAATTTTACAACTTTTCACGTTATTAAAGCAAATAAGCAAATATTCATTCACGAACACTGTAAAAGTAGGCACAAAACAAAATTCTCAATGGCTCTACTGAGAATGTTTAGTCATTGTTCGGTAACGGCGTTCGTCACGTCAAGAGGATAACGGCGTTATCGCCACACCGTTTTAGTCGTTAGAGAGTTGTGCGCGTTGCGTTCCAATTTTAAACGTTTGAATTTTTAAATAAATAAAGATTGATCGATTCTTATTTCAAACGTTCGAATTTTAAACGTGAACGAATGTTTTGTTTAGATGTAGAATGGAAATTTGTTCGAATTTTAAACGGTGTTTCGTTGCATTCGAATTTTAAATTTGTAGAATGTTTGAGTTATAGAATACACGAATTAGATAAGGTTTTAGTAACGTTTTTATAATAAAGTTTATTTCCTGTTACGGTAAGTACATTAAATTTATATTATTATGTTGATTTAATATGAAAAAGTTTTAATGAAATTTTATAATCTGTAATATTTTGTTGTATGGCTTAATGGTTACCATGCCGGACTGCTGGTAGAAGGGTCGTGGGTTCGATTCCCATTGAAGCGGAAATTTCATTGATGAATTTTAATTTCTGTGGTCGGTTTGTTGTGTAAATTGGAAAGAGTTATCTTGTCAGTCTGTTCGTATCTGAACATCTCCGTATCGCTGACCTGTATCGAGTTTTGTTATGGGAAATGTAATGTTATTTGAATTCTTGTAAAGTGGTAATGTTTGCAAAGAATCGAGAGTGATGTTTGAGGAATCTTTGGCCTTCGGGCTGACCGGATTCGAACCCGGGACATCAAAATGTATATTTGTAGGCCATTTAATTACACATGATCGGCCTAAGCGCTCGGTTTTCTTCAATGTTTTCTTATGATGTTATCACGTAAAATTATCGTCCGTAAACCGACTTTACAGAAAACCATTTTTTATTTCCTTATTATATCTTTCTTGGCCGAGAGTGAATGGTGGATGCCATTACCATCAGGTGGGTCTTCTGACCGCTTGTCGGTTATTTACGTCATAAATGTGTCACATTAATGTCTGACAACAAAATCGAACCCGGGACCCCAGTCATAAATGTCTGCCCGGACCGGGAATCGAAACCGAGCCCTCGCAACGGGCTGTCACTACCAACTGGGCGGCTGCAGGGTTGGTAATTATTTATTTAGTAAAAAGATATTTCAAATATTAAACAGCATAAATATTGTTATAAGAATTCCGAGACGACTCAGACATTAAAAAAATGGACCGCGTCCTTCTATAGACCAATGAACCGACGGACGGCTTAGTCAATTTTTTATATATATACTTACATAGCAACATCGACCTTATTGCTTTTGCAATAAACACTTCAACTGCAATGCAATTTAAACCTTATTCCGGTACTATACGAAGTAGATGTAATGGAATTGATTGGTAGAACAATTGAATTTAGACCTTATGATGTAAGTAATAGGTGTGATTATCCAACAACGGTTGTTAAGAATGCAAATTCGATACAAATAAAAGATGCTGTGTTCTGAGAATATTGCAATATGATTTAAGATTAGGCGGTGGACGCGCGAGACTGAATGTCGGATACCGTTACAGAATTGTTTAGAAACCGGACCGACTTTTATTAAAAGCTTTTATTTAACTTGCAATGTATGTATGTAACTATGTTTGTTAGGTTGCAATCTTGCAACTCAATTTTGAGAAAAATTATCGACAACTGATTGCGCTGAAATTTTGTATACACGTTTAGTTTGCATGACAATGAATGATTATCTCAGTGACGTCATTCTAAATCAGTCCTCGATATTTTTATTTATTAACCTATTGAAATAACGAACACTAAATTTTAAGTGCAGCTTACCACAATAGATACATTAATGAAGACCGCAACCAAATCGGTTAAAAGTCGCTTCTGAGATTAGCGCGCACAAACGCAGACGAAAACAACTCTAACAATCTTTATTAGTTCGTTATTAGTTTTTATCATATAATATCTTCTATGTACAGACAGCGATCAGGTATATGTCTGTTGTGTGTCTACCCGGAATTGAACTCGAGGCCGTTCGATTGGCGGTCACGGTCGCTAATCCTAAGGGTACAAGGTCTTAAAAACAAAAAAAATGTTAGTTTGTGTTGGCCGGTCCGATACGATGTCGCTATCGGAAGCAAGACGTGGTCGTCTGTGCGTCGCCTTAGTGACGTATGAGTTGTTATTAGTGTGGTGTGTAGGGTTGGCAATTTTTTTTTAATAATTATCTTTCTTATAATATCACAACAATAAACATGTACTTATTTCACGGTAAAAGTGAAATGTATTTATTAATAAAATACTGGAAGTAGGGTTATCGAAATATTTCATTGTATCAGACATTACTTTGCGGAACACCATTACATTAGTAAAGATCAATCTACAATGTTCATGCAAATATCTAGGAAGAAGGTGCACAGTAGATTAATCTTTAGTTTTTCTAACTATTGTTAAATGTTTTTTTAATTAACTATGTATATATAGAAGTTGCCTTCTTTCATGGATAAAAAAGTTGAGGTTTTCCAAATCTGTTTGGTAGTTTTTACGTGACGGTAACAAACTTTTGCATTTATTATATTAGTAGGATTATTATATGTATAATTGGTTGGCAACCCTAGCTATCGGAGTTATGCTATGAGCGATATCTGTTTTGGGATGACTGTGCTACGTGCAGTATCTCCGGTTACTGATGGGACTGTGTAGACAGTGCTCTTTGAGATTTATACTGTCTTATGATAAGGTTAAGTACTGTGGTTTACTGTATAAACTTGTATTTAATGTATACAAATAAATAAAATTGTAGTGTCTGTTTGTAATATTAAAATAACCGCTTTTTACTTGGGTCGACGTTTAAGTGGTTCGAACGTGGGTTTCGCGTACATAGGTTCGAATCCGGCGTGTCATTATCAAACTAGAAACACGATTTGCGCTCGAATTTCGACTCTCGCTAGTATTTCATTACGGGATCAAAGGGTTATTTAAAATTGAGATTGAACAGTAAAGTAGTGTGTGCAAAGAGTCGTTTTTATGGAATTAAGATAGCAAATGATCATGCAGCACTTCCACACATGCACACCTTCCACTATTTTTTGAGCTTAGAGTGCATATGTCAGAGGGCGCAATTTTATTTTTTGGTTAGTGTAAAGTCAAATCTAAGTTTGTGGGCTCGCAACCCTTGCCCGCGGCCGCCATCGTGGAATCAATGCAATTTTTTATGGTGTATCTGACAAACTATATAATATATATGTCTCAGCATCACAAAAAATTTGTAAGAACATTTGTCGTTGCAAATTAAACTCTCTACAACTTTGGTCCTGCAACTTTTAGTCGTAGAATCAAAAATAAAAAGGTGAAATTAAATTACTTTTTTGTATTACTAAGGGATATATGTATGAAAACATTGCAAGTTAAATAAAAGCTTGTACAAATATCCCACTATTCCTGCAAGCTTTTGCTTGCATGTGAACGTTTCTCAGTTAAGTTATATTTAACCGTTTGCAAGGTCTAACCGCGCCGTTTACTAAACTAACACGTGTTAGTAAACTCTACCGATTACGTTTACGTAACCACTACAGTTCTGGTGGTAGTTTGAAAACAAATATACTATGCGATCAGTAAATCCGGTTTTTGTCGTGATAACGTTTTATAAATCGATGAACGCCGGCTGCACGCACGAAAAAGTATGACGTCATTGTCACGTTCCACCTGAGCCGAGCGTGCAAGCGAGAGCGCGGAGCAAGCGAGATCGCGAAACAAGCGATGGAGAGGCATGATCGGCCTAAGCCACGGAATACAGAGAGAGAAGTGGAAGTGCAAAGTAGGCGTGGCACACGCACTAAGGTTGCGCGGAGCTCCGCGTATTTGCTGGAAAATGGCCGGTATTGCTTAACTGTCACTGAGATGCGTCAGTTGTGCATTGCGTAAATTAAATTCTTAATAAACTACGTAAATATGCCTTACTGTGCAATTTTGGAGTGCAAAAATGATAGCAGAGCTTAGAATTTATCTAATGGCGGAGTTTCGTACCATAGGTAAGCCTAGTTTTAAATTAATTTGAAAACCAAAAAATCAAAAACATACAATTAAAAGAAACTATAATTTATAACCAAAAAGCTACTCAGTCCCTTTGCAATAAGGTTCGTTTTAAGTTTTAAGAAGTAGTGCTATTCCCAGAAAATTCTATGCTACTCGTGCAGGGATGCGGTAAAAAAAATCGATATCGACAATTTTATTATATTATTTCTAGTTAAAAAAATTCATAGCAATATTACATTTACCATTTATTTAACAACATGTGTATACAGTTCTGCTAGATGGTGTGGAATAAAGAATATTTCATTTTGCCCTCCACACCATTCCAAGCCGTTCATCCAATTGCAATGGGATTTTGGTTAGTTGTTATGCGTTAGGGATGGACATTTTTGACAAAATAGAAAGCACTATTTCCTATGCCGTACATTCAATTGTAATGACATTTTGTGAAGTTATTATAAAACAATTTACTATTTTTATACTACATACTACAGGCAAGTTATTGCCAAAAAACGATCAACGGCCAAGACTGATTAGGGTTTAAATTGCTATTTATCAAATAAATAGCTTCACAAATAATTCCATTGTTAATAAATATAAAATAATATAAACACATATATTATAATACATATAAATACGCTGGTGTTGTTGGCATTCTCTAACAGTGAACTCAGTCAATATGAATTATTAATCATATGAATATTGTCGCGTTGATTTATCTGTTGACGAGACACATAGAAGTACCTAATTTAAAAATAGAATTTCTTCTTTAATGTTCTCATTTGTTAATTGGATTTGTTAATGTTTAATTGGACATTGGAAGCAGTGGTAGTTTACGGTAGTTAGGGATAAAAAATGCAATACAAAGTTTATTAAAATCCACTCGCCACTAGTAGCCATTTTTCCTATGTTAAAGATTTTGAGTTTTGCTTTGGTTTGAAGTAATTGAAAATTTCGGAAAGAGCAAGTTGTTATTAAAGTTCTAATAAAATGTGATATCGCGGATTGAGCGAGTGGCTCGATCGATAACATCAATATTGCGTATCGCTGAGTAAATCAAATATGTCGGAAACGGAGTTCCGCGTAAACAACCAAATAACCAGAGTAAAAGAGAGAATTTATGCCAAGCCGGACAGTGATCATTGAATAAACGTGTTCTTCATGTGTTTGTCCGGAACCTGTGTTTTATTTGCTATCCTAAACTGAAATCCTGACATGAAATAAGCCCACAATGGATGTCGCCGACATATATATGTATTATACTCTGTAGGAAAACAAAAACATCCTAGCCGTCGTAAAAGACGCACTAACGTAAGACGTGGTAAGCATGTAAGTATCTAATGATAATTATGAATATATGTATGTTATGTAATTTAACTGGAAACCGTATTTTTATTTATTTTTATTTCAGTAGGTACATATAATTATGAACATTGCATTAAAGTAGTTATATGTTTATATATCGGATAATCCGGAATTTGCTTGTTTGCTGCAGGTTTTCTCAAAACGTTTTCCTTCACCGTTTTAGCAAATTAATGATAATATTTAAATGCTTAAAACGCACACAATTCCGAAAAGTCAGAACCCTCTAGACCCCCCGAACAGGAGACCGAAATATTAACCACTAGTGACTAGGCTATTACTGCCTTTTATAATTATTAATTCGAGTATCTACCTATACCTACTTATTTTACAACATCTTCGAAAATTTTAAAGTACTTGGCATTATCAATCAAGAATAAATACGTGTAACATCTTGTAATGAAATATAGTATAATATTAGTTAATAAAGAACAATGGCCAAATTTCTATAGGAGCTGGACTCGACTTTTATTTTTGATGTCCCAAAATAAGCTATAGTTAGATCGGTTTGTTTTTATGTTCTAAACACCATCCTGTTTGAAAATCATTCCTAAATAGCCACGATTTTTTATAATAACGTCTGAAAGTCAACAATAATTTTGAGGTTAGAATCCACAAGTATCTTTTATCCGACTGTGGCGTAGCCTAAAAGTGTAGTTAACGATAAGCGAGAAGGGTAATTATTGATCTTGTTTCTATTTGTTTCGATTTCTCAGAGAATTACCAAAAAAATAGAACATCTGTCAAAGAACACTAACTCCGTGTCTGTCTATATGACTCAATAAATTCAATGAAATTCTATATTGCTTTAACTTGCACAACATGTAGTTTAGAAAATAAGGATGGCATAACATCACACATGAAGCCTATCTTGAAAGACTTCAAGGCTTTATTGTGGTTTGACACCATCAATTCTGCCTGAGGAGAGTTAGTCGCTAGATACATACTGTCTTCAATGCTCAAGTCGGTATTCAATGCTCAAGTTGTACTTACATTGACAAATCGAGTAATGTAGTAGCTTACAGGAATAAATGTAGGTAGATCGGTAGGTAGTAAAGGTAGGATTTAAGAGTACTTAAAATGAAAGAAATAGGCTTGACAAAAATACTTTTTATTCATCATCCTCTCTTACAACTACAGCATCGAGGAATGCTGCTGGTTCTGATATTGTGGGCTGATGCCTGGCCCACCCAAGGTACCACACAAGTGTCATAACGTGTGCACAGCACCCAACAGTTCTTCTACCAACAAGGCAATTACAACAATATTCTACTATAGCTTCCCTTCCAGACACATTATTTTCAATTAATATATAAACATAATATACTTTTCTCGAAATGTGTCTGGATTTAATTTTGCCTGTTATAAGCGAATTATTTCCACTTCCTCTCAAACAATACTCATATACATTAATGTTTTCTCTGCTTATTTCAATGCGATACCCTCCGTGAAACCTGACATGTTCACTATAATAGGACCTAGCCTGTCGAATCTGATATGTTCCTAGGACAAATAATATAACTTCACTATATTCTAAATGGGGTAATATTATATTAGTATTGGAATGAGCTGTTATACTAGTAAAATTAGATGTGCGTCTATTCATATTCATTGCGTTTACAAAATGAGATAAATTATTATTTAATGGAAATCGTTCCCTAATCACATTTATGATTTGCTCAGCATCATTTCTATTTTTTAACCGAACACGGAATTTATTTAAAAGGCTTGCAGCTATGGTAAACATTTGCATTATATGTGGAACGGTTTTATTAAAAAAAAATTGCCTGAATATTTTAAAGTCTCGTTTGAAGTACCCATTAACGACTTCCACCACCCAACAGCATATTGTAACGCAACAACTCCTGTTAGCTTGCTCGGTGGTGAGCTGATGTTGACCCTCAAGCAGGGATTCTGGCATATATGTTTTGTAGCTGCAAGCCTCTAACAAACTAATTGAGTCTCTAAATCCCCTGTCCAGAATAAAAATATCATTATTTTGAAAGTATTGTCTGAGAGGAGAGTTTTCAGTGAGAGTTCAGTGAAAAGAGACTTCATTATATCTGCATCAGATGTGGTAGCTTTGTATGGGCCAAAGCAGTCAACAATGTAGCCATCAGGTGTCACCAGCAAAAATGGTTTTAACAAGTTTTTATATTTATGAAGGGAATATGTGTCCCTTTGGAACATATAATTGGAACTTTTGTTTATATAAATATAAGTCCCATCACATATAATTATCGTATTTTTATTATTTTCATTATAAATAGCATTTGGAATTATTAAATTGTGTTGCAACAAATGTTCACGGGATACCAAGCCAATAATGAAACAAATGTTCATCAATTCTTCCAACACTTTCCATACTTGAGAAATCCAGAAATGTATTATAAGCATTCTAAACAAATATGAGCATTTATAGGCAAGTAATATTTGTATCTGCTTAGAGTTGTTGCTCTTAATGGGTCAGAAATCCTATGTAAATCTCTGTTCCGGCAACCAGAAAAAACACAATGTGCTGCAGTATTAGCTGCTCGTCTATACTGCGATAAAGTAATCACATCGGATTCTTCTTCAGAATGCTCGTTGGTGTTTGTAGAGCTTGTAGGTTCTTGGGGTTGAAGCTCTGGCTCTGGCTCCGGTTCCCGCTCTGGCTCAGGCTCTGGTTCGACCTGCTGCTCAATATTTTGCTGCATATTAAGCATTGCAACGCTCTTGAGTCTCAGCCAACAGGGATGACAAACATGGTCTGATGGAGTTGCCTGAAACAACATACAGCCTTGTCTTAACATGTTACAGCTCATTATTATTGAATCCAAGCAAATAAAGACATTGATATAAAATAATATTAGGTTGCAGTGATGAATTCACTATAACACTGATAACAATACAAAGAAAAAAGTGCATAATATATAAATCATAATTACCTGCCGTGGGGCAATTCTATTTTCAACTTCAATATGTATTGCTGGTTGTAACTGAGATGGATTCTCTCTCACAATAAGATCACGTTTACGCTTTCGCAGAGAACTTCCACAAAGTACGCAAACATGCATGTGGCCACGGGAAGATGAGGCACCAGGTTCATTAGCCAATCCGGCGTTGACCTGCTGCATTGCCAATTGTTTACAGGGATCACATATGTAATCTTCTTCAGTAATCTAAAATAAGAATTAGAGTTGTATTATGATATATGATTGTGTGTGATGGTTTAGTTACGTTTGAGTACTAAAATAAGTAGGTATTTTAAAATACGTACTACTATTGAAGAATTCCACTCGCAGATCTTAGAAATTACTCTCGTATCAAGCTCAAAAACGAGATCGGCGAAGTGTATCGATGCGTATGTTACAATTAACACACAGCAATCGCAGGGCTAGTTGTGGCGTCTGCATGATATATCAGGTCTCTCACGAATCCAAAACCAAAAAGCAAAATCGGTGTCCAGAAGTCAAAAGCACAGGTAATCGTCACAAGTATCGTTATCAGTCCGTAAAACAATGCCAAGGTCACAACAACAGAAGGAAATCCAAATAGCGCACTTCGTATCACAATTCACAACAACGTCAACATTCAACAACAAGGTGAAGTGAAGAAGTCGAAGTAAAGCCATCATGCCATCAAGTCACCAAAGAGTATAAAACATAGATTAGACACAAAAACTGCGTTTTAAGCCACAATGATGCTAGTAATAGAAAACTAATAATCGGATTAATCGGGTCGCATCAGTGTTTCCAGATGCAAAAACTAGATATACCGTGAATTCTACAAAATACGGTGTATTGTATGAGATTTGAGGTTTTCCCTATTGCAATCAGTTTTTGTGTGGGTCAAAATACGGTAAAATGTACTAAAAACACTAAACATCGTTTACGGTAGACCTACCGTAATTATGTGGTATCTGGCAACACTGGGTCGGATCGATGGCCCGATGGGTCGATGCCAAATGACGTTCACAGAGTACTTAATCACTACGATGACGTTCCGTTGTACGTAGTTGAACTAGACAAGTTAGTCCAAGAAAAGTTACACAAACAAAAATAAATGAAAATCTTTTTTTTGTGGCTACTTAAAGAGATATTCTTATGTTTTTTAAGATCTTAAAAAATAAGGGTATTTTTCAAATATATGTCATATTGGGACGCTATCGTTTCGTCGTCGGGTACGATTTGGCCATCCTTCTTTGTACAAAAGTATCCGGCAGCAGTTAGTTTCTTACATTTTGTAAAAATATCGGGTCTGTTATCGTGTTACGTTTATCGATATAGCCTATCCCTATCAGTTTCTCCGAATCAGGTGGTATAACCTTGTACGTGTGAAAACGTCATATTTTTATAAAATAATGCATACATAATGTAAAAAAGACGCTCGTTCAAGTTTTCACAGGAGCTGTCATCGAGAAAATAAAGAAATGGAAATAGTATAATTTATAAAGGTAACAAAACACCAAATATGGCAAGGAAAAATAAAAACTAAGATAACATGTTAAGGTGCATTTTCAACTATAAACAGCCGTTTTGATAGACTATTTTAAGTTGACAAGTACCAACCAATTAAAATGTAAGTTTCTTAGAGTGAATAATACGATTAGGGATTTACTTGTGTTTATTTTGCTACCGTGGTTTCCTTATTAATCAACACTTGTACCATTTCCACTTCTCTCTGTATTTCGTGGCCTAAGCGTTCGACTTGCAACGCATCTATCTCTCTCTTCCCTTACGACGTTATCACGTAAAATTATCGTCCGTAAACCGACTACATATTCAGACAACCGTTTTTTTTTATGGAATCAACACCCTTCCACTGCCGCCCATGACAACTGTGACCGACACAGAACACGACTCACATCGGGACTAGGATAGTTAGTCGGTTAGCAGACGGTGTTAGAACTTCGGGAACCCACACTGGAAAATTGTTCTGGAACAGGAAAGCCCCTGATAATAGTTTTCCTTATACCTAAATTATCTTCCATTTCCAGGCGAATTAAAATTTCGTCTGGTACATTTTGGACAAAATATTATTATTTATTGTTTTGGAGAGTGAATAACTTATTGCATCTTGGACTTGAGATCAGGTGGAATTGTTTTCAAGCGTTATCTTACCTTAGTATCTTATGTAAAAAATTGTAACCTGTATTCTGTAATCATAGTTACATTTGGACCATCTCTGCTTCCAACTACTCAAATACCTACGTATAATTCCAATAAATCGTGTTATCAGTATTTTAAAAATAGAATGTAAAATTTACATCCGCACTTTACAATATTTTCCTGTTTGTAACGAATCCATTGCGCGGCGTTATTCGTTAGTTCGTCCGAAATAGCCTTGTGACGTCATCGCGTCACTTCCTGTAGCTGTAGCTCTTATTGCAAGGGGGATAAAGTTCGTTTTAATGAAATAAATGGAACGTGTTTAATTCTAGTTTGTGAGTCGTAAGGTTTGTATTCGTTTGAAAAAAGAATTGTAATGGATTCTATGAGTCGTTGTATTTTAAAAGGGAACTTAATTGCTATGCAAATAAGGTCGACTTTTGTATCGCACAACAAAAAAATGAGATATATTTAAAAATTGCATCTACTCTTACACCTTAATGCGATTGAAATAAGGTTGAATTGTGCTTGGCGTGAAACGAAATTCAGGTGCGTTCGAAATTGCTTAGTCATTTCTTTATTGTAATGCAATAGAGGCGGTTTTAGCGTGGCATTAGATACGTGTGCACGCGATAAGTCGTTAGTGTGAGTTGTAACGCCGTGTGTAACGAAGGCTCTCAAGGCTTCGTTAGATAACGGCCGTTTGTCCACGTATATTAAAATTATCTTGATACTCCGTTCGTGATATTGTAAATTTTCCGTCAGTTTGTAAACAATTTAATCGACGTGTGTTTTCAGCGTGGGCCGCGTTTTGTGTAAGTGTTTTTTCAAGTCCACGTAGATTGTTTTGAAGTAGGTTATGTTTTATGTTTTGGTATGTTGTAATACTGGTACACATAAACGTGTTGCTGGATTTTTTTAAATTTTAATACGTTTAGTGGTTGCGTGATGCATGCGTTAAAGGTTAGTTGGGTTAATTTCGAAGTGGGTTTTCATTGAGAGCAGCGTTTTTTTTTGTTATTGTGTCATATTTCCACGTTGATGTTTATTGAGTAGTAAAGTGATGTGTAGTTTGATTATCTTTGTTGTAATACTGGTACACATTAACGTGTTGCTGGAATTTATTTTAGTTTTAATAAAAAAATTGGTTGTCTGTAAAGTCGGTTTACTGACGATAGTTGAACGTGACAACGTCTTAAGAAAATACTGATGGAATGGTAGCATTTTTCAAAAGAAAATTTTAATTTCATTTGTTTAATAGATTTGTCAATGTCAATTATAGCATAACCTACAATCGCTGCACTAGCGGACCGATGCTATTCATTTTAATGATGAAAGCACGAATACCTATTCGACAATATATCACTGAATATATAATTAATATCGAAAGAATCATTACCTTTATCGCTGTAATTATCGTTGCTATAAACAATTGACACCACATTCACTTTTCACTGCACTTGATACTCGATCAAAACATATAAATGTACTATAGTATAGCAGCTGTCCACGCACACGCATCGCTCACTCAAGTAGGAGAGAGACGGATGTCGGACGCTGCCGAACGCTGCCGAACGCAAAGGCCGATTGCTACGCCGTTACGGTAACGACGGTAACGCATGAGTCATGTTTTTTCATGCGTGCCACCGAATTATAAGACGTTGTCACGTCAAAAATATGTTAAGTGATTGATGTGTCTTTCTGTATCGGTGTGGTTAGTTAATTAATTTGTCGCGTGTATGTTTAGGCCACGTGTTTACGAATACAAATAAAACATCTGTATTTCTGTATGTCAAACTACACATCATCGCAAGTAAATGTATTGTATACCGTGTATGTCGAAATGATTCACATTATCGCAACATACATTTGGCAGCGTGCTAACGAGTCCGTCACGCGGCGTTATTCGTTTAACGGACATATCATACGGCCTGAAAATAGCAGCGTTACGTCACGGTGTTTTCCTGCAGAGTATTCGCGATGTGATCAATCTGCCAATCGTATTTGGTATCGAATGTGACTTTGTGTTGGTGTCGAATGAAATGGTTTTTTTTATAAACCGGATAATAAGATTAGGTTTTGTCCGTTGAGACGTTTACCATATTATAGCTACTGATTTGTTAATCTGTTTTTACTTTTAAGGTAATTTAATGTGCTATAATTGAATATGTGAAATTTTATTCAAATTGTTAATGTTTTGCTAAATTTCAATGTCCTTAAGTTAGCTGTCAGTTCCTTAGATATGATTTATTTAAATATGCTTCTTAATATTTAACGTGTACTGAAGAGGTGTTTCGTGACAAGTGCCTCTGTAGAAAAAACAAATGTGTCACGTGAAAACAGTAAAAAAAATTAATGATAAACTATTTTGATAACAATATCCCTTAAGTGTTATGAAGTTAAACCCTAACGGTGACTTCAAGGATGTATGTCATGATAACAACGAACCGTTTATCAGCAAGCAGCTCTCCTTATCTCGTTACTTGTACAGATAAACGTATTATATTTATGTAGGTTAGTAAGACGCAGCGGTTTGTGTACTATTTAATTGCCGTGTGTTTTCATTCCGATAAATGTGTATTGTGACGTCATAATAGCGTATTTATAGGTTTTTCCGCGCTTCTTGATGTTTTCTTTTATTGATATGGACGAAGTTTGTTACGGGCTGCGCATGTGATGTTGGAAGCACGGTTAGGGTTGTCAACTTTTGTAGGGTTGACATCTGTGACAAACGGCTTTGCTACGAATCATGAACCACACGCCCCGCTAAAGGCTTTTTAACGCTGTCAATTTCTTCTCAATCTGAATGTCTCTTTTTGGTTTCCGTTTCATTTTATTGGCGCGTCATTTCCGTTTCATCGAATTCGAAATCACAACGATACTATAGAAGTTTTCACTTCAAAAATAATAATTGGCAGTGGATCAGTTTGGGGAAATTTATCTACAGTAGGTATCATTTAAACTTAAAAGTAAAATTCTTTGTTGCATTTATTTTATCTAAATTATTATAAACATTAACGCTTTGATGCTCAATTCAAGGGCGTTTGTAAAATTGTTGATATAGATAAATTGTTTATTTTAAATTTTAAATTTGTTTACTAATAACATGAGATGACCCCAAAGATATTATAACTGCAGATACGAGTACGATACGTTTATACGACGCGAGTTGCATTTTTGATCCGATATGACGTTACTATAACGGGATGACGTTACTATAATATGGATGGGGAAGATAATTACGAAACGTATGAGACAGAAAGAGATAGCTAGATGAAAATTGGGACAATTAGTAGAATTTGACTGCCTCACTTTCAGCTCGCTAGGGACAAAGCTACTTCTCATTACTATTCTTGTTACATATAATTAAAATTGAATGACGCTGATAAGTCATACCTTGTGGAACACCTGTTTCATTTATTAATGCTTAAAAGCTGGACAGAAGGTCAAAAGCGTAGACAGAGAAAGATAAATAGAGATCTGGTGAGCGCGGCCAACAAGAGATAGCACGAGAAAGTACAATTTTATGCGGCACAACAAAAATTCGACGGTCAGCTGTCAAATTTGCTTGTAAGCAACTGTGCTTTCCTGTAAAGAATCGCCGCGTAGAGTGAGATAAAAAATATTGTCATTCTGTCTCGTTTTTTTCGTGTCATCGGCGTAAGTTGTTCCTTTTGATGTGTGAGTGCGATATAATTATGGCATCCATTGGTCTATACTCTGCGCCGTCTACGGCCAAATGTCTAAAAAAATTGATCCGTTTGACTGGTAGAGAACAGAGAACGCCATTAGGCATTAAGTCCGCCCATTTAATTCCTAGCCTTTGGTTTTTCAATATAGAGTGAAATAAATAGATACATGGTGTGGTGACCCTTCTATCATGACCGGATACTGCGCTCAGCATTGGCTCCCTGAGCCTCTCTAACACCCTGTATATTTTGGATATTGGAGCCTATGTGTTATTCTGATGTGTAAGCTATATTATTGTAAAGATTCATCAACATCCATTCAGTAGCTTTTGCGTGAAAGAGTAACAGACATCCATACATCCTCACAAACTTTTGCATTTATAATATTAGTACGATAGTAGGATATAACTTAGCATTGTAAAAGCGTGTTTTTAAGTTTTTCAAACTATTCATTTATTATCAATCAAACGCCGTTATCGTGTCGCATTCGATGCTATATATCATTAGTTTATCATTTGTGCAAATATGATTAAAAAAACACGTTTTGAACTATTTCAACGGTAAAGCTTCGTTCCAAGTGGCAGGAAGTTGATAATGTGTGTTTGTTTGCGCTATTAACCTATAAAAGTATTGTTTACCTGTGTTTATAAGCACCCGCAACTGAAACATTGCTACGCAGTTGTTTCAGGCGCTGTGAAAATTTTATGTTTACTTGATGCTAGACTTTGGTGTGTCAATTGGAATGTATTATTTGTCGCTGTTTGGAATATTAAGTAGGTTGCTATTGCAATGCCTTCTCAATTTTTAAACATGTTTCATGTCAAAAGAAATGATATAATAAGCAAAAGTATAAAGCCATCGTTTATTCTTATCGTTATTCTTATTATTATCGTGTAAAGCCAAAGTGAATAATGATGCAAGATTAGAATTCGGAGAAAATAACTTCTGGAAACATCGATGAGGAACGTCGAAGGTTCCAGAATTCCAAACCCTTTAGATGAAACTCATGAATGTGTCTTTGTGTCGCTCTAATTACCACACTGATTAGATTTCCGATGTATTTGTGTCGGTTTTCAACGCTCTGCGCGAGTCTGCCTTCAGTTCAGACTTTATAGCGTTTTTTATGGACTTGAGATAGCAAACGAGCTATCTCAAGTCCATAAAAAACGGCGGAAACTCTTGATCCAGGGAGGGGAATTAGCAAACTAGCTATCTCGAGTCCATAAAAACTGGGGAAAACTCTTGATCCAGGGAGGGGAATTAGCAAACGAGCTATCTCGAGTCCATAAAAACTGGGGCAAACTCTTGATCCAGGAAGGGGAATTAGCAAACGAGCTATCTCAAGCTTAGTTTTCGAGGCAGATTTTTAAAGGGCACAACAACTGTAGTCAGTACATCCGAAGTCCACGGGCAGGGCAGCAGCAATACCTGGTCACGCCCATGGCTGCAGGAAAAGAATTGCACGGTGATCAGTTACCATCGGGTGGCAAGTACCGTTTATTAGCTGGCAATAGGTACGAGTAGCGTGATGGTGGGACCGAACTTGCATCGTAAACGAAAGCAATTTAGCAGTCACGCTAACAGCATAGATAGCGTCTGTCGGAGACGTCACGGTCTAACTTCAAAGGTCGCGGGTTCAGAGCTGTTTGGTATCTATAATTTTACCATGATACGGGTACTCACGATGTGTATTTTGTACCCCGATATTTCGATTCATTTGCATGGATCATGGTCACAGCTACAATACGGCTGTTCAGTGAAAATCAACTCGCAGTAAAAATTTCATTTATAATCTAGAATTCTAGAGTCTAGAATCTATACAGACTAGTTCGAACTAGTTTTTCAATAAATCACTAACAAGTTCAAGAGCGTCGCGTGGGAAAGTTGGTCGTGCCGTACGTTACGTTATAACTATTACCCACTTGCGTTGATAAACGCGGCAATGAAAGATTGGGGCCGATTTGAGATCGATTCGAGGCAGTGGGTCATATCAGTATGGACGAAGCGAATAGTTTTGCAATGTTCAATTGAGATTGGTAATGCTGGGATCCGATTTTGTTTTTATATGGATTTAAGATCCGCTGCCGCCCATGACAACTGTGACCGACACAGAACAAGACTCACATCGGGACTAGGATGGTTAGTGCAGTTAGCAGACGGTGTTACATAATGTATATCCAACATATTTTTTTTTTCATTTCGAACCAGTAGTTCCTGAGATTATCTCGTTCAAACAATCAAATAAACTATTCAGCTTTATAATATTAGTACAGATTTATTGCCTTGCAATGACAGACTGTTGGTTTTAGTAGACGGAATAAAACTATGTTTTGTCTCACTTTGCGTGCCGGTTGTTTCAACCAAACCACAGTTGCTTACAAGCAAAATTTGACAGCTGACGGCCGATTTTTTCTTGTGCCGCGTACAATCGTACTCGTAATCGTTCTCGTGCTGTCTCACGTTGGCCACGCTCACCAGATAGATATCTATATCCTTCTCTGTCTACGCCACAGACTGTAAGTTGCCATGCAGATAAATAAAGTAATGAGTATATATTATAATAAGTGAAGTATTTACGTAATTCTGTCGTTGGTTTCCCACGCAACGCGACGCCTTGAACTTGCTGTTCGTAGCGGCAAGGTCCTCTGTATTTTTAACGCTAGTACGACTTGTCTACTGTATAGTACTAGACCGTGTTCTTGTATGTCGTATTTATGTTGTATGTATGTATCTTGTATGTCGTATCGTCGTATACATTGACCTGGTTGTTTATTCATGTACTTAATTTTATACACACTAACATTACATTACAGCCTACCTTACCTTAACTTGTTTTTTCATTAAAGCTAATTTGTATTCAATAATATATGTATAGTAAGTTATATGTATGTGTGTATATGTATCGTGATCCGTGATTGATCTGCCTACTACTATGACATAAATGGAACGAAAACGTTTTAAACCAACCTTAAGTAACAAAAAGTTTACAACAAAGTCGAACACCAAATGGGTCAATTTGACCCGAGCCCTCTTTATCACGACATCGTAATGTAACGATACGATTTGCTTGCGATTCTGATGATCGGTTGTGGTAAGTGGTTACGCAGTTCAATTGCCGTGTCATGACTGTGTAAATGGAACAAGGCAACAGTCCAGGTCTCATCGGGAGTATTTGGTGTGGAACTTGGATGCCAATATGCAATCAATCTACGATTTGTAATCTTGAGAAATTTGATAGTATATCTACGATTGTGAAAACTGCCCATTATTCAACATTTTACAAAGTTCTCTTGTGAATTATTTTTACTTTTATTTTCGTTCCAAAAAGTTAATGTAGCATGCTATTAGTCTGTCAACGAATAAGGATTTTTTTTACTAAATAAAGTCAACATATTTTTCATCCATGACATCAAAGATAATTTAGTATTTGGTGAAACGCCAAACTATACTTTTCGTCATCTTGTCAAAAGTATATCCCTAAAAAAAGAGCGGACATGTGTGAAAATAAACGGAAACTCAACAGTTTTATAAACAGAGAATCATTATCTTGTCCACAGATCGACCGAGATATGAACCACCGCTCCTGACGACACCAGCCCACGGGAACCCCCAACTCTCAAGTAAATCCGTTACACCAAAATGGCGCACCATCTTGTAACCGTCTGCTTGTTTTGCCTCCTCTGCGCGGCCCATATATGCGCTTCTCATATTGAAAACCAGAAAATGCTTCTTGACCTGCCCACGGCAAGTCCTACGCCGCAGAACTTGGAAATTAAAAAAAGAAGTTTAGATTACCAGTATCAGTCTAATCAGAAGATGCTCGTTGATTTGCCAACGGCCAGTCCAGAACCGCATCATTTGACGCTGGAAAAGAGAAGTATAGACTCACCATTTCCATATAATTTGAGGCTTCATGATGACCTGCCTACAGCAAGTCCAACACCACCTCATTTGCACTTTGAAAAGAGAAGTTTAGACTCTCAATTTCGGTATAATCAAAGAATGCTCGTCGACTTGCCTACGGCCAGTCCAGAGCCACATCATTTGACTCTGGAAAAGAGAAGTATAGACTTCCAAAATCAGAGGCTCCACGATGATTTGCCCACTGCGAGTCCAACTCCACCTCATTTGCACTTCGAAAAGAGAAGTTTAGAGTCACAATTTCAGCAGAGTCAGAGGCTCCATGATGATTTGCCCACTGCGAGTCCAACACCACCCCATTTGCACTTCGAAAAGAGAAGTCTAAACTCTCAATTTCTACAGAATCAGAGGCTACATGATGACTTACCAACTGCAAGTCCAACGCCACCTCATTTGCACTTTGAAAAGAGAAGCTTAGACTCACAATTGCGTTATAATCAGAAACTCATGAAGATTCGACAGAGGCGAGAGGTCAAAAATGTAAATCCCAGCTCGTATGTTGAACAGATTTTTAGGTTATACGGTGATGCTGGATCAATGACAATGGATCTCACGGGATTCAACAAAATGCTGGATGCGTTAGATCTTCATAACTTGAAAGAGGGTGGTGTTCAAATTGTAGAGAATAAGCAGTACCTTTATGAGCAGGTCGTCAAAGAAGATGTGGTCAATGTAAGTATTGATTGTAAGTTATATAGTAAACAACTTATACAGACAGATGATGATGTAAGACGTCTTGATGAATTGGCGATTGAGAATGCAAATCAATTAACGTTAATAAAACAGACTATTTTGTTTTCAACCGATCCTTATGAAGTAAACTAGAATGTAAATATAAAATCAGGTATAATATTTGCGAGTTCTACGTTTACGTTTTTTCATTGAATTGACTTTAAACAAAAAATTAAGACAAAAAAATGCGTTCAAATTCAATTTAAACCTGTTTACTAGATTAGCTAAAAAAGTCTTACAGAATACTGATAAACATTTTAGCAAGCACTTTTAAAAACTACTAACATAATGTCAGGGTTCAAAATTTACTGTTTTATCAGAAAACGTAAATTAAATAGTCAATGGCGAATCTACTGGTGCGTAACAAATTAGGTAATAGTTAGGCAATGATCTTCGTTGACGTGGAAACAATGGTTATGGTTTACGGATTAAGTTAATTGATTAACCATGGCTTTATTGTTGTGTAACTTTTTTCTAAATGGCTTTTTGTTGCCTACTTCAAACTTACAGAATTATTAGCTACGATCATAAATGTTGGCAATCTAAAATTAAATGCGGTTGTGAGATTCAACATAATTCATCAGACATTTCTAATGTGGTCGTAGATCCTATTAATGTAACCAGAATCAATTGATACAATACATCAACAATAATATGATTCGTTGCGATGGGAAAAGAAACAGCAGTCCTTTGCTCTCGAGAAGGGTCACTGCGTCTGTACTGGACTGTCATTTGTACTGGATAGACGTAATCATCTAATTCTAATCTTGTTCATTTTAATCCACATGGATCTGTATCATACGTTTTTCATAATCTGCATTTTACATTTCAGTGTTTAAGCAGTGCAGAATTAGTCACAAGAGTAAACACAAGACTAAAACCTGAACACGATCTGATAACAGACCACGAATCCAATAATCTCATATCAGAAAATACACTACAATCAATATGCCCAATCCTTCTATACCAGAAATTAGCAAACACCTCAATAGAAAGGAGTGGGTGTGTCAAAGAAGCTAATTTACCAAACACTTGGATTACCAGTGATGTTGGACGTCATGATCATCCGAAAGAGAACGCGTACACCAAGAATATGTATGCAGTGTGGCTGTATTCTTCTCTAAGCATAACAGCAATCAGTGCGTGTGGATTGCTAGGTGTCGCTGTGATTCCAATCATGCACAAGACGTATTACAATCATATTCTCCAGTTCCTAGTAGCTTTGGCTGTGGGGACGCTTTGCGGGGATGCGTTGTTACATCTAATGCCGCACGCGATGAGTCCTCTTGAAGATGACCACGACCATAGTCATGGTTCCACTGCGGTAGAACTAAGAGATTCACACAATGATGGCATGTGGAAAGGACTTGCTGCTATGCTGGGAGTTGTCTTCTTCTACTTCACAGAAAAAGGTCTAACTGTTGTAGTGGAATGGAGGAAACGCCGGCAAAAGCTCGAAGACGATAAGCTACCGTCTAGAGTTCGTGTCCTAAAAGACGAAACGGTCGGGGGATGTTCAGGAGGCTCGAAGGCGCCGATAAGCAACTCCACGACCAATTCGCTGATGAAGATCTTCAAAAGGGACGAAAAGGGTGACCCGACAACGAAGACTTGCAAACACAAGTACTCGGAGTACCCTTACTGCTACGATGAGATTGACACTGACACTCATGATGATCATCATTTGAGGGATGGTCTTCCGCCAAGTCCCAAAGCGAATAAGAAGCACAACAACTCTGTTTCCGTGGTTTCCTCCAATGCCTTGCATCCAGAAGGGAAAGAGAATGAGCCGACAGCTAAAGACTGGCTGTTGAAGGCAGAATCCACCCCTGCAGTGGTAGAAATGAACAATATCAAACATAAGGAAGACGGCACCAAAGATTTGAAGGATGGAGATAGTTATACTGTGATTCTCAGGTGAGTTTTAAAGTATATTGTACGCTATTGCTAAGAACATAAGTGTCATAACAATTTTCTCTTATATTACTCTTAAGCACTCAAACGAATCTCATATAGGAACTATTGAGTTTTAATGTTAAGTTAAAAACTCGATAACTCAAAACATTTATTGTTTCCCTTGGTTTTTATCTTATCTCTATCTTCGAGGTTCTTCTGTGCCGTTCGATGTCCAAAAACTTTTAGCTTGTACACGGGCCGTCATTTGAATATATTGCCTAGAGTGAGGTTTACGTCAGTTCTTAGTAGAAACTTAAATTAATGATTCCTACACTAGGATTACCTGTGTCGCGGTCTACATGGAAACAACACAACACAAATAATACTTCAATAAATCCCACGACTCAAGAACATACATGTATCTGTCACAAATGTCTGCCCCGGTCAGGATATTACCCGAGACCTTTCGCTTCATAGGCACTACCAACCAGATTACAGGGTCGTTCGATTATACCTCGAATCCTCGATTCGACTACTTAATACCTGAACTCTGTCGATTCCAGGGAACACTCCCGTGCCCACCACGGCCATTCCCACGCCCACGGGCACGTCCACGCGCCGCCGTCTTCCATGTCGTCGGTAGCCTGGATGGTCATCATGGGAGATGGTCTGCACAACTTCACTGACGGCATGGCTATTGGTGAGTATAGTTGTAGTTTGTGTCACGGGTCCGGGAATATTGGCCCCGCAGAGATTGAGGAGTCGTATGACTTTGCTAACTTTGCTTTTTGCAACACATCGGTGATGGCTTTGGCCTTGATGCCATGAGCGATCGTACAGTTTACCATCAGGTGGTTCGTTTAGGGAATAACATAAAAAACGTTGATTTCAAAAGTAGGTTCGAATCCAGCTTGTAATTTTCAAAAAAAATATGTACGTGTTATAAATTAATTATCACTTGCTTCGGTGAACGGACTTCGGACATGGTGAGGAAACGTGCATACTGAAAGTTCTCCATAATGTTCTCGAAGATGAAGTCCGCCAATCCGCACTCGGCCAGCGTGCTGCACTATGACCTGTACATCACATTGTGAGAGGAGATCCGTGCCCAGCAGTGGGACCGTTATGGATTGCAAATGCAATGAATGACTACGACCGGTGTGTAAAACGATCACTTGATCAATTCCAGGCGCAGCGTTCGCGTCCAATATCGCCGGTGGTTTCTCCACAGCCATCGCTGTGCTTTGTCATGAACTGCCGCACGAATTGGGTGAGTGATTATGGGACAATTATGGGTTGCGTTGGTGACTCACTTTTGAATTACAAATTGGAAGATGGTAAGGGGCCGTTCAAGTATCACGTAAGCAGATTTTTTGCAATTTTAAACCCCCCCGTCACCCTCGTCAGCAAAAGTAAGCAAATCACTTTCCCCTTTCCCCCCCCCATGCTTACGTAAACATTAGTGCTTGCATTGAATGGTTTCTTTATTGATTCAATAGAATTTTGAGAAAATCTGCTGGCGTAATCACCGTATAGACTCCCCCCACCCCCCATGTCATAAAAATAAGCAAAGCAAAGACCACCCCCCTCCCCCCTGCTGTGCTTACGTAATTTATTTATTTATTTATTTATTTATTTATTTATTTATTCCATAATTTACAACTAACATAACAGGCTTCACCTAATGCGTTAGTTATTTCATATCATAATAAACATGAATGTGAATTAAATCAATATTATATCTCATTATTACAATAAAATTATGTACCTACACAAGTTTCTAAATTAGCCATAGTTGGTAAAAATCATCAATATAATAATTCAATAGTACAATTATAAAATAATCATCATGTCATAATAAATAAAATAAACTATATTATATTATATTCAATGTCATTTAAAATCATCATGTCATAATATAAAAATTAAGTCAAAACAGCAATAAAAAAAAAAATTAAATAAAAATTATATCATAATAATTATCATAGTAATACTTGAATGACCCCTAACTAAACCTCCTATCTCCATGACCCCCAGGTGACTTCGCGGTCCTCCTGAAGGCGGGCATGTCGGTGAAGCGCGCGGTCTGGTACAACGTGCTCTCGTCCGGTCTGTGCCTCGCGGGGATGGTCTGCGGGGTGCTCGCGGGGCACGCGCCCTCCGCGACCCGTTGGCTGTTCGCCGCCGCCGCCGGGATGTTTCTGTACATCGCGCTCGTCGACATGGTGAGGGTTTGGGTCGGGGTGGCCCGGGGTGTTTTTGGGGGGTTGGGTCGAAATGACCCCGAAATTTTTGGTGTCGGGTCAAAATTGGCCAGTGTTGAAAGACCCGATGGAATCTTTGTATAGAGTCGAAATGACGCAGTAGAATTAGTTTTGGGTCAAAACGGCCCGTCGCAGTTTTCCGTCTTGCAGCAGATGTGACCCTTAACAAAACTGATGTTTTTAATTTACAAGTCTTCAAGAAGAGATTGAAGAAGCTTTTAATAAGTTACATGGTACGGTACTACTTTGCGAGTCCGATTCGCACTTGACCAGTTGATGAACACCGGCAGCGCGCACGAAAAAGTGTCCCGTTCCGCTTGAGCCTGTGCAAGCGAGCGCGCAACAAGCGATAGAGGCACGATCGGCATAAGCGTTGGCTTGCAATGCAACGCATCTATGTATCTCTATTCCACTTCATCAAAGTATGCAATTTGTCATCAGTGTTTTTCTTATGACGGTATCACGTAAAATTATCGCCCGTAAACCGACTTTACAAACAACCATTGTTTTTTTTTAATTGACAATAACGAGAAAAACCATCATCCATCCGTTTGTTAGATAGAGATCCGTTTGTTAGAGAGAGAGATAAGAACAAAATTTAGATGTTGATTCAATGAAAATTTTTATAGGATTAAAAAAAACATATTTTCATTTCCAGATGCCAGAGCTGAGTACGTCACACAGCAAAGAGGGCACGCTCTGCCAATGTCTCCTACAACTGATGGGGTTGATGTCCGGCATCGGGATAATGCTGGTCATAGCCCTCTACGAGCACGACCTAAAGACTCTATTCGGTTAAGTGATAAACAGACAAGGTGATAAAGTGTAAGACAAAAGTGTTTGACGACTGTGAAGTATTTACAAGTGAAAAGTGAATAGTGAAGTGAATTTTTGATTCCTACGTATACATTAATACCGTAAGTTGTATAGTCATATTGACTTTCCTATACTATTGTATGATATTGAGATGTTTGCATTTAATTTGGTGTTGAAATGTTTTTTGTACGGGGTTTAATTGTAGACACAGGTCTTTAAGGATGGAAGTGTTGTGGAATGTAACGATGAACTCGTACCTTTGTTAAATATAACGATAATGATTTAGAATGGAAACCGGAATAATATTGAAATGTTAAATTTTACAATGGACCAATGCATTTGTAAAATTTTTAACCGTTTAATAATGATTTTTGTGACCGTTTAATAAAGAGTTATCGTTACAGAAAGTATTTGTATTATATGTAGTGATGTGACTGAAATGGTTTGTGTCTACAATTAATCTCAAAATGTTTCAGTAAAATTATTAAATCGAAAATGCATTATATAAGAATTAAATGCAGTTATATTTGTAATACTGCAAAAAGACTTGGTTGTTTTACGGATTAGGTTTACGTTGCAGACTAAATTAATTTCAAGCTGATTAGATGTAATACTTAACATTGTGTAATTATTGTTTTTTTTGGTGCTGTCAATATTAGTTCAACAGTATGGCATTTATAACGTACATTTAAATAGATTTTTAGTTTTTATCATTGCATTGTGAAATCTCGTGAGTGATATAATAATTTTTGATTTTGTTTCGTTGGGAAATAATTTTGGATATTGACAGTTGAAGGCAGATATTTATGCAGTATGAAGAATGATTTTAATAGAATTTTGTTGTGAAGTGATCGTAGAACGAGGATACATAGATATGTGCTAATTAATTTATTCCCGAGTGCAAATTCACACAAATTAAGAATAATCACATAAGTTCCTATTAATTTTATTTGTTAAAAGATACTTAATAGACATGATACAAAATATAACTACTTAATAAATAAATTTATCCACAAATATATTTCGCCATCTTATGTTAAACCCCAAATCTATACTAACCAATTTATGGTCAGTTTCTATAATCTGTCCATCTCTTACTACCGATAAGATGTAGTTTAGAACCTGCAACTGCAATTTCAACAAAAAAGTATTAGACTTTTGTACTGAGGATATTGGATCTATAGTCCAAGGTACAATCATCGATGTTGAAAGATAATTAAGTTAAAAATGTTTCATAGAAACATACTGTTATCAGTTATATGACTAATCCTTAGAGTATATATATTAACTATAAAGCGCGCGCATTCCCCTAAATGTTACGTTCATAGCGTTAGCAGATGTGCTATAGATATTTATATTGAGGAGTGTATGGCAATTAGGGACGTACCAATTACATTACGTGCCTATCGGCAATGAGGTTTCGATAAGTTATGTAGGTAAATAAATATCTTTCTAAGGTACAGGTCATCATCATCAAGTTTCGGTCTTTTTGAAAGCTGAAAACGATGCTTCTTACATTCAAAGTTTTGGTTTTTGGTTACTACGAAATTTCTCCAAAATCAAAAAGCAAGACGTAAGTACGATATCATTTCAAGCTAAACAAATTCCCTTAAAACCCTCTGTGCAGTTGGGATCATTTGATATCGCTTCTCTAGTTTACGATATAATATTTTCGCGTTAAAATACTAAAAAGTACTTAAATCGTACAAAACACACACCAAAAATATTTGTTTAATAAATGATTATAACATTTTGAGTATTAAAGGTTCATAATAATTGTAGGTTCATGGCTAACATTTAAAATATCGACTACAGCGTTGGTCGCCTCACATCACCGTTCTCCACGCTTCACTGAGCGTGGGGAACGGGGCGCGCGGGGAGTCCTATGCGTCCCGCGTCGCACGTCTCTTTCACCCCCGCGATTTGTTTTCATAAAAATAAGTATATAAATCGACTTACCGATGAAATGTGATACTGGATTTCAGTTTTGTTTGTTTCCTAGTATCGTTTTCGCAAGATTGAACTGCACATTTGACCATTTTGATACGTAAATATTCAAAAACTCTCTGTAGGATCGCACAGCGCTAGCACTCAACCACGACTACAAGCGCTCGCGGCGGGAACGTCGTGTTGTTCTCACCCGTCAGAACAGTTCCCACCTCGTTGCGCGCGCTCTATACTTTACTTTTTACTCTTTTTTACTCTAAGGACTAATATCACTGTCTTTTATATAATTATGGAGCAATAGAAAAAAGCCAACTTAATTACATTTTTAAGCAATTATAAGGATTAACATTTTTTTATTGGGTTTACGTGACAAACTACACTGAGTTAAGATAAGCGTTTATTGGTCAAATCTGATTCTTGGTTCCATTACATCTTTGTATCCTTTTTCTATGCAAAAGACAGCTTGTGATGCGTGTGTGTGCATAATGTCTATGGTATAACAGTGTGTCTATGTTATTAATGACTGCTGTTTCCATGCTGTGGTGTGGAGAAAAGAAAAATTGAATAATCGTACTGATATCAATATGGGTCAATAAAAATTAAAATAAGTTTGAATCCTATGTTAATTCAAATTCAAAGTCATTTATTCACACTGGTTATGTACATAATTCTTTTTATTCTATCGATGTTTCGCAAGTTGCTTGAAAATATAGGTGGAGAATAATCAGCGAAAGAAATTCCGGAGCAGATCTTTTAAAACAATAAATATTATATATATACAGAGATATAACGCTAATAATAACAGACAGGCGGACAAGTTTCTTCTAGACTTTGGCTATCGGGTCAATTTTAAAAGTCCACCGTGTATAGTGTGAACCGCCTAACTAATGAACTATGGATGCGAAAGGTAATTACGGAACGCATGAGACAGAAAGAGATGCTAAATGAAAATTGACAGTTATTGCCGAATTGACAGCCCACTTTTCGCGCGCTATTGACAAAATGTGACTTGTGACAAAACTACTTTTTTTAGCAAATTATTTAAAGTCAAGTCAACTGTCAATGTCAATACACATACAGCCAGCTAATGTATTGTAGGGTTCTATGAAGAAATCATACAAGATAAAAAATGATTTTTTTTAACATTAAGCATTTTGTTTTCTGCTTGCTATTGCAGTATTAACTTATAAAGTGTATACATTCTTAATACGAAACGAATAAATGTGATTTTACGTACTTAGGTTACGCTCAATAAAGAAATAGAAGTTTGTCGAATATTATTTTGTTTCAGCTAAAATGGGGCCAAGGATACGGTGACACATTGTATGATATAAGTCGCTTGTCTGGAAAAATACAGTATTAAGTCAAAATTTGGCACTAACTGACTTAAGGAGTGCGCACAGTACAACGACTCCACGACCGACAGACGCCAACGCGACTAAAACCTTGACAAAGCTAACATTCAATTATGAGCCTTATATCTTTGAAAGTAAGGTTGAATTTCGAACTTATACTTAAAAGCCCTGTACGGCTCGCCCTACACCCATAGCCGTTCCGTTTCGAGACCAACGCGTCGACGTTGCGTTGACGACTCACCGTAGACGAGTAGTCCACGCGTCGACCGACACAATGACGTAATATACCTAGAACGGAACGTCGGAGTTGAAACGGAGTGGAGACGGAGTCGAGTTGACGTCGATGAAGCGTTGATCGCGGAACAGAACGTCGGAGTTGAAACGGAGTGGAGTCGGAGTGGAGTTGACGTCGAGTTGGTGTAATGGGCGCACTCCTTTAATGATACAGTTCGAATAAAAAAGTACGTTCTACCTTTTGAATGAGGTCGAAAATCGTTTGCTCCCTGAATAAGCAAATTACGAAAGTTGTGTCAATATCCCTCTCGTAAAGTACCACAATATTCGTAGTTAAAAGCTTTAATCGCTTCTCCTGAAAAAGTAAGTTTTTAGAGTTAATACAGTATTCTTGCCGGCAAGCGAAGTGTTAAATTAATCCGGAAACTTGGCTCCTTTTACGTTGAAACTAAATTTCAATGTTACTTAATGAACCAAGAGTGTGGCTACTTAATTTTTACTGATATTAAGTATTTCGCCTTAAGTATCGTATTTTAAGTGAATTATATCAATACACGTTATTATAAATGGTGTTTTGTATTTTCTATCAAATTCCTCATGGCTTTTATCAAAAAATCGGTTAACGACCATCGAACCAAGGAGTCCCGGGTTGATTCCCTGGGCAGCTGGCTCTACTTGTGTCGGCTATTTATACAGGATGATTTGTAAGTCACTGATCATAATAAAAGTTTCATCTAAATCCGTTCACTGGCTTTTGCGTGAGAGTAGCACACATATATTAATAAAAAGTTTGTTTCCCTTGGATTATTCAGCATTTTAGTGAAGCATCCTTCGCTGTTTGGGATTCTATTAACCGCCTAAAATAAATATAAAAAAATATTAACAGGCCTATTATTTTTTCCCATATGTCAAAGCACATTTTCGTACTTAAATTTGATTTAAAAAAAATATGAAATACTGACTCGTGAAGGATTTGAACCTCCGCCCTCCGATGATCAATGACTCGTATATATCGGCGCTCTAACCTACTGAGCTAACGAGTCTTACAATAGTACTAATAAAAACGTTGCCTGTATCGTCCGTGTGACGTCAACATTGAGTCATTCTTAGAACAATTTGAGCCATGTGGGGATTATAAGACAGGCTACCTTCCAACGTATACAGGGTGTAATCGTTAAGTGTGCACAGGCGATTATTCCGTAACTATTACAGATATCAAAAAACTTTAAACTGATATCGAAAGCACTTTACCTAATGAGTAAAATTACAATAATAATTTATTAAAATAAAAACGAGAAATATCCAAAAAAATTACATTAAACTCTCCCATACATTTAGTATGAGATAGTAGAAAGGTTTTACTTTCTTTATTTAAAGTGAAACAGTACCTACTCATTTTACCCTTATCATTTTATAATTATGTACCTATGATATGATATTGATGAATTTCAAGTAGATACACACGTGTAGATTAATTAACTTACCACTTCAAATTAATAATAAACGAAAGATACTCTTTGGTGTTCGTTCTAAATTCAAATTCTTTATCGCGGGAGTAGGTACTATTCCATTTTAAATAAAGAAAGTAAAACCTTTCTACTATCTCATACTAAATGTATGGGAGAGTTTAATGTAATTTTTTTGGATATTTCTCGTTTTATTTTTAATAAATTATTATTGTCATTTTACTCATTAGGTAAAGTGCTTTCGATATCAGTTTAAAGTTTTTTGATATCTGTAATAGTTACGGAATAATCGCCTGTGCACACTTAACGATTACACCCTGTATATACAAACATACACACAAACTTCCGCATTTACAGGGTGTTAGGGGCTCAAACAGAAACCTTGTAACCACGGTTTCGGGCCGTGATTCCAAGTAATACTACATCGAAAAAAATTTTGGTGCATTTTTTGGACCAGATAATTTTTTTAACAATTTTTTGTTCTAAAATGTTCAAATATTTCATAATTATTCCTGCCCCTCTTAACTATACTGAATGAATTTTACTATTCTATTCAGTAACAGTACAATAATCAGGGTGCTAACCTTGAGATCTATGTGTAGGACTGTATAGAATAGTACAATTAATTCACTGTAGCCAAGAGGGGCCGGAATAATTATGAAATATTTTAAAATTTTAGAAGATAAAATGTAAAAAAAAATTATATGGTCCAAAAAAATGCACCAAAATTTTTTTTACAAGGTTTCTGTTTGAGCCCCTAACACCCTGTATAACATTAGTAAGACATGACAAATAAAACAACACACGTGATACAAACAGTTTTATTTATATACAAAAGTCAAAATAGTTTTAAATATCTTTGTTTTCTTCAACTACGTACAGGACCTGCCTCGGCCTGAACGAACGTGAATAGAAATTAATAATAAGTTTGAATAATACACGCTTTGATAACGCTTAAATACAAAAAAAGGCTTCTTCATTGACGCGTTTTCATTCTGACAAACACATAATAGCTCTTATATTCATGTATATGACGAATCAGGAGTGTCTCGCAGGTCACGATAATCACGCAAACAGCCCTTCTGTTATGAAATGCCGACGAGTTGACATACAAGCTCTGTTTTTGGTATTTTCCCGAGCCTTCAAGCCCTCAATGCTATTCCCGCGATTTCTGCAATCGTTCTCCCCAGTGCCAAATCTTGACACTTCACCCCAGAGCATGACGTCACCTCGCCAAGCTGTCACTACTGTCAGCTTGACGTTCCACAACAGATTGCAACTTGACAGACCTCGCGATTTTCACGAACCATAGATAACCAATACCACCGATTCACGCGTATCATAGACTAATCTGTACCTTCGATTTACCATCAACTCCGACATATATAATTATTTATCTTATATAATTATGCTGTTATAGCTCCGTCCAGGACATCTTCAAGGAAGACCCAATCAGTCAATATATAATATCTAACATGTATCTAACAATAAAAAATAGTTTCGGACAAAATAATCGAACCATCTCGAATTTTTAGGGTTTATCATTATTTACTTTAATTATTAATTTGACATCTTTTTTGTGCTCTGTCCTTATCTAACGTTTTCTGTGAGACTATAATTAATTATAAACAGCTAAATAACCAAAAAAACCAAGATAACTCGATCGAACAGTCCGGGTTTGTTGTGTGTTTAGGGCGTGATCCGTTTGGGATCCCGCGGGAACATGGACGTCTTGCGGATGTTGTCCAGCCCAAGATACAGCATCACCACGCGCTCCATGCCGATACCGCCACCTGGTGGGTTTTGTTTATATTTATTCAGATTGAATAACAGTCAAAATCATAGCGAAGGCATTCTTTGTAAAAATATAATAAACTAGCTGTCCCAGCGAACTTCGTGCCGCTCGATAATTAATTGGGACTATAGATTGAGATTTAAACAATCTTATCTTTCAAGTTGAATCAAACTGTACACGGTGTGCAAATTTGATTGAAATCGGTTAAGTAGTTTATGAGTCCATAGCGGACAAACAACGTGACGCGTAATTTATATATATTATGATTGGCCAAAGAATTACAATGACATTGATAATTAATAATTATAAATACATAGTATATAGACAATGTTTTTCTATGACACCTCTTATTGAATTTTCTCACCGACTGAAAACTGGAGCAGTCAACTATCTGTGCCCGCGACTTCGTCCGCGTGGAATTTAACAAAAAAATACCTAAACTAAAAGGTAGCCTAAGTTACTCCTTAATACATCAGCTATCTGCCATCGAAATCGGTCCAGCCGTTCCAAAGATTAGCCAAAACATACAGACAGACAAAAGTTGTAAAAAATGTTATTTTGATATAGGAGGCCGTTCAAGTATTACGTAAGCAGATGTTTTGCAATTTTTAACCCCCCACGTCCCCTTCGTCAGCAAAAGTAAGCAAATCTCTTACCCCTCCCCCCCCATGCTTACGTAAACATTGGTACTTGCAATCAATGATTTCTTTATTGATTCAAGAGAATTTTGAAAAAAAAAAATGGTGTGAAATCTGAAAAAGTGAAAAAAAAAATTTATACTGCTGACGTAATCACCATATAGACTCCCCCACCCTCCATGTCATCAAAAATAAGCCAATCAAAGACCCCCCCGCCCCCTGTTGTGCTTACGTAATACTTGAATGACCCGTAGGTACGCACCGTGTATACATCCATATGCATTTAGTACTCACTGGTGGTAGTACCCCGGGCGAACTCTAGACACTACCACCTAATTATGTCCGTGTGTCGGTTCGTCTGTCCGTGTGATAGCGTAAAGCCATTCAACTCACCCGCATGCGGTGGACAGCCCAGTCTAAATGATTCGATGTACGCCGCAATTTTTGTAATATCTGAAAATTAAATATTCATAATATATTGAATTATGAAACGGAAACGGAATTATGTCAAGTATAGTCAAAATGTGCAATATTCGCTGGTCAACTCCACAAACACATACACCACATGTATGCATTTTATTTTATTTAATCTTATACAATTTGTTTTTTTTATATATCATGTTTGTTTTTGTTTTGCTTTTATCAAGGTTAAAATGTATTTTTTTTGTGTACCTAAGCATTTTGATTGTTATTTTAATACAATCTACACCCGCGGCTTCGCCCGCCATCAATCCCTAAAATATAAATGTTGATAAAAATAAGAGAACTTTTGTACTAACTTTGCACCCCCGTTTTACCCCCTTAGGGGGTGAATTTTACAAAAATCCTTTCTTAGTGCTCCCCTACGTTATATAAGGAACCCCCGTGCAAAATTTCAAGTTTCTAACCCTTATAGGTTTGGCCCTGCGTTGATAAGTCAGTCAGTCAGTCAGTCAGTCAGTCAGCCAGTCAGCCAGTCAGTCAGCTTCTCCTTTTACATATAAATAGAAGATTATTATGTATTTAATCAGTGTAATTGGTGTGTAAACAGTTCTAATTAATTCAATAGAAAAATGTATCAATTCATCAACTCACCAATCCCGTGGTGTTTGGCTCTCTCGGTGAGGAAGTCTGGATCGTGAATCCTCTGCGCTCCGCTCAAAATCTCCTCACCCCGCATGAACATATCGTACGAGTTTGATGCTTTCTGAAAAACAAAAACGTTCAAATGTAATCACGGATCACAGTGGAACCGGTTACACTTTTTAGAGGCGACCATCTCAGTCCTCAAGGGCAGCAACGCATCTGTGATCGAATTAGAACGAGACCAGGACTAACTATCACTAACAGTCCCTGCCCCAGTCCTCATACCAACTAACGAACTAACCAATTGTGGCGACATCGCCAGTCGTCACACGGCGACGTCATGACAAGCCTGAATCGCGCTATCGAAGTTTTCTACACCGCTCGCATATATACAAGTACCAAACGACATCACTCGGAGCTTTGCCGCCCCCCAGGCATGACGTCTCGGCTTGCGGGATATCTCCCTTTACCAAAACAACTAACATTCTTAATAACACCGTCTGCTAACTGACTAACCATCCTAGTCCCGATGTGAGTCTTGTTCAATGTCGGTCACAGTTGTCATGGACGGCGGCGGAAGGTGGTGATGCATGCTCGATTGCTATCTTCATCATCATCTTCGTGCCCATTTCCCAAATTTATTCTTTATACTTCTCTTCAGGTGTGTGAAGTCCGCCAATCCGCACTTGGCCAGCGTGGTGGACTATGGCCTGTACCCCTCGTATTGTGAGAGGAGACCCGTGCCCAGCAGTGGGACAGATAAGGGTTGCGATGACTTCCCTTCCATTCTTCCCTATCGACCGTCACTTCTACACTGACTCGCTCATCTCTCACATCGTCTCCCACCCCATCCATCCATCCTTTCTTCGGCTGGTTCGCCATCTGGAACCCACGAAGCACCCCCCACCCCCACTCACCGGGTCGTCGGGGTCGGGCATGGTGTAGAAGGGGCGCACGGCGAGCGGGTACTTGTCCAGGATGTAGAAGTCCGTGTCGTACTTGGCGCGCACGAGCCGCCCGAGCAGCTTCTCGTCGGGCGTCGACAGGTCGTCCTCCGGGCCCACGGTCACACCTGGCGCACACGCAGACGACCGTTTACACTTAGGGCGCGTTCACATGGGACGTCCGTTTTACTGGATCCAGAATATCCAGTAAAACGGACGTTCTATGTGAACGCGCTCGAAATGCTGTGTGAATATTACCTACCGTTTTACTGGATCCAGTAATCTGGATCCAGTAAAACGGGTACTGGTTACTGGATCCAGTAATCTGGATCCGGTAAAACGGTACTGGTTACTGGATCCAGTAATCTGGATCCTGTAAAACGGTACTGGTTACTGGATCCAGTAATCTGGATCCGGTAAAACGGTACTGGTTACTGGATCCAGTAATCTGGATCCAGTAAAACGGTACTGGTTACTAGATCCAGTAAAACGGTAGGTAATATTCACACAGCATTTCGAGCGCGTTCACATATCACGTTCGTTTAACTGGATCCGCGACCAATCACGTGCGGACATATTGACCTTGTTGTAAGCGTTGGTGTGTTCATTTTTAAAGCGGTACATATCTGTATAAGAGTTATGTTTCTTGTATTGTGTTCTTTGTATATTATCATGGTAGACTAAATGTAATCGGATTACGGATTACGATTACATCTCGAGGCACGAAATCCCCCATAATGCCAAATTATCACTTCCCTACCCCTCAAATTTAAATCTATTATGGCGGACAAAGTTCAGCTAGTATCATATACAGGGTGTAATCGTTAAGTGTGCACAGGCGATTATTCCGTAAGCATTACAGATATCAAAAAACTTTAAACTAATATCGAAAGCACTTTACCTAATGAGTAAAATTACAATAATAACTTATTAAAAATAAAACCAGAAATATCCTAAAATTTTACATTAAACACTACCATACATTTTATTTCTTAGTAAGTACTAAATCTTCTGTAGGCGATAACGGCCGCCCTATTGTTACAATCATGTTTGTAGTACATTTTTAACATGTCCCTCTTTTCTGTATTGGAATATGCCATTTTTCAATCAATAGATACAACAATCATGGTTATTATCGCAAATTGAAAAAACACAATAAATTGGCGGGAACGAGAACCCGCTATTAAGAATTTGAATTTAGAACGAACACCAAAGAGTATCTTTCTTTTTGTTTTTATACGATATTGAAACAAGGTTTATTATTAATTTGAAGTGGTAAGATAATTAATCTACACGTGTGTATCTACTTGAAATTCATCAATATCATATCATACATAATTATAAAATGATAAGGGTAAAATCAGTAGGTACTATTCCACTTTAAATAAAGAAAGTAAAACCTTTCTACTATCTCATACTAAATGTATGGTAGTGTTTAATGTAAAATTTTAGGATATTTCTCGTTTTATTTTTAATAAGTTATTATTGTCATTTTACTCATTAGGTAAAGTGCTTTCGATATCAGTTTAAAGTTTTTTGATATCTGTAATAGTTACGGAATAATCGCCTGTACACACTTAACGATTACACCCTGTAGAATCTGCAATATATTAATGAAACAATAAGTTTGATTCTAGCTTTAAAAGCTTTAACATACATTACTATCCTCAGGGTATACATACCGGCCTCCTTCAGCATCTGTATGGCCTGGGGGAACTCCAGCCTGAGCGGGGGCTCCAGGAACTTGAACGGCTCCACCTTGTACTGCTGGTCCACTACCGATATCTCGTACGCGTATCTACAACAGATTAAAAAATGATATATAAAAAAAAAACAACAATTTTAATGATGACTGCTTCTACAGTTGATTTCTTACAGTGGATTGGATGCTTAAAATTTGACGTAATAATTACGTCAATATTACGTAGTGTAATAATTGTGTGTGTAATAATTACGTAAAATTTTAAGCACCCTTTTTTATTACATATTTGTAACGAACGTTATTATTATTAAAAAGGGTGATTAAAGGACAACCCCAATTCCCATACAACCTCAGGCCATGACTTGACAAAACTGAAAATTTGCCATCAATTAGAACATAATATAATGTATAAGTGACACAATTTTCAGGGCTGCCAGCAATGGCCATTTAAAGTAATCGTAGGATAAACATAAGGTTTATAGGTTATAATTTTCGCAAAGTAGGTATTGAGTGTCACTTTGAGTGTTACCTGTTTATTGAAGGAAATATCAATAAATGATAATGGTACTTAAGTCAAGTTTTGTATAATTATCTTTAATAATAATATACTAATTGTAAATTCATATTTCTTGACTTCAATTCTTTGACGTTCATAAGTGTATGCATCATACCTACATGAAATAAATGATTTGAGTTTGAGTTTGAGTTTGAAAATACCCGTACGTACTACGTTCATAGTACCTACATACTTATCAGTTATCATTAGGTATCTATTAATTAATTGCGATGATCTGTAAACCTATAGGAAAGTACGTGCATTTGTAGCTAGTACAATATTAAAAGGCAGTTCCTTTAAAACAAAAAACACTGCTTTTACTATTATCAATATGACAATTTATTAGCTAAACCAATATTAGGCAGCTATATGTAAGTAGTCTTCGAAGGGGAATTCAAATTAAAAACAGTTTCTTTTTTAAGATGTTTAATCATTATCATCTTCATTATAATATATTAATACATTGTCCAAGGATTGTGCAGGAGGCGCTATATTCTCTTGGTACCTTGCCCAACCAAGGTACCATATAATGCTCATAGTATGAGCACAGCAACCCACAGTCCTTTTCCCCACCACGCAGTTGCAATAATATTGAACTATGGCATCCCTCCCGCTTTTTGTACTATCAATCAAAATATATACAAAATAAGTTTTTGAACTTATGTGCCTAGACTGTATTCGGCCTCTTAACAACCACGTGGTCTCCGATACCGACAGCTCTTGTAGTAGATAGCTGTCGACCTCTCTGCATACTTCAATCGTATACCTGCCATTTGCTCTTATATGCTCCCCATAATATGACCGAGCCTGTTTTAATTGGTATGTACCAAGTGAGATGAGTATAAGCTCACTAAATGATAGCTCAGGGAATTCTCTTAAATTATCTCGGTCAACATCAATGGGCTGATATTCAGCCCTACGTCTATTTACGTTATTATTAATGATGTAATAACTTAGTCGGTTTTCTACATACATATATTGATGAATCTTCTGGAGAATTTCCTGAGCGTCATCGCGGTTTGTTATGGGGGGGTGAAAAGCAATAATTAGAGCGGCTGCTACTACAAAATCAACCATTAGGTTTTTAGAGGCTGTGTTAAAATAATCCTGCCTAAGCAGTTTAAAGTCGCGCTTAAAACGCCCGTTGACTACCTCTACTACCCACCTACATATTGTAACTGCCCTGGATTTGTTCGCTGCTAAAGTTGGAAGTTGGGATTCACCCGTCTGTAATGAACCTGGAACATATGTCCTGTAGCCATAATCATTAAGATATGGTAGTGCATCGCGAAACCCCCTATCTAAAATAAAGGCGTCACCAGGTTGAAAGTATTGTCTTAATGCAGAATTATCTTTAAATTCATTTTTCATAATTTCTGCATCAGAGGTAGTAGCGGGATAGGGACCCAGCACTTCTACTATGTATCCATCTGTACACACAATCAAAAACGGTTTTACTAGATTTTGGTACTTGTGGAGGCTGTAAGTTTTTTTTTGATATGAGTAGTTACTGCTTTTTTGCACATAAATATATGTGCCATCTAAAATAACTATTGGTTTTATATCACCGTTGTAGTCACCAAACAATCCATTAGGAATTAAAAGATTTCTATCTATTATTTGTTCTCTGGTAATATTATTTATTCCCATATGATGAGGCACAAAATTATCCATTACGTTTTTTCTAGCTTTATTTATAAGTGTACCTAGAGTACTTTTTGGTATTTTTAACAGTGACGATAATCGTTCATCAGAGTCTCCAGTTCTTAGCTTTATTAAATAAGCAGCTAATGAAGTTGACCCCCTTTTATTATTTAACAACTGAGGTAGCCTACTCAGAATCTGTTGAAACTGTACTTTATTAAAACCTACCCAGTGGTAAAAAATATGGTCATCAATGCTGTTAATATTTTCAAAGTCCAGCAATTTAGATTCCACATCTTTTAGGGTCAACATGTCTTGTATTTGGTTTGCTGTAAACGTGTTATTTATATTTTCAGTAATTCCATTTAGGAAATCCCATGATGTGCATGATAAATGAAAATCACACAAGCGGTTATTAGGTGGTACATAATAATTGTACATTTTTAGCAAAAATTGACGCTTATTAAGGGGAACATTATTTCGTTCTCTTCTCTGACACCCTTCAATAAAACATCTGCTCTCTGTTACACTTGGTCTAAAATAATCGGGCAATATTATGGAGGCTACAGGGCCAGTAGGGATTATCCTTTCAACCGCTTGAGGTTGTTGTGCTGGTTGTGATGGTTCTTGCCAATTATTTCCTTCTACTGACGAAACAGGCTCATTGACCGTTGATGAAGATGAAGCTGATGTTGAGGGACCCGAATGGAAGTGTCGAGATGCTGTTTTTGCTCTTTGCCAACAAGAGTGACATACAACACTTGAAGCACCAACCTAAAAATAAATAGCAAGTTTGAAAATGCTTCAGACTGATAGAAATACAATTTCTATTTAATATTTTTTTAAAGATGTGTGTTGTTTAGTAATTAATGCTTACACACTCGTACCCTCGCAGAAGCATTTCTTGTATTGCAGGTGGCATGGACAATACAAATAATATCACTAACACCCAGGACCAAATAAATATCAGCCCACCAGGAATCAAACATGAGAATGCTCACTTTGCATTCTAGACTTTAGAATAGACTTTATTGCCTTGGTGGTGATAGCCCAGAGATGAACAATTCAAAATCTCATTCGAGATTTAAGTAACCCTGCTGCACACGTCAATAGTGTTCTATTACTGTTTTTTAACCCCCCTCAATATTTTTTTGGCAAATATATTCAATGTACGTAATAAGTATAGATAAACGCTATAAAACTACACACCGTTCTTGGTAAGATCCATTCCTTTATAACATCCCTTATTCTGCGTTCTTGCTCAGGGGCAGTACATAAATGGTGAAACCGTATTCTTCTTAAAAGAGACCGTCCACAGAGAATGCAAACTCGACGGTGCCCCATAGATGACACCTCTGGTCTGTTTTCAACATTTAATTCACTGCTGGCGACATTCCAACAAGCTTGGCAGACAAAATCATTAGAATGGACCTGAGAAAATATTTAGTTTCATTAATATTAAGTATGCTTATAGTCAGGGGTCTCAAATGAATTACATGGGTATGTATAAAAATCTATTAATAGTAGCAGTAGCAGTTTAGAGATTATAGAATAACTAAGTACTTACAACTCGAGGAGCGATCCATTCCCGTACAATGGCAAGTATCGCGTCATCGTCCAATGATCTTCTTCCAATAGCATTACAGCGATTGGTTGCTATTCCACAATTAATACACAGATTCATGTTAATTTCAAGCAAACCTGTAAATACAAGAAATAGTGGTTATACAAGAAAGCAGGATTCAGTTTAACCGGTGTTCTAGCCAATGTCAATAGAGATTGGAGGATACGTAATTCAGTGTTCAGGCAAAGGTCAGTCAGGAAGCAGTCGATCTCGAAGTCCAGTATTCAAGCAGAAGTTGTAGTACAGATATATAAATCGCAAAAACAACGTGAAATCGCAAAAACAACGAAAACACATTCACCAGCGCAAGAGTACGAAAGCGAATAGAACAGGAAACAGGAAAACAGATTAAACAGAACTCTAATCTTAGTGACATTGACATTTTGACATATGTAGTGATTGACATTTGACAAAATGGACGACATTTTTAAATCGATTCATTGAAGTACTCAGTATCGATTTTTGTTTTCTTCTAGACATCAAACCACCTCAATAAAAGAATAGTAGTTTATTTGTATATTATGGATAATATCAACATACATTTTAAACATAATTCATTTGAATAAAGACGTGTAACCGTGGGAACGACACCCAACAATCGATTATTAACTCGATAGTTAAAATAATGTAACGTTAAGAGTTCCCATGTCTACGTACGGGCAAGCCCTATTTGCGTACTATGATACACATTTACAGAGATAGCCTTTAATAATACGATTAAAAACTTATAGAGTCATAGTGTCAGATATTTACGGAGACAGTGATAAATAATAAAAAAAGAAAAAATTAATATCTCCATTTGGCCACTGACAATAAAGCTAATATTTATTTACGTAAAGTAAGTAAATAAGACAATTTTTTTGGTATATAATTGATACGTGTCAAGTCTTGGCCGGAAATTGGGTCTCTCCTTTGACGTCATTATCACACACACACACACACACACAATTATTACACAACGTAATATTGACGTAATTATTGCACAACGTTAAAATTTGACGTAATTATTACGTCTATTATTTTACGTAATTATTACGTCTAATTTTAACGTTGTGCAATAATTGCGTCAATATTACGTTGTGTAATAATTGTGTGTGTGTGTGTGTGTGTGTGATAATGACGTCAAATTTTAAGCACCCTTTTTAATTACATATTTGAAACGAGAATCGAGTATTGAGTACCCCCTATTAATATATCAAGTGACTAAAACCTTGTATAACCAAAAAGCCTACTGTCTCTGTATAGCGCTATCTCGCTCTCAAAAAGCATTCCCCGACCAAATCGACCTTCACCCCCTTTCACCACCCACACGACCGACACATCCCACGTCCGAGCGAGACGGCCGCATCGCCGCACCACTCACCGGTCGCGCAGCCGGCGGAACATCTCGGTGAGCGTGCCCGCGATGGTGTCCACCACCTCGTGGTAGTGCCGCCGGAACGACATCTCCAGGTCGAGGCCCACGAACTCGGTGAGGTGGCGGTGCGTGTTCGAGTCCTCCGCGCGGAACACCGCGCCCACCGTGAACACCTGCCAATGCGGGTACTCACGATTATCATGTTTTATTGTGTACTAGTTTCGGGTACTCGCGATCATCTTGCTTTATCGTGAACTAGTATTAAGTACTCCCGAGTTATCGTATTATACGGTGTCCTAGTAACGGGTACTCACGATTATAGTATTATATCGGGTACTCACAATTATCCTAATCTTTACGGGTACTCACAATTTTCGTTTAATCTTGCACTAGCAACCAAACGGTACTCACGACTTATGTATTATTTTTATGCTAATACGCAACAAACGCACATCACACGTTACCGTGTCACGCAGGGAGGCCGCGCAACAAACTCCCAAGCCCAAAAACACAATTCAATTGCAGTGAAACGGCGCAACAAACTCCCCAGCGCACCTTGTCGAAGTCGGCCGCGATCGCCATCTGCTTGTACAGCTGCGGGCTCTGCGCGAGGTACGCGGACGTCTTGAAGTACGACACGGTGAACACGTTCGCGCCGCCCTCCGACGCCGCCGAGATTATCTTGGGCGTGTGGATCTCGACGAAGCCTGGTGGTAACAATTGATGGGTGAACGGGGCTCGGCAGAGGGGGAACTCCCGCCGGGGGAGACGGCGCGCCCGGGGGGCGGCCGAGCTTTGATTTAAAAGAAAGATATCGTGGCGTGCGGTACTAGACGGTGCGGTGCGGTAGTCCGGTAGGAGACTTGCGTACTGCGAGGGACTGGAATAGCTTGCCCGCGTCGGTGTATCCACCAGTGTATGATGTGAGAGTCTTCAAGAGTGGAGTGAATAGGCTTTTAATAAGTTAGTGCGTCCAACATCTTCGACTTGATCGCCACTTACCATCAGGTGGGATTGTAGTCAAGCATTAACTTTACTTATCTATATAAATAAATAAAATTGGAATGTTTGTTTGTTATATTAAAATAACCGCTTTTTACTAAATTTATATGGATGTATACACGGTGCATATACCAAAATATTTCTTTTTACAATTTTTATTTGTCTGTCTGTCTGCGTTTAGGGTAATCTTTGGAACGGCTGGACCGATTTTGACGGGACTTTCACTGGCAGATAGCTGATTCATAAGCAGTAACTTAGGCTACTTTTATTTAAGAAATTACACGCGAAGTCGCAGGCACAGCTCTTTTAATAAAAAAAAAAACTACCCATTTGAAATTCCAAACCGCTATACGACTCAACGACTCACCCTTCTCGGTCAGGATGTCCCTGAAGAGCCGACACACGCCGGCCTCTATCCTGAAGATGGCCTGGTTGGCCGGGGTCCGCAGATCCAGGATGCGATTGTCCAACCTGGTGTCCTGGTTCACGCGGACCATCGTCGACTCCGGGTCCTGCGGAACACCATAATTGTTGACTGTAAAATCCAAACGACTTCTCGTGTGCCACCGGGGGTTTGAGAGACTGTTATTTTTTCTTTTTTATCTCGAACTAGCTTTCCTCCGCGGCTTCGACTGCCAATTACCGAAAAACCTCTCTTAGAGCTCCCCTACACTCCACACGGAACCCACTCTATTTTCAAAAATGATGTGCACATTAGAATTGAATTATCAATTGCTTCGGTAGAAACATCACGAGGCAACCTGCACACCTTAGCACTCCCCATAACATTCTCCAAGGTGTGAAGTCTACCAATCCACACTCGACCAGCATGGTGGACATCGACCACACAGCCAATAGACACCTAATGTTTGATTCTCCGTATTGAATGCATTCTGACAACTAGCTGAGGTGAGACGAAGCGGGGCGACTGGGCGACTGGCCAATTCAACGATGTGATTAGCTAATTCAAGGCCACACGAAACGTTGGAAGGAAATAGATTAATTTAAGCAACGGGAAAGAATGAGACGGCACTAATTTTATCGGCACTATAAGCCAGATGTGTTGACAGAAGCCATTCGCCTGTCATTAGGAGTCTATTGGCCGTGTGGTCGGTGGTGGTGGACTACGCCTGCACCGCTCACATTGTGAGAGCATCAGTTACCGCACGGTATTAGTATCATACAGTAGTGTGACTCGGCCCTGACCTTGTAATAAAGCCTACAGCCCCGCGCGCTAGGGCCGCCTCTTTCTAATTGTAGTGAATGTACATAAGTGGCTAGGTAATACGCACGTTTCCCGATTACAAACCCACACGTTCGATCGTCCCTATGGCGCTTCTGCGGCTGTTGTATACTTAATGTGTACCAAACTCCGAGGCGCGTAGGTGTGATTCGCGTTCCGACCGTTTCTATGAAGATGGAATACTGTACGATACTATCGCCGTGGTGACGGGTTGAGATGCCGGGCGGTCACCACCAGGCCGCGGGGTACTCACGTCAGGCCTCGCCGCGTCCTCGATCTGCAGCGGGAGCTGCGGCCGCGCGGCGGAGACCAGCCACAGCTGCGCGCCGAGCAGCTCCACGCCGCGCACCGTGCACGACTCCACGGGCGCGCGCGTGCGCACCACCCGCGCGTGCACGTCCACAATCGACTCTTTTGATATACTGGAGAAGAAGAAGAGACATTTATTTCGTCAGTTACACTTCAACAAGGCTTACTGAGCTTGAATAGGGTATTTGACACCTTTTGGAAAAATAACTCAAATTGTTCAATATAACATAATACATTATGCAGTTTGGTTAATTCTTTGTAAATATCTCTATTTTCTATGAAAATCAACATCAAAGTTTAAATGAACAAAAAAGCCGCCAAAACCCTAATACGCCATTTTAAACAGGTTATGACGTCACCTGCTCAAATAACCATACTAAGCTGTCAATGCTGTCATTGCGTATAGTAAGCAGTAATAGCAAGTGACGTCATTCAGCCAAACCGCGTGTTTTCGATCACGTAATCAAACACGAAAAATTCATTATTTTATTATCGATTTTTAATAAAAATCCAAATAATTTTAAAATAATGTGTTGGCTAAATTGGTTTAAAAAAATATATACTTTTAAGCTAACAACAGTTTGATCTATATTTTCATTGTAGTCAAATACCCTATTCCAATAATGGAATCACGGTAATAGTATCATACAGTATTCCATCGTCATACGAACGGTCGGAACGCGAATCATACCTACGCGCCTCGGAGTTCGGTACACACTAAGTACACAACAGCCACAGATGCGCCGTAGGGACGAACAAACGTGTGGGTTTGTAATCAGGAAGCGTACGATTTGCCTACCCACTTACATTCACTACAACTATAACGAGGCGGCCCTAGCGCGCGCGGCTGTAGGCATTTATTTCAAGGACAGGGCCGAGTGCCAATACTGTATGATACTATTACCGTGTCTCTGGTTAGGGACTACATAGTACAATAGGCTAGTTGACTAATTTTGAAAAACTAAATCATAGTTTGCCAAATGGTCTAATTTAACTGAAATATTAATATTTCAGTAAAATACAAACTGTAACACATTTTATTTTATATTTTTATGAACTATTTGACGTTTCCCCAAAAAAACGCGTCAAACTGTCATGGCGACTCGTGTGACGTCATATGTTGCAAAACGAAGAGCTGTTTGGTTGAGCGGAAAGACCAAAATGCTATGTCAAGTTTGTTTAGTTTTGCAACATGTGACGTCACGCGTCGTATTGGCGTTCGCTGTCACGTGACTAGTGACTGTATTTTCTGAATTTTATCCCTCAAAAATATTAAACAATCATGATTTATTTAATCAACGAGATCGATTTTTCGCATTTTTAAATATTAAGCTACCATAACAAAAAAGAAATTTTCAAAATATTTTCGCACCGTCAACTACCCCATTACTCACTTGCCGGTAAACTTGACGAACTGCGGGCTGGCATTGCACTCGCCACCCACGCTGACCAACAGCTGCACGGTGCACACATTCTGTCGGAGCACGCAGAAGCACTGTTTGCCCTTCGCCCGGGACGTCTGGAGCCGAGCTGGTCAATGGGTCAAATGATATTAGGCGTGCTTCAGACGTGCTTCTAGCCCAACTTACGTGCTTAACTTACAGAATCACAGACGCGAGAGATAAAGCTTGGGAGGACGTTGCTGACGTCCTCTTTGAAAATATGTCAGAAGAAAACTCGCGACGGCTCTATGCTGTATTAAAGGGTGAACATGTAGTCTCCTTCCTCGCATCAATTTTTTTTTCTTGTGTAATATAGGGCAATAACTAATAACACCCGTCACATTGGATGCATTGCGCGCGTCTGTACACCGCGGCAGTCGGGTCGATACTAAAACGACGTACGCGGACGATCGGTCTGTGCGGAGCGATCAGTACTGACGGTCCGCGTGACTCTAAAACCAGCCAAAAACAGTATCTCTCTTATATGTAAAATTCTCGTGTCACAATGTTAGTCACCATACTCCTTCTAAACGGCTCGACCGATTCTCATGAAATTTTGTGTGCTTTTCGAGTAGGTCTGAGAATCGGCCAACATCTATTTTTCATACCCCTAAGTGTTACGGATTGCTCGCCCTAAAAAATTTTTTTTTCATTTTTGGAACAATTTTTTTATTGGTAATTTTTTTATGGTGTGGCATAAAAAAAAATATAATCTTAAATTTTCACTTCCCTACCCCCACCCATCTTGTTTTTTTGTATGAAAAATATATATGGCGGAACAACGTTCGCGGGGTCAGCTAGTAATTATATACATTTATCGAGAATATCTTCGAGAATAGATAGATGGTTAACCATTTATCTTTTATTTTTTTTTGTTAACAAAAGCAATGGAAAAGTGTTTGATGTTGTCAATAATGTCATTGAATAAAATTATTTGCAAGACGGTGTATTGAGTATTTTACTTCACAGCTTTTGAAATCAGAACAATGGTTTTATTTTTAATGCCATTCAAAACTATTATAGAACATACAAAAACTAACCTCTGACCCATACAGTGGTCCCATCAAGTTCGGGGCCCAGCTGTTTGACGTCAACGTACTCTCGCTCCGGACCTTGCGACGCTGCCTGTTGTAGTGTCACCACACCGTACATTCCTGCCGATGTGTCCTCTACCGTCTTAGGTTCGGGTTGACCTGATGTTGCCTGAAAATAAATATAATATGAGCTCAAGTTAAATTAAAGTCTATATCTATACATATAACAAATCTGTACATACGCTCGCTGTCCTAACCAATTTAAGTGCAGTTATCACTAATGTATTGTAGTAAGCTTCACTTAACATTTAGTTTTTGTTTTATATCAATCTGTTCATAAATAAAAAAGTTATGGCAGTGTATGTTTAAGTTATGTCAGTTATTTATTTTTTGACACTCCAACAGCATAACATACAGAAACAATCTTAAAAAATAACTTACATCTAAAACATTGTTTAGTTGTTAAGACTTGTTAGCAAGCAAGCCTATTAAAGTCATACATGTACATCATTTGCTAAAAGTGTAATTAGTAGGTAGTTTTATCAGTGTGTGTGTGTGTGTGTGTGTGTATCAATTTCCAAGTGTGGGTATGAATGGTGCTATCTTGAGCAGTGGACTGTATTCATTGCTGGTTGGGTTGATAGCAATGATAGTCGATGAAACTCCATAAATTGCACTAGCACTTTATTTTATGCACCTGTTCACAATGTAAAATATGTAATACGTATGTATGTGTATAATGTAATATTAATGTAAGTAATGTAATGGCACACCGCACCGCCAGGGAATACAAATGAAGAAGATTAAAAGTAAGTGTTGCCATAGTGTTACTAAGGGACAGTTTTCTCGAAGTGAGGCAAGGGCGGGTTTAGTCATAATACTGTTAACAAATAAAATTTGTATAAAACCTTATGTTCGGCCTTCTTTTGCTGTTTCTCCGCAGCCTTAGCAGCTTTCTTGGCAGCCTTCTTGCTGGCAGCCGCGTCTCCCGCTGCCGGGGCCTGAGATTCTTCTGACACCACCATGGTTGGTCTCCTGAAATGAGTTGTATGTCAATATAGTGAAATGAGTTAGTCTTAGAAAAATAACATTATAGAAAGACAGTCTTCATACAAACGCTCTGTCTAAAGTGAAGCACTAAACCGAAACTTTCCAGAAAGCGGGGAATGATTCGGCTGCGGATAATCATGTTTTTAGCAATAATACATAAATAGCTTTTCAGATATTTTGTGACACAATTTAACTGGACAAATCGTCATAATCCTTTTTTTTCGCGAGACACGTTTGGCGTACGTTGACATGAGCTGCCCGGTGTTTGGAGCCATTTCTGGCTCCAAATAAGGTGCTTCAAAACGGCCGCGCGGACTTCGTTTCTATAGTGTAATTATTCTAAGGTTGTGGTCAAAAATTGTTGTCATCATAAAGAAACCTTGGGATAGAAGATAGAGAATTCAGTATTGCATTTCATTGTAATGTACTGTATGATATACAAGGTGTCCCATAGGTTGCACGACAAACTGAAATGGTAAACAACATGATCCTTTGAATGTGGAAGATAATTTACAGGATACAGAAAGAGATAGATACATCAAATTACATTAATTTGTGTCATATAACTACCTCACGTTCAGCATCCTACCAACCAACATACTATATCTATGTTAATAACAACAATGAATTTTTACTTCGAACTGTTTTTATTCTTGTTAAAAATACCATTTTCTAGAACTAGGACTAATACTAATATAGTGGGGAATCCAAAAAATACCCTGCAACACACTGAATTATCTTTAGATTGCATCATGCTTTACCAACTTTTAGCATGAAGTATATTCATTTAACAAACTTACCTGCCACGTAAGAAGGTTATTTAGCACAAGTTAAACTCTGTTTCTGTGATAAACAATTGCAAAACACGATAAAATTGTTATCATGTGCAAGACGATAGGTTATTTTCCGTTCCCGGTATGAAAACAGATAATTAAATTAAAATGAATGAATCAGTTAACAGATGAGCTGTGTTCACAGCTGTGTTTGACTCGCAATACTTGACGTTGATTGGCAAATTTGACAACGTCACTATGACAGAATGTTGCCATTTAAAAAACTGTTGTTAGTCAGAATAAACACAAAGGATGTTATTATTGAACCAGTGATCTTTGTACAAAATAACATTAACCTTTTTCACTGTAAATCATAAAGAGATCAGTGATGATACGTTCTGGTCAAAAAGATTACGATACTGGTCGAAGATATTTAACACTGCGTACCACTCTCGTCCCATCAACAACAAATTCTCACTTAGCTGACCTGGAACGTATCTTGGCTGCCTCCAAAAAGTCAGACGAATAAAACCCTTCAGATAGCGATCATTCTAATGATGGCGCGAATCTCTCTTCTACTTTATTAATTTAAATCCCATGCGGATGCTCCCTAGGGAGCGTCGCAAGCACCTCGTCACTCCAGTTGGGGTCGCATTCGGCGAAGGCTTAAAGGCCGTATGGTCAAAGCCATCCTCAGGTGGCGTTTAGTGGGTAGGCACGTAGGCACTTTCGTGACTCCCACTTAACCAATGCAGCCGGCTGTGTTGGTATGCACGAGCATTCCCTCCCACGCTTTCCGGAGGGTAGTCCAATTCTTTTTTGTCTGGATGCAATAAAAAAACATCTCTCATCATCCCGTTAAGCATCGTTGATCTTATAGTGGATAGATAATTACTAATCTGTACAATTTTTATTTTATTTTTATTGTTATAATATTACAACCATAGCCGTCGTTGTGGCAGCTGTCAATTCATTTTGCATAATTTTACAATTTTAGTACATTTTTGTAAGTCAAAGCACAAATGTTTAAATTTATAGTTCAAAATGACAACAGATACCATCGGTCCTGATTTAAAAGAAATTGGGGTATTTAGAGACAAACGCATATCAATATTTTATACAGAATGCCTGTTTTTACTGCAAATATACCAGGTGTTCTCAAAGTTGGAGACAGAATTGAAATTGGAGGACGAATTAAAGAGAATGCAAGGAAGTAAGGATTGTCACTATATCTGTACACTAACGCATTACCAGTTTCACAATTGCTGCATCGCCGCAAACTGTCGATTCGTTTATACCATCTTCCCCGAATTATACGGCAGGTAACTTATTCATTCATAAAGCAATCTGTCAACGCTACGACAGGAGACGTTACAGGAGTTATTTCTGGCTTTTTTACTTTTCAACAGAAGTACGTTATAATGTTTGCGTTTTAATCTTGAAAGAAAAATGGTAATTAGCTAGGCAGACAAAAATTTGCCATCACGAGCTTTCCCATCAGTTTATTTGGGTTGGGTTTAGTAGGTATACGGTAGCAGAGTTCATGCCTAAAAGTGGTCCTTCTTCCCTTTCCCCGCCTGCTACGGTAAATTAAACTTTAACCGTTTATTGAAAAAAAAAAACAAATTCAATTACAAAAAATTAAATAACTGTTTTATCTTGCAGGATGTCGGTAAACCTCTGTGCTCAGGAAGGCGAGGAGCCACGCGACGTAGTCCTTCATTTCGATGTTCGTTTCCATCGCGACAACATCATCTCTTTGTCCAGGAAGAATGGGGTGTGGATTGGCAGCGGCAACCTCGACACGAACTATAATATGTTTGTGCCCGGTTAGTCACAATAACAGTTTTTTGTGAGACAGGAAATACGTCGACGAACGGACCGACATCACGCTCTTACGTCACGCTCTGACGTCGCGGAACGGGAAACTTTTTCGTGCGCGCTGCCAGTGTTCATCAATTTATAAGTCTTTATCACGTGAACAACAACTGCTTTCGAAATAAATACAAATTAGCTGAGTACAGTCGAAAAGCTCACGTACCTACTAAATTATATTGTTTATCTGAAGCGTATTCTATTATTTAATCTGCACGCGGTTCGACGCGGTTTTTAGCATTGATGAATGCATAATTTTCTGTTACCGGTCTCTTTCCCTTCCTTCCAGGCACAGTATTTCGCATTATATTCGAAGTGAAGGATACAGATGTGGTCACCATCTACTGCCAGGGTAAATTCCACTCGAACTTCCTGCCGAAGATTCCGCTCAGCATGGCGCGATATTTAGTTGCGTGGGCTGATGTGGAAAGAGTCACCCATTGTTATTTTTATATGGGTGTTAAGGTGCGGTTTGCTTTGGTTTTTACTTTTTAGTGCTGCCAGCCTGCCATACACGAACCGCGGAACAATTGAGAACCGCTGCACCGGAGCAATGTTGCTAGTGGAGTCGATCGCAATAAAATTGCTTGGAGCTGTCGTAAAAGACTGCAGCACGACGGCTTCAATGCCTGTTTATGTTCATTTCATACAATTAAAATGGGGATCGGGAAAGGTAGTTAGAGCGTTAGAGAGTCTTGGCGACACCAATACTCTGCTGACGGCATCAAGGTGAAATTTGACCGCACGCCAATTGCAGTTTGTGGTTTGTGCAATGGGAACGTCAATGTTGTGTCGAAATTGCTGATTGCCTAAGATGTTGACACAGAGTGTTCCAAGCGGTTCGTGTATGGCAACACTTACCTATGCATAAAAAGTGTGCACCGTAATCACCGTATGGATGGAAAACATATTTATTTACTAGTATATTTTGTCTTAAACCTACGTACTCAAAATCACGAAACGAGACGAAGCAAATTTAAGTGCGGGTATGAGCGTAGTAGCGTTTATAGCGCTTAATATTATATTACCAAGGAAGAAACAAAGATGGAAGACATCATTTCTTGTGTCATAATAAAATTGAAGCAATATACCTAAATCAATTTTAGATTTCGTTACTAAGATACCTCTATGAAAACATTACAGGGTGGAGACGAAATGGTCGGTGGTGGATTTTTGGGACCGCCGTCACCTCGGCCGGGCATCACTCCTGCCGTAGGCGGAGACGGGAAGAGATGGTAGGTTTTCACATGAGCTTTAAAATCGTATAAATAGACGCAGTTATGCCATAAGTAGACTTTAAGTAAAGTACTTAAAAGAAAAAACCTTTCATTAACGTCTTGCAAAATTAACAAATACCTGTAGTGGAAATTTGTTTGCGCTTGCTCGTAAAGTACGGCCGGCGCGGCGGGTCTAGGCCGGTCTGAACTTTGTTCGGATCGCTGCGCAGAAGTCAATTTTAGGGTCGAAATGGTGGCAAGACGCGCGGGGTGTCACTTTGAGCATTGTTTGTTTCAGTCACACGCTCAGTGTTCGTGTCGCTATCTCTCTCTATAGTACAGTACATGCGCACTATATCCGAAAGCCTAACTTCAGAGCGGCCTAGAACCGTCCTATAACCGTACTATACGTCAATTTATTAGTTCACGTCATACGGACATAAAGATAGTTAAACATTGTTTCCAGTCCTCGAGTACACAGAAAATCATCCCCTGGCTCCCCGCAACTACACTCCTCTAACGAAAGCTCAGACGAAGAAATAAAGCAGAGGCCGAAGACAGAGGGCCGAGCCGATAAATATTTTTACGACGCTCTTATGTGCCAGCCTCCGGAGACAAAATTCGGGGCACCCGAATCATTGAAATATAGACGAGATGCTTCACTGGCCAGGTCGAAAGCCGATTACAGCAGAAAATACAGAGAAATGTCAGACTCTGAGAAGAATGATACAGATATATCAGAAGAAGTAGCATCAAAAAACATGGACTCCACCGTGGCGGAATCGGACGATGCCATAGCAGAAATGGGTTATAAAAAACGTGGCAGACGAAACAAGTTCGCGCCATTCTCCCAAGTTGTCAACTTTATGGGAAAAGGCGCGAAAAGAAATTAGATTCGGATATTTATGTTTTTTTAAGTTTGTATTTGAACATTTCTGTTTTTATGAGTGTAATTTCTTAACAATTAAATTATTTTTCTGTAAGTATAAAAAAGAAATCGTTTTGAACATCCGTGTTTTCCTGGTTCAGAAAATTTATTTGGTAAGTTACAGTTTCACCAATAGGTATGAAATAAAAAATTAAGTTTTTGGTCAAACTATGTAGGTATATTTCAGCAGTATTGTTTTCTAAGATATTTATATTACAATTGCAATCATATACGATGCGTAACTAAAGTCTATAAACGTAAAATATTATTGCCAGAAAGTATGAACTAAACAATAACTTTTAAAGAAAATAGTAACGTCAGAATCAGAAAAGATAACTTTTAAATATCGAACAGAACTAAGTATTACAAGCTCGATTTACCTTTACTTGTGCCGCGGTATGTATAATACTAATATATATCAATTAATTAAACCATGTAACAGAAGAATCAATATTATTCCAAATCTGCATGATATTCTAATGAATATCGAATTCAAAAATGTTTTTGTTCACTAGTCTACTCCACGGATATTTACTCAATGGCGTTCTAATGTATCCGAACGTATTAAGGCAGATACCACCTTAATAGTGAAGACTTCAATAAATTATATTTAAGGTACTTATAAACAACATCGAAACAAAACTCATGTTACGTGTTAAGACAGGTTATTTACATCAACTGCCATTATTATTATACTTACATATAGCCGGTAATAAATTAAAAACTAGTTTAATAACACGAGTCCTTTACGGCTTGTTCAGATATACGCAATATCCGCTGTGGGATGTGAAAAGTATCCGAGGCCTGGATAACGCGGCTATTGTAAAACATCCCATACCGTCTAGGCAGACGGTATGTTTTCGCTTGACGAGGGATATAGGTTCAGTTCTAGTTATTGTCTACAGTGGACGACAATCAACATACGTATATCCGTAGCGGATACCGCGTATATGAATATGCCCTAATACATTTTTGCTAGTATATTTACACAATAACATGAGTTTTCACCTCTTCGACAAATTAAAATTCCTTGTCTCGTTTTTTAACTAAACATTTAAAAAGTTTGTTGATAAAAAAAATATTTTTGCAAAAATACATCCTAGTTTTATACGATCTCTACAACCCTGTACTTAGATCCATATCTTATCATTATTCTAAATTTACAAATATTTACAATATTTTGTGTCACACGGACACCACCGCACAACTCACTTTTTAATCGGTCACTCATACAATTAATTCCTTCGAAATGCGGATTTTTTTAGCAAAACTGTATTTTTGTAACTACAATTTGCAATTTGGTTACGTCGTTTATTAATTAAAATGAGATTCTTCAAATTCAAATAACTTCACTGCATACGCAAATCCTACTTAAATCAACGTACGGTGTAAACCTATAATTGGCGGAATAGAATACGAAATTAATTTTGAATTTCACGACAATTACATAATGGTTAAATACTTATTACTTACATAGATGTGCCGTAATTCAAATTGCCTCTCAAGACTAATCAAAATTGTACATCAGTGTTTTAATTGAAATTAGATTCATGGGATAACACATAAAGTAATTGAATTTTCCTTTATTTCATGGCGTCTGATTGATGATGATTGTAACAATTTTACATAATTATTATTTTATCATTTTAGTAATTTGAAAAGTTTTGTAGAACTATCCGAATTTGCTTGACATTTTGGAAACGTCATACTGATTACATTAGTGTTGCCAGTTATATGTTACTCACCCGAATAAAATGGAAACAAAAATTTTCTTTAATTCAGACATCAATTTTAAGCTTCTGAAATTGTGATTTACTAGTTTTCATGTTTTCAAATGTAAATCGAGTAAGTAATGGATTTTAATGGTAATATTTAATATTAAAACAAGTAATGTTTCTGAAAATTGCTTAATATCTATATATTGTATAATTATATTACTGTACATAATAATTTAAGGATTCTAGCTTTTGACAAATTCGCAAATAACATCGGCATGGTTCTCCTTCACGCCTATCGATACTAGCTGACTCTTCGACACAAGGTAAAGTGATTCCCCGTCAATTTCATGTTCCTGCAATACCGATATCGTGTCGTGCCAGTTGTATTTCGATAAATGTATCGCCAATTGCTCCACCTGAAAGTGTTTTCATTTTATTTATTTAAACTTTATTGCTTTAAACATTACGTTAAAGATAGTGTCACTGAAACGGAACGTTTTTAAGTACAAGAACACAAAAATATCTTAAATATATACATACCGTCCATGATTTAACAGCAGAATGTTTCAGATCAGTAAACGGGTTACCTGAAAAAACAATTTTGTTCATAAGAAATGCGTCGCCTCATTGTTAAGACCAATATAACAATTTTATGAGCAGCAACAATATATAATTTCAGTATTCAAAAATAACAGGTCTTACCGTTATTCATTTCTATATCTTTCTTGTCGTCACCATCAATTTTCAGTCTTCCATTCTCACTTAAATTTAAATGTGATAGATCTGGCACTTTGTCCGGCTTCGTATCTTTATCCTCAGATAGATCTTCCTTTACATTTGCCTTCCCTTTCACTCCTGTATTCATGCCTATCGACTTCTCTTTCAGTGGTAATCTTATCTGAAAATCAATTTATATGTTCGTTATCTTAACGAATTCGGGTATAATAAATATCTGATTTAACTGAAACATTATCGCGTAGTATTTATTAATTATTATTTGTGTTAATTAACTCTATTAATGTGTGATTTATTCTTTACCGACACCAAAGATAGCTTATTATTAAATATAATTTATAAGACTTATTAAATATGATTTAAGATAATGAAATATAAGAGACTTATTAAATATAATTTATAAGACTGCTATAATAAATATCCCACGAATATATGTTTAGAACTATTGTTTAGTTCAATCGTTTGAAGATTTAGCATTGTATTTCCTAGCCAAAAGGCCCGATAAACATGTGCGGTATCTTCTGCCGTTGTAGGTAGCGGTATTGCTAGGCGGTATGGACTGTTTTGCAACACCTTAAAGTCTGTCCTTACGTTACCGTCGTCGGACCCAACGCGTGGCATTTTCATGTTCAGCCGTTTCCATCGAGCGTTCGAGACGGGTTTCTCCGGAGTCAGCTTAAAACTATCGCTTACCTACTCGGATACCGCTACCGACAGCGGTATTGGACACAGCGCATACCTGAACAGCCCTGAACTGAATAAAAATAAATTGTAATACTTACAGGAAATGCAACATTTGATTCTTGAATCACAAAACCATCTAATACATGAGTTAGAATATAATCTTTGTCGTTTTTTAACTTTATTTCATTCGCTTCAGTCCCTTTTAAGCGATGCATAGAATCACTGAGCATTTTCTCTTCTGCACAGCGTTCTACGACTTCTGGTTTCTCTTCCTTAACTTCTTCAGTGATTTTAAGTTTTTCTTCTATCTTAATGTCCATTTTATCGTTATTTTCTTCGATTTTCATTTCAACATCAGGAATATTTTCAGGTTTAACTACTTTTTCAGTAATATTCTCTTTTTTTGACTCAATATTTTTGGTTTCATTTGCAACTATTGAATTTGTAATAACTGGAGCTTCGACTTTATCAGAGAGCACTCTACCAAATCTAGCTTGAGTAAAAACTGTATTTCTAACTAGTTTTTCTTTTTCAACTGGCGGCGGAGCACTTACATTAGGCGATGGGTTATTGTTCGTAATATTAGTTACTGTAATCGGAGGTTTCACTGTTGGAGGTGCAGTATGAATCGGTTTTGCTAATTCCTCTTTTATTTTGGCATTTTGATCTAATGGGCTAATTTGTATCATGTTCCTATTATTTGTACTAATTTTAGGATTTATTTTCATAACAGGATTAGTATTCACTCCAATTTCATGGGTGTTTACTTTAGTTACTGAAACTGAATGTGATACTGTTGGATTTTCTATTCGTTTAACCGTCATACTATTTGTAGATGTAGGGTGAGTAGACGGAATGATTGTAATTTTTCTTTGTAAATCATCAGGCGATTCACTTTTTCTTTTTCTGTTGAATTGATGATTACTACTTCCGCTATCCACTTTCTGGTAATTTGAATTATTGTAATTAGTTTGTGCAATAATTCGATTACCGTCTATAACGTTCGGGTTTTGATGTATCTGGATATTCATATTTGGTTGAACAGTCATAGCATTTGTTGGTACATTACTTCTAAACTGCTGGGGTCTCGGTTGTATAGGCCGGTAAGAATATGTTTGATTTTTAAGAGCGTGGTTAACTGTGTTTGGTATATTTTGTTGAGGCACTTTTTGCATAATTGGCACTGCTTTCCGTGGTTCTATTTGAACATTGGGTGCAGAGCTTGTAAATGTGTGTGGTATTTGATTAGATGTTTGAACGACTGCTTGTTGTTGCATAGAACTAACTTGACCAGTATTGTGTTCCAAATTAGATGGCCTATGGACCATATTAGGCATTGGTATCATAGCGATAGTGTGATGAGGGGGCGCTCGTGCTAAATTCATTTGATGTGCCATTGGATGGTGCGACAACTGTCTGTAGTTCTGTTGCGTAGATATTTGAACTTCTTGAGGCTTATGTGAATTATTTGGCGTTTCAGTTACAGTTTTAGGAACATTCGGAATTTGTCTATTATTAGCACTAATAGGAACATTAGCTATTTGATTTTGAACTACATTCTGTACGTTTATCCCTGGATTCACTTGCACATGGCTAAAATTGTGAGCCACCATTCTCTCATTTGGCATTATTTGAGCAATATTGGCTTGCATTTGAGACTGCATGTTGGCAGGAACATTTCCCATTTGCAGTGTTCTGATCTGATCTTGATTTTGTGCTAACATCGGATGCTGAAGAACTTGTTGAAATCCGTAGTTTTGTTGTAAAAACATTTGATTTTGTTCTAACTGATGAACTTGCGGCATATAACTGTTTGGCATATTTTGGACGTAGATCACTTGTTGGTTTTGTACTCTGTTCTGTGCCCATGGTGGTTGATTTTGAGGATTTATGACAATGGTCTGATTAGGCTGGATTTGATCTCCTGGAATGAAAAGTTTGTTTGTTAATGCTTTTTCACACATCTTTTAAGACAAGGATAGATTGAGCAACTTACACTTTAAAATACCTCTTGACGCCACATTGTCTAATCTAAATTTATATACTCTGTTAACTTAATATGTTATGTATCATAATTATATTAATTTGTTAATATATACCCTCATCTACTTTTTCGTACTAACTTCTTAAAGGTTGTTTAGAAGAGATCGCTGCCTGAGCTATAATAGGTACCGCCTTTTATTACCATTTTTGTACATTCATATAACTCGTGTAATCCTATATTATGTGGTGTACAATAATAATGTACCCCAAATAACTATAATTACCTGGTTGTACTAAGATCTGGGTTTCATAAACCAATCGCACGGGACATAGTAGCATCTGTTGCTGTTGCTGTACTTGATTGCTGAAAATAAAAAAGTGAAATTTTAAATTACAACATAATATGTCTGACTCAAAAGTAAAGCATAATTTAATCATACTCGGAGAAAAGTTTAACATGCTTTGCATATCAATAGAATATTTTAAGCAGAAATAGGTAAATTTTTATGGCAACATTTAAAGTCTTAAGGTGATAACAGACTAGTCTTTTCGCTATAAACAATGACGAAACGATAATAATTCGCAAATATTGCGCGAAGTAGTTAAACTGTTCAAAAAAAAGTATTTGCGTATCAATCATAGAGACACTATACATATAATTTGCATAAAGAAAAATGAAATTTAGCGTCAATATTTTACTAACTTTACATAAAAAAGTTAATACGCCAGCATTTAAATAATACTTTGCCGAAAAAAAGGAACAATTTTCGCTTTTTGCAGGTAAATAGGTAAATACCCATAACAATTCATAATAAACCTTATTTCTAATCTTGTATCAAACTTCTATACAATTAAGTACTTGTAGATAAGAATGGGCTTAAGACCGCTTACATGATTTAAAAATGAATTATCGATGGTCATAAAATGACACGCTATAGCGAAAATAGTACAGGTAATTTTTTTTCGTAAAAAAGTATTATTTTGGAAGGTATTATCTTTTGTATGCCATCTGTTTTAACTCACATGGCAGTTGACACTAAATTGTTTACATTCAAACGCAAATGTGTTATTACACTCAAATCATAAGCGTTATAATTTTATAATATTACTAGCCAATAGTTTAATTAAATAAAGAAGAAACAACAAACATATTTACCCAGCCTGTTCTTGCTGAAACACGGGTTGCTGCATCTGAAAAAAATAAAAAATCTATTTACTACTGGCAACACAGAAGCGATCGAACTTTGACGTCCGACAGTACGAAACGTACGTATTTTTATTCTGTGAAGTGTGAACTCGAGTCTTGACGTCTGTTTCGTTTTGATATGATAATATTGACGTGTTTGTGAGTGTCCACTTAGCTTCCGTTGTTTTGTTTATGTCATGAATGATAAACTTGTTTTGTTGTGTTCGAAGGGCTTGTCTGACTTAATTGCAAAGAACGTTAAAATGGTGATTAACATATATAAAAATATACTAATTTGTCTGTCAAAAGATCGCATAAAAATGTCATTATATTTCAATGCGATATTCTGAAACAGAGTAGGCACGGATATTATTATCGGATGGGACAAAGATTGTTTATGTGTTACCAGATATCCAGATATATAGTACGGCCGGCGGTTCTAGGCCGCTCTGAACTTTGTTCGGATCGCTGCGCAGAAGTCAATTTTAGGGTCGAAATAGTGACAAGACGCGCGGGGTGTCACTTTGAGCATTGTTTGTTTCAGTCACACGCTCAGTGTTCGTGTCGCTATCTCTCTCTAAAGTACTGTACCTGCGCACTATATCCAAAAGCCTAACTTCAGAGCGGCCTAGAACCGTCGACCGTACATATTTATATTATGCATATTTTGGCCATCTACTTTTTCTTTTGACCTTGTGCGGCCTTATCTTACAAATATAATAAACGAATTAAAAGCTTAAAAATAAGCGTTTGATATGCTTTTATCGTGTAACCAGCCAGTGTTATTTTTTAAACAATTAACTTGTAATTTATATATTCTTAATTTGAAACGGAAAATTACAAAAAAATATTTTATAAAAATATCCGGGCTTTCATAGATAAATATGTTCATGTTTTTTAATATCCAACTAGTTGTCTGAACTTTTCATATTTTGAGATGGTAACCCTAAGTTGACATATTAAAATTATTAGCCGCTTGATTAAAACGAGTAATAATAATTTCGGAATCGATTATATGTTAATGTTTCGTTAAATAAAGTGTTAGTTCAGAAGACGAAATAAGTTATTTAATTTTTGAATGTAAGGGACGTGTTTTACGGTGTGAAGCTAGACTGTGTAGGATAAAATACTCGCGTTGGTTGTAATCAGGGATGTAATGGCGCTCTGTAACGGATATCCGAAGTAAAAATCTATCCGTAACTGCAATCGAATCAGTTATGAAAGTTAATTTCGGATAGGGGTGATTAGGGTTCGTAATATTTTTGATGTGAAAAATCTATAGGCGAGGCGATTAAATTGAAAATCTTCATCAAATAACTATCAGTGTGCTTATTAGTTCCCAAACTCATTAAAAGATGGCAGTATTTACGTATATGGATCTAAAATCTAGAAAATTATACTTGATATTCTTACCACTGATAGTTTTATGCCATCTAATAACAACAACTTTTATGAACAGTGACATCTATTAAGTAACTAAATGCTACGTTACTGTTATATAGTGTTGACAATAATCATTAGATGTCGTATCGCCATCTTTTGATTATTTTTTCATCATACCATATTTAGTACCTGTCATAATCTGTACTTTTATGCCTATTAATTGTACAAAATAATTTTGATGTTTCACATCTGTAAGCCCGTAAGCCGTCACGTGATTTAAAATAATTAAGGCCGTTTCAGATATATGCGGTATTCGCTACCGCTGTCGGTAGTGTACAATAACGCGCGTTATACCAGGATGGATGCAGCGGATGATGCGAAACATCCCATACCGCCTATGTAGGTGGTATTTTAAGCTATTGCATAGCTTTTATCGCGGGCCTTGAGCGTGAGGACTGAATCCAGAAATTCCGTAACGAAAAAAACCTAACACCCCCAATCAGCGTCATCTAGTACCTTAATACTAAGGTATGGTACATATGTTTTCTACAAACTAGATGGCGCTGTTCTGATATAACTATATAACTTCTAATAATTATAATTGCATAAGTTGATAAAAAATGCTATGCAATAGCTTTACCGCGGCAGTATCCAAGTGCCACATTTCGGTTTTATGTTTTTTTGCATGACAGCGCGAGCTAAAGGTAAGCGTCCATAGTTCTACGTCAAATACAATAGACGCATCGGATGCCTTCTATTGTCTAGCGTGGACGACAATAAACAAGTTTCGTTGCCTAGCGGTAGCAAGCAATATTTGCCGCAAGGAATACCGCTTACTCACTCGGATTTCGCTACCCACGGCAACGGATACCGCGTATATCTGTTAGGCCCTAGGGCGTCGAAGCACAGAGTAGTGGTCGAAGTTGTCATACAAATAGGGATGGCAATTTTTATGATACCGATTACCGATATCGATTTGTTTGTCATCGTTTTTGACAATTATTATAGTGTAAATTAGCGTTTTACGCAAACTTAAGTAAGAGGTATCGCTTCAAGAATGTACCAGGACTATATGGTGCATATGAATTAAACGAGTAACACATACGCAGTGAGGATTACCAGGGAAACATAAATATGAAAGACATCTACAGCTTCGATGTACTGACTTGACTAGACTATTTTAAAGTTTTTATAAAATTTCTCAAAAGTCGTCACCATAGAAATCATGGGGAGATGTTCTAATTCTAATGCCAGTATAACGGAGTCATGTAGTACCAGAACTGCTCAATAGATGTCAGCCGTTTGCGAAGATTGTATTATTCAGTTAGTATTGTAATTCAATACGATTTAGTCTTTCCAAGCATAGATTAACAACATTGTATGGTGCCCGTGTTTAGGTATTTTTATATTATTTCACCCTATAGGTAACTTAGCACACTGTCGATGTTTGTTTTATCAAGTATTAACCTAAAATTATTTTTAGGAAGTCATAAGGAAGGTGGAGATATAGGTAATTCAAGGAAATGTCTTAGACATTTTGTTGTTTTTAATTACAAAATTCTTATTAATTGCTAATTATGAGTTAATTACTTAATTTACTGTTTGCCTACGAACATTTAAAAATAGGATTTTGTACGTTAGATTGAACTTTGAAAAATTTATAACTCTGATGATTAATATAAAAATGAACAACAATGTTAAACTTTCAAGTATAATGGTAATTATGACGTCATACTCTTATCACGTTACATTATTTACAAGGCATAATTTTAATGATCAAGGGCATATTCCAATCAGTAGTTACCAGGCTGTCATAAAGGAACAAGATGAAGTTTTAAAAATGGGGACCGCTACCTCACCCGAAATCCGGGAATCGTCCATCCCTCTCTAGTACCACCTCTCTCTCCTGCACCCCGACCTGCGCTCGCAATGCAATGAAAGGAGCACAAAACCCATTTCAAATCTCCATTTTCGTTGATCAATAGAAAACTATTCTAACAAAAGGTGAGGACTCTAATCAGTTGTATTAGGGTTCATTTTTATTTGGCCTCTTATATAAATAATGTTGTTGGAATTTGGACTCCATTTCTATATAAATAGAATTGCTATTTACTTGCGATTGGTTGTCCCCGGACGATAAGATATCGTAATATGGTAGTCCCCTTCGAAGGAAGGACGGCAGACATTTTTTGTTCTAGTGACGTGCAAATTTTTTATCGATAAGTGTAAATAATCCAATTTTTTATTATGTTATCCACTCAAAAAGATAGTAATTGTCTGATTAAGTACTTTATTAATATTTGTCGTAAAACACAGGCACACTGAATACACAGTGATAAATGTATTTTACACTACAAAATTTTACTTTACCTATTTTTTTTGTAAGAAACAATATAAATTAAGGACTGCGCACAGTACAACGACTCCACGACCGACAGACGAGAACGCGACTAAAACCTTGACAAAGCTAACATTCAATTATGAGCCTTATATCTTTGAAGGTAAGGTTGAATTTCGAACTTATACTTAATATACCTATCCGGCTCGCCCTACACCCATAGCCGTTCCGTTTCGAGACCAACGCGTCGACGACTCACCGTAGACGAGTAGTCCACGCGTCGACCGACACAATGACGTAATGTACCTAGAACGGAACGTCGGAGTTGAAACGGAGTGGAGACGGAGTCGAGTTGACGTCGATGAAGCGTTGATCGCGGAACGGAACGTCGGAGTTGAAACGGAGTGGAGTCGGAGTGGAGTTGACGTCGAGTTGGTGTAATGTGCGCACTCCTTTATTATGTTCTCGTATTGGTGCAAAATTATACTGTAGTAGGAAGTAATATTTCAAAAGTTAATAATTATTTTAATTTTCAGTCGTACCGTAATGCCTGAAACGATTTTGATGAAATTAGGAATATAATTAGAGAAACAATATACTGGATCTAGCCGTTACGTAGTGTCACGGGATGATGCAACTTTAACCAACGATTTTTAAAATAATTAAATTTTATAATGGTTATTTTTATTTGTCTCTTGTTTTAACTGACTTCATAAACTTTTATATTGTGATATTATTTGTGTTACAGTCGAGATTTTAAACGCAGCGGGATTTCACAAATTTAAATAGCAAAATAAAAGCTTTAAATGAATTATCTTTATCTAAATAATTAATAACGATATATCTATAATTATAAAGTCAATACAGAAATAATTTATGATAGCATTATAGATATAAATAATGTCTCTAAGGCACAACAAACATATCATCACATTTTGATATAATAAAAATGTATCGATGTTTGAATATATCGACAAAATTTATCGAAAAGTACAACACTAAGACAAATGTAGAGCGCCCTGGGGGCGCACCAAATCCCGACTATAAATAAGTCACACGGATTAGAATGAGAAAGGTATACAAAACCGCCCACACGTTAGAAAGAGACAAAACATAAACCCAATTAAGGTGTCCTGCATGCCTGACAGTTGTGAGAAGTTGGGTAAATTACTTTTGCCATAAAAAAAAACATTAAACTAATTTACCACAAAGCATATTCCTATAAATTATTTTTAATATTGCATTTGACAAAATAAAACTAAAATAAAAAAATATATATATTATTAAATAAAACACAACTATAATCATTAAAATAAACACCAAGCAACACGGAAAATAGTTGGAAAATATACTAAAATGGTCGTAAGTGACGTCACACGACCGAAAACTGAACTTATTTTAGTGCAGCTACTTGTTTGTGCAGTCTCATCAAGTATTTCCGTCGAAACATCCAAATTAGAACAGGCAGCACTGAGTATTATTAAATATAACACAAAACTTCACTCACCATGGCAAAATATTCGCACACAACACTTTGTAACAGCCAAAAAACTACACGAAATGAATTAAAACGCCATGAATACACTCACTCCGGACATCTTTCGAGACGAAATGGTTGCACGAATAACGCACAAGCGCGTTTCGTTTCTGAATGATCCCTGTACCACGAAAACTCCAGCGACAGCACAACAACGATAAAATTCCTTGTAGCCGAACGAAAACCGTATCGATTTTAAAGAACCGTACGCTTCGTGGTACCGGTTAGCCCTAACCAATGATAATGCAGTGAATACAAACGCTCCGTATTGGACAGAACGTGTTTCGAAATTCAAACACGTGCCATGACCCCAATATCGCGTCCGCTCTTCGTTCGCATTGAGTGTGATATATTTGTCTTTTTCTTGCTAATGCTAAAATCGGATTACGATAGAAAGAGAATGTCGAAATCTTTTTCAGCGTCAAATCGACTGGTTGAGTAAGAAATGGCCTTTGTTTTAGCCTGTTATTGAATCATCAACTTTGTACGAAAGGAATAAAGCTTAAAATAATAATTTTATGAGCTGTGGTTAAGTAGATCTGATGTCATCTTTGTAGAATGGCCGATGTTTATATAAATAATTCACTCGATTTAATCTTATCTGTATTGTATTATTGCTAAGTATTATGTTCATTTGGTGTCAGATTTCTGTATAAAATGCAGTTTCTTTTTTTCTCTATGAATGATAATGTTTGAATATTATACAATGTATGGTAATTTTCTCGAAATGTAACTCAAGTAAGTGTTGTAACGTGGTAATTATTTTCGTATCGGTTACCAAATTTTTGTTATACAATTTTCGGGATTAAAACCTGTCTTCCATTGAAATATCTGACTAGTTAAGTAAGCAGTTTCTAATTTTGTAGTCTTGCTTTTATGCAATTCAAATATTTCTACTGTTCAAGGGTATTCAAGATATACCTACTTTATCGTTTTATTTTGTATGTAATCTGATGATGTAGTACTTAGGTAGGATAGAAGTTGTATTAGGTAATAATTCAGTGATCCATTTTGCCACGACCATGATTATGCAAGCATGGTTGTATTTCATAATTTTTTTCACAACATGCCCTTATTTTTTGAATCCTTCAATTAGAAATAAATATAGGTACGTTCATGAAAAACGAGGTTCTCGGGAAATTTTTGACTGTTTAGGTATAAGTTCATGACAGTTTGTTGGATTCATATTGCCAGCTACTTAACCAGACCAGATTAAATTTGGATGTAAATCGTACGGATATTTAACCGTAAGATACAAATGACCTATCGTAAATTATCGTACGTAAAAAATAGCGTCGTGTGTGTTTTCAGCAAGGTGCAACATTTGGCTTGAATTTCAGGACAACTGAACACGTTGATATATAACAAACAAACAAAAACCGCTACACACTCATAGTCCCACACTAGGACTCCCTGTGTCGCGGGTGCCATGGACAACACACAAGACAAGACATACACCCAGACCAAGAACGGAAATTTAAATTCGCCATTAAAATTTCCGCCTCGCTGGGAATCGAACCCGGGACCCTCGGAACGGCGATCCGGCGTGTTAACCATTGCGCCATCCGGGACGTCTATGAAGACGGTCGTATATGAAGACGTAAAATTACATTACAATGCAATAAGACCTGGGGTCGGCTGTTTTAGCGCCAAAGATGAATCGTACCTAGTTTCACTTCATGGCCACACACTGCAATAATTTTTAGACTCGTCTTCATATATCAGGGTCTTCAGTTGTTCTGAAATTCAAGCCAATTTTTGCATCTTGCTGACAGCACACACGACGCTATTTTTTATTGATTTAAGGCAGCAAACGAGCATGCAGCACCACCTTCCGCTGCCGCCCATGACAACTGTGACCGACTCAGAACAAGACTCATAATTATGGGGACTGGGATAGTTAGTCCGGTTAGGTGACGGTATTAGAACATTAGCTGGTTAGTTTGTTAGTAAATGAGGACTGGGACAGGGACTGTTAGTGAAAGTTATTCCTGTTAGTAGTTGTTAGAAAGATTCGCGTTATAATTCGGTCACAGATGCGTTGCTACCATTGATGACTGAGATCAGCGACTGTTAGTGATAGTTATTCCTGTTAGTAGTTGTTAGAAAGTTTCGCGTTATAATTCGGTCACAGATGCGTTGCTACCCTTGATGACTGAGATGGTCACCTCTAAAATGTTTAACCGGCTCATTATAATTTATTGCATCATTAAGTCCATTGGGAATAGCTGGGTTCGAACCTACCCAGTTTAAACACCATGGTAATCAGGCATGGTAGTAGGAACTTTAGGTAATAAGAGATCTTCACTTCCTGGATTAGTGGTACATGCAATTGCACTTTACTGGAGAAACGAACTGACTTTTAGGTAAATTTACATTGTACGCTAACCTTGTGCCTGCTTACCTAATATCGGCTTGGCCTTGTTAATAACGAGCCCAAGGAAAGATCCATATTCAGTTGCAGGAATCCAAACTAAATCTAAAATGATCTTTCTTTTGAAACTTTATATAATTTTGAGTAATTTTGAAGATGGGTAAGATCAATGCGCATGGGTTTATATCCAGAAGCTTGTGTCAATCCTGGGTAAGTGGTCGGTGAAGTTAAACCACTGCTGCAAATTTCCAGAATGCTGCCATGCTGCAGGAGGGCACGTTGAACCATTGGTGCTAAGTTATAAGTACTTATTACCGGTCTTAAGGCATGTCACGTCGGAGGTATTTAGGTCGTATAAAAACTTTCGATAATGCTTCTAACAATTCGTATTGGAGCATCGCGGGGTATGCTCTAGGCCAGTCTTTCCCAAAGTGGGCGATAACGCCCCCTTGTGGACGCTGAAGACCTAGGGGGGGGGACCTTACCGCCCGGTAAGGAGCCCAAAAAATGGGGGGTGTTGAAGCGGTTTACGCGGGCGATGGTTTGTCATTTGGGGCGCTGAAAAATAATGTTTCAAAGTGGATGGTAGGTGATATAAGTTTGAGAACCTCTGCTCTAGACCGTTTCAATCATAAAGTGGGTTGGGACTGAGACCCACGCTCTGTATTGAGTTATCCATTAATACATTTCGAGCATTACAACCATTGACTTATTATTACTATGGACATCAGGTCGTCTACAAAAATCGCGAAATAAATGTCCCAGTTTCACATCACAAGAGTATACATGTTTACAAGGTAATTTAAACACTAAAATCATAACATCACGGTTTAATTTCGATTGCAGTCGTGAACGCGAAATTGTTGCTCTCCTTGCGTTTTGTTGCTCATTTGGTTCGGACATTTTTTTAGCGCGGACCCGACGTCCATGGTTATAATATAATAAGTCAATGATTACAACGAATACATTTTTCAGGCTTTATCTTTCTTATTTTCAGAAATAATGATAACTAGACCTAAAAACAAACATTTCGTGGAAAACAAATTATTTGGACATGTAGATTTGATCATATTTAAGACTAGCTTATCAATACTATCGACTAGCTTGGGCGATATCAAAACGATAAAAGGATTTCCGTTTTTATAGAGAACTACTTTGAGTGCGAGAAAATTTTACTAGTACTTGCATTGACACACACATTGACTTATTATTACAATGGACGTCGGGTCCTCGCTAAAATGTCCGAGCCAAATGAGCAACAAAACGCAAGGAGAGCAACAATTCCGCGTTCACGACTGCAATTGAAATTAAACCGGGACGTAATGATTTTAGTGTTTAAGAGGGGGTATAAAGCAAAATTGGCAATCGTAGATTCAATTTTTACAGTAGTAAATCAAGTTTCTAGAACCTGAATAAGAACATAGTTATACTTCATTATATTATTGAGTGAATGTAAGAAGCAAAAACATAAAAAAATTAAATTTTCTCGATAGAAAAAAATCACAAAGTTAGGTCTAATTTTCAACCGAAATCAATTTATTTTCAATATGGTGCATATTTTTGAGTCAATATTTTAATATATTATGCTAATTAGTATCACGGAGGGATTTGTAGATCGATTTCTAAATCAAATCTATAATTTACGAATTATTTAAATAAAATACATTTGTAGGATTTTGACATGCTCTGTTTCATTAATCAGTCGCCATTGCTCCATTGAGACGCGAAGACTGTGTCAGTCTGCTCGACATGTGAAAAATATTTCGTGGTGTACATTTGTGACTGAGAGCGTAGTTTTTATTACAAAAACAATAATTGTGTGTGTGTGAACTAAAGTTAAAAGACACTAGATCCAACATGGGTAACAAACGGAACAAAATCAACATTAAAAAAGGGAACACAGAAAGCTGAAAATTCAAGTCATGGCTAGTTGTCAGAGGTAAGTTGACAAGTACACTATTTCATATTCAAAATTAGACCTTATTGTTTTAACTTTTGTGCTCACAATATAATGTTGATGTTGATGTTTGATCGCTGAAGCAGCATAGTATATACGAAAAATTCAGATTGTATGTATCATTAATAGTTAGTATAGGTATGTACTTTTAAACAAAATTATTCATAAACATAATTATAAAAATAGAAATAGTGTTGAATGATCAATAAAGTAAGTAAATGTTTTTTTGACATGAAGGAGTAGAAGAGGTATGCAGTACGCCCACTCCTCACTAGTTATGTCTAGATTTCATGTAATACGTGTATTCAATGTTATGTGGGCTTAGTTAGAAAACTTTGTCACAAATTAAGGTTGAGGCCTAAAGTGGAAGAGAGAGGCATGAACCCGCCTATACAGCTTTATCCAAAAGCAAATTTAATTTTGAGTTAATTATTTCCTCTTTGCCCCATAATTTTGTTTTTAAAGCAACACCTATATTTCTGGTAGTCAATTTGATCAATCCCTACAGTAGTTGTTACTTGTGTGTGTTTGAAACTATTATTATATTTTCATTTCAGAACAAGATTTAATCAAGAAAATATTCCAAAATCTATTGATGATGACGGGAACATTACACCAGAGAAGTGCGTATAAATTCATCTGTCTATGTATTGTTTCATTTATTATTTGCTTGTTGTTGCATTGTAACGAATCTACAAAATAACACATAAACTAAACTTTTTTATAATATACTACATACATGCATAGTTAGGCAAAATTACTTTAACAAAAACATAAAATTTTGTATAAATGCATCTTTAAAGCGACTTTTTTATTTACTTCTTAATTGCTAATTGTGTTTTCTTAAAGAAAAAATATATATTTTCAGGCTTACTAAGTATTACGCTTTTACAAAATGTAGAAATTTTAGAACATACAGATCCAAATGCATACTTTATTTTATTGCACCGGAACGCTTGGCATTAAAATAAAGTATTTATGTAATTTAGTCCTATCTAAAACTTTTAACCGATTATAAATGGCGCAAAGTGATACCCGACATCATCAGTTTCAATGTTATGAATTATAATAGTGTTTGACTTTTTTTTTAATTTCAGTACAAGCCTCGTGTTTATGAACGGGTCAAGACAAATATCAAGACTAACGACGATACTAAATACACATGTGATACAAGTCAACGACTTATAATAGACAAGATATATTTTTTGAACAATTAAAACTTCCAACCATGTTTTGGCATTTTATTTTTTCTAGACGGATTTTGGAGTTAGTGAATTAAACTTGATTTCGAATAAATTCATTTTGGTTTTAAGTAAGCTTTGTTCGATTTTATGCTTATTTTTAATCTTCTAAAAATTGTTTAGTTTCATGACTTATGTGTTCTTACCATAACTTAAATATTTTTACTACCCATTATACATTTTTCCTGTTCTCACGCATAATTATATCATCACGCATCATATTTCACACACTGTTTTTTTCCTATATTTTTAAAGCTAACAATTGTCGCTCAAGAAGTTAGTGATTGTCATCTTTTTTATGATATTATTGTCATTTAATTAGTTTCCTTATAATAGTGGCATTTGTAATTTTTCTGTTTTCTGGCGAAGGATTTCTTTCGATTTAAATAAATTTAAAGGATAACTTACTTTATCTTTTTGTAGCGAAAAAATGAAAACAATGTTATCTATAATAAATAAATGTCTGAAAAACATTGTACGTGTTATTTATTTACATGTTATACGGCGTACAGGTTTCATCACGTAAAAATAGAGCAGATATTCTGCTTTGCGAGAATTTAAATGATTTAATGGTCACACCAGTACGAACATTATACTGCCTTTCTTGTCATAAAAGTGATTCAATCGCTCCCTACACTAGGTTTCCAGCGCTATGGTTACATGATGCGACCGACACTACCTATAAATGTTATTAGTTTCAGAAATACAGATAGTTACAGCGAAAAGAATTGCTTTAGATTGATAGATACCTACACAATAATATATTCAAAATTATTAATGACACCTAATAATGTGTTGTCTGCCATTCACTGGCTCTCTAGCTTGCCATTTTTGAGGTAGATGATTCTACATTTATTGAGCCGAAATTTGTCTCATTTTGTACATTATACTGTGCCGTATTCTTGACTGATGCCATGTTATATAATAGCGGCTGTACACTCTCGTGCGAGAGTACTCGCTATGTCTCGTGACGCCTCGGCCGAGACGTCATGGGAGCGAGAGTAGGCGAAACCCCCCGAGACATCACGAGGTGAGGCGAGCGCTACCAAGTACATTCTCATACGAGTGCACTCGGCTAGCAGTCTCGCGAGAGTGTACAGCCGCTGATAAAGTCAGATGCAACCGGACGCGCAACTGCTGCGGCGCATCTATTTGACGGGCGGGGCGGGGCGCGCGGGTGAAATTTGATTTTTTCCTAGCTTTATACCCCCTCTTAATTGTTAACATTTCTATTCTTGCGATGGCTGTGACTGGGATATTTTTTTTCGCGATTTTAGTATGAGATCCGACGTCCATAGTATTAATAAGTCAATGTTGCGTCACGCTCGCAAAAGGAAAAACGTAAACAGACCGATATTAGGGCCATCAAAGATCTGGTAGGTACTGTCTAAACTACAAATTTTCGTGTTTTCAATTTCATTTCTACAAATAACATCATAATTAGGTACTATATAATATTTATTAAGTATTTTTATAGCACAATACACTCGATTCGCTTTCAAAATTCGTTAAATATAAATATCTACCTAAAAAGTACCTACCTACTTATCAGTTAGTAGGTAGGTACGTGATAGCACTAAAAGTAACCTACACTCAGGTTTTAGAACATTTTGTCTGATTTCGTTTTTACCTAGTTGTTTGTTACTCATAATTAGGTACCTACTCCAAAATATAATAATTATCATTTAATTTAAAATACTTTCCGTCAATTCGCACTAGATCAGCGTGGTGGAGTAGTCTCCGGCTATAAAAATATTCAAATTATATTTCATTAATATTATAAACGCACATTGCATTATAATTATGTACCTAATAAGTTCATAAATGTGCAGACGAAAAAAGGTTATACCTTTCTGCCAGTTCTCGGTTGCTAGGCAACGATTGTTGGTAAACATTCTCTTGTGAAGTTGGCTATGGTGTAGGTACTAGGTAGTGCTTTCTCAAAATTACCACTTTGACGTTGAACTTTTAAAAGTATTTAAATTATTATTTTACATTACATTATACTAATAAATTGAAACGATGAATTTTGGATAGGTTTTTTTGTATATTGACTATTTAACGAAATTTTGATTAGGGGATGGGCACTAAATTAACGAGTTGGAATTGAAAGTCAAAAACATTTTTTTAAATTATTAAGTGTCATCACACAAACTATTAAACTGATTTTCAATTTAGAAATAATGTCTTTTTTCGAGAGATACTTATTAAGATTCCCACAGAAAACAAGATAAAAGCTTTTAAATAATTTATAAAATTCCAACTGATTTTCTTAAATTTCACAACAGACTAATAATTCTTAATAAATTAATGAAATACATCTTTCCCAATTTTTCAATATTTTGTAAGGGTAGGTAGGTAAATACTTAAAAAGAGGAAAGAAATATACTAATAAGTATAGGTATTATTATTTTATTAGTCCTGTGAGTTGTTGTTAGTAATAGTCCAGTAAGTTAGGTATATTGTTATTGAGCCTCGTTCTAATTCGGTAACAGATGCGTTGCGTTCAAATCATATTGAATTGAAGTTGGTTTTTGTTTATTTAAAATTTAAATTTCGGTTCACAACGCGTTCAAGATGCTTAAGCGATGGTGTTAAAGAGTAGGAATTCAATCTCCGGCGCGGGGTGTACAAATACAAATTTAATTAGAACGAAACCAAACAAATAATAACAAAAAAATAGCTAAAAAGTAAATTACATATAAGAGTTTACACAACTAACTCGATGGAGAAGAATCTTTTCTTACTCAGAAGAATGGATTAACTGCTTTACAAATAAAACGATTTCTTCTACAATATTGCTACGCATGGTTCTTGATCCTTTGGACCAACACAACAGATAAAAACACTTCTGTTCGAAGAGAGTCGAAAAGAGGGTACTTTTGTGAAACGAACGATACACTGTCTCTTTCTTTATAGGTACTGTCATAAGCAAATAGAGGTATAAATGGAGGGTAGTTATTGTTTCCATTTATCCGTACTTAGTTCTTGATTTGACGTGATAGACCAGTCCTTCCCAAAGTGGGCGATAACGCCCCCTAGAGGGCGCTGAAGGCCTAGAGGGGGGCGGTAAGGAGCCTAATAAGTCGGGGATGTTAACGTTGGTCGTTTTAAACTGGTAAAAAGAGCTTAGAATGTAAATTAAACTCCAGACCAGACTAATATAGCACATTATAATTAAATTAATTAAAGCAACGAATGCCATTGTGGTTTTAATGTTTTGGTAAAGTAAAAAAAATGGCGTGCGCTGAGTAATAATTGACTTTCAAAGTGGACGGCACTTTGAAAGTCAATTATTTTTAATTAGGTATAAGGTACGACTAAGTCAATTTTTTAGACGAAATAAGTTTGACAACCTCTGTGTAAGACGGACCAACAATTATAGACCTTCGCATTTACATAATAAGTAGGTATTAGTAGAATATGATTTTCTTTTGGACTGTTCGAACTAAGTAGGTAGTTAAAATAAAAACAATACCTACGAGTAAGTAAAAAAGTCAAATGATTAAATGAAATCAATTTATTTACAAAACAATAGGTATATTTACAGATTGATTTATAGTAATTTCACATTAGTAGATTAGATTAGTAGATACGCTTTAAAGTTATTTATCTACTCATTGATTTTAATTTTTTTTAATCTTTCGACATTTTTCATTTTCGTCTGATGATTTGGCGGGAATCAAGTTGTCCATTTTTTAATTGTGTCGATTTGTTTTAATTGTTTCTCTCTTAATTATTCAGCATTAATTAGTAGTATATAATCATAAAGATAATATTTTATTCCTTCACCCTCTCTTAGGTTTCATTTTTGGCGGTTTGATAATAGAACCAATGCTTTTTCTTTTCATCATGTCGGATCTCGCTTTGGCGGGAGTTTTCAGTCCTTTCGCCATTTTTGTTTTCGAAGTTTTAGATTTTTTCATTTTTGTTTCTATTGTGGGGTTTTCAGTGGCTTTCTGGCTTTTTTCTTTTTTTTCTACCGACGTCGCAGGTTTTTCCGTTTTCTTTTTAGGTTTTTGCGCTACATCTTTTTCGTTTGTTTTTGGTGCCTCTGCTTTCTTGGGTTTATCGGCATCTTCTGATTTCGTTGTTTTTTTTACGCTTTTTTTAGGTTCCTTTTTCTTTTCTGTCTTTCCTTTTTTGGCGGCCAGTTTAAAAGACCCAGACGCTCCGATGCCTTTTGTCTGAACAATTTCTCCTGTTTCCACACCTGTTTTTATTGATTTCTTGATGATATAATTAAGTTTTTCCGTATCTACTTTATATTTTTCTTCTATAAACTTCTTGATGGCGTATAATGACGTTCCTTTCCTGCTTTTTAACTCAGTAAGTGCTTGAGTGATCATGTCTTTTGTAGTCATCTTTCTTGCTTCCTGATTTTTCTTCAGCATCTCCTCGGATGGACTCTTTGGTGTTTTTTTTGTGATCTTCTTCGGCACAGCCGAATGCAACTCGATATCTGAGCCTTCTGACGACATTGTTGTAATTTCAGACGGTAGAAGAAACCTAAATATTTGTTTTCGTGATCTTAATTATCGCTAAGCAATACCTTATTGACAGCACGTAAAAGTAATTTATTAAAAGGTAAACGCAAATATTTTATCGGAAAGTAGGGTAGATTTGTAAAATAAAAAGATTCGTTCATATGTTCATATGTTTAAGAATACTGGAACGTACTTATAATACTAGTATTTAATTAATAATTCATATAATCGACTGCGTAAGTTCCAAATCAAATTAAATAAGGCAAAGCAATGTGCAAGGATATTAAAAAAAGGTTATAAGTTAAATCGACACGAATGCAACAAGTAATTACCACTTAATTTTATTTATGGTGCGGAATCATCTGGGCTGCAAGGTACATTATTATGGACCATGGTCTAGGCATTTAATCTAAAACCATACGCTAAAACACAGCATAGGGAAAAACTATTCCGTTGATTCCCTGTGATCAGATGACGTGAAACTTCACACTATGAAATTCTAAACAGAGATAAGTAATTTTAATTGACTTTTTCATTGACTTATTAATAATAAGTCATTAATAATAAGTCAATGACTTATTAATAATAAGTCAATGTTTTTTTACAATTTTTTACACAAACTTTATTACCATTTTTACAATAAGTAGGTACTTAATTTAATTACTATTTTCGAGCGATGGAATATTTAGGTACATACCTTTCCATTCCCATGACACACGTTCCCCCGCCACGTAGCGTCGGTAAGTCGTAAGTCCACTTAGAAGTTTTTCTTCATTGACTTAATAAGTCAATGTTTTCTTCAATAAATGGTCCATGGAGCGGCGCACTCTTGGAAATATTAAAAGCGATAGTAAAGCCGAGTTAATTAATTTAACAATATTGTACCTCTCTAAAACAACAGCGAGGATAGGATCAGCAGGAAGTGGTGAGATGAGGTGTGGCGAGCTGGTGAGGTGTGGAGTGGGAGGTGCGGTGAGGAGTCTTCCAAATGCTTCTGTTCAGTGTCCCAACAAAATATGTCCAGCAAGCAGGTCGTCTTCGAGAATAAAAAGACATATGATTTATATTAACAAAGAAATCATGTTTTTGTTATTGAATAAAAACAGCTTGGAAGACGGATCACGAGTAGAATTGAGTATTGTAAGTAGGAAGAGATAGCCCAGCATTATTGCCATCTCTTTCATTTTCATTCTACCCCCATCGAACAATTAACAAAGGTTGAGTAAGTAGGTAAGTAAGTAAATGTAATTTGTCTTACTGTATTATTTCTATGTGCACAATAAAGAATATTTGTATTGTATTGTATTGTATTGTAAGTATAAAAATTATGCCGAATTATGAGTCGTTATTGTAAAAACCTAATACGTACCTACTTACTTAAGTACCTACCTACATCTTAAAATGAGGATGTTTAATAAAATAAGTACCTACCTACCTAGCAGTAATTAGCGCGGTATTTGGCTGCAGTCAGTTTTTTTCTTTCTTTCCTATTCCCTCTTCCTTTGGTCGGCAACGAGTTGGTGACGCTTTGGTGTCTCCGATGATTACGACGACGACGGCGACGGTGGTCACTTACCATCAGGTGGCTCGTCCGTTTGTTTGACAGCCATCGACAAAAAAGTAGATAATCGTTTTTTTTTATTTATTTGAAGAAGAGCTGTGCCCGCGACTTCGTCCGCGTAGAATTTAACAAAAATCTAAAATAAAAGTAGCCTAAGTTACTCCTTATTACATCAGCCATCTGCCAGTGAAAGTCCCGTCGAAATCGGTTCAGCCGTTCCAGAGATTAGCTCAAACAAATAGATAGACAAAAATTGCACAAAAAAATTTTTTGGTGTAGGCACCGTGTATACAGCATATGCATTTAATAAAAAGCGGTTATTTTAATATTACAAACAGACACACCAATTTTATTTATTTGTATAGATTATAGATGACTGATTTTGCTTGACTGATTATAATAACTTTCATTTTAATTATCGTAGCTAATATTATTAATTTACTTTATTTAACTATATACCTACTTTATCTTTAATTTTAACTTTACCTCCAACTTTCACCATCGCACTTCCTACCTCCGTACTGTAATTACTTTCTTGTTGCTATGGTAAATTCTTCAGCCGTAATGGTGTTAAATAAGAACACAGTGCAACTTCCTGTTTAACAAAATGTATTATGCACTTCCGTTACCGTGACGAAATTTTTTTTTTAAATAACCCCTACAACATTTTTCGCTAGTAGGTATTACTTCGATGTACATGTTTCACTTCAATCTAATGGTCTATCGACGGTGAAGTGCGAATATCTTCTGTCGATATTCATAAGTACCTACCTGCCTGCCTGCCTATTATCAAATTCGCTGCGGCCATCGTAATTTTCTATGGAAAAATACACGACGATACGTGCTCCGCAGCGAATGTGTTTTGCATCATGTTTTTCTTTACATAACTATAACATAAGTAGGTACATACCGACCTGTATAGTGTTATGGGTACCACGACAGACCGCCAGCGCCGTTCAACGGGTCCGATGTTCGATTCCTGGTGACGGCGACGACGCGGAAATTTGAATGAGTTTTTCTATTCCCGGTCTGGGTGTGTTCTTGTCTTGTGTTGTCCATGGCACCCACGACACAGGGAATCCTAGTGTGGGGCTATAAGTGTGTAACATTATAATTAACAATAACTTATATTTTGATTTAAACAATTAATCGCTCGTACAGACTGACGCGAATGGCTGCTAATAGGTAGGTAGGTACATAACATTTCTTTATTCACTAATAAACATAGATATAGGCTCAGATCATAGACTTTTTGTTTTATAATCTGAGGATATAGGTGTGAAATAACACTTTAATTCGATTTTTCTTTTAATTGTTTTGATGGGGACGTGCGGGTAGGATATAATAAACGTTAGAATTAAAACGAATGAATGAATTAAAATAAAGTTTCCCTCTCATTACATCTTAGGTATTTAAAAACTCTCATTTTCATATTTCGTAACTCCCATCGTCTCGACCAGCATGGCAATGATGGTGCGTTTGGTGTCCTTGTACGACGGTGACCACCTCGGCTGCTCGGCTGCCGTTATCAATTTTAGTCGTTAAATAGTACATATTATTAAAGTGAAATAACTATAATAGGACGTATACTTCGATGTGATGGAGCAGTATCGTGTTGCAGAACTGACTTTGTAGTTTACGTGTTGAAGGGGTCTTTTTTGAATAAGGAGGGTAGAACCCGTAGACAGAGAGAGTTTAGACCCCAATGGATGGCATCTATTGCACTCACACAAGAAAAGGAACAACTTACGCCAATAACGCGAAAAAGAGACAGAATGATGCGATGTTCTGTCTCACTTTGCGTGCCGGGTTTTTTCAAGGAAAACGCAGTTGCTTACAAGCAAGTTTGACAGCTGACCGTCGAATTTTTCTTGTGCCACATACAATCGTAATTCTCGTGCTGTCTCACGTTGGACGCTCACCAGATGTCTATATCCTTCTCTGTCTAAGGTAGAATTGCAGAAACATCTGAGGGTAGGGTGGGGAATTTACAACCTCCATTATTATTGACAATAGCTTACGAACGTATGTTTTACAACAATAAAATGGTTGTAGTTATTGTAGTAGTTGTATTAAGTATATGTTGTAACGGAGGAATTTTGTACCTCTACTAAAACAACTGCGAGGAGCAGGATCAACAGGAAATGGTCATATGAGGTGTGGGGACAAGAGGTGAGGTGTGGTGAGCTGGTGAGGCGAGGTGTGGAGTGGTGAGGAGCAGGCTTGAGGAGTGGAGAGTAGATTGAGGAGCGGAGAGGAGAGATATTCAGTTGGTAGTTTTTCATAGGTTTCAGGTATTCTAACAAAATGTTACTGGCCGGCGAACAGGCCAACTTCAAGAATAAACAGATGATTAAGAAGAACAGAGGAATTATGTCAATATTGTCATTCCATAAAAATGTATTGTAAAAAAATGGAGCTCGTGTATTTAATTTGCCCTTTTACATTATAGTAGTTGTAAAGTCTGTTTACGGACGATAATTTTACGTGATAACGTCAACGGTTAGGCCGATCGTGCCTCTATCGTTTGTGTCGCGCTCTCGCTTGCACGCTCGGCTCAGACGGAACGTGACAATGACGTCATACTTTTTCATGCGTGCAGCCGGCGTCCATTGATTTATAAGACGTTATCGTTTAATTTTCATTGTAAATATCTAATTATCGTTGAGTAAATATGGCTATCAATAAAAAATAAAAGTCATTATACAATATAAAAATGTTTATTCCAATCAGGCTTTGATTTATACACTTATTCATATAACTAGTATCCCATAACAGAATTCATGCTCTTACGCTACACTTACTTACACTTCAAAGCTGTTTATAAAAGGATTTTTATACACTATTTTTCTGCAAATTATACATTTTTGCAAAGACTTTATAATCTTTTAAACAAACAGTTAAAATAGGTTTAATGTTACAATAATATTTAAAACAATATAATTAGACTACAATAAAATTAAAACTAAAAGTAGAAATTAAAATACCAGATTAAAGAGACTTTGTACATTAAACATGGAAATGCAAAAAAAATGGATTATACACGATATATTTTGGTATTAAATGTAAAACTAAGTACCTAAATTAAAATAAAAAGAGTTTTTTTAACGTTTATTGGTCGTAGCCCATGGATCTCTGCGACTTAAGCCCAATAATAGCCCACAGTTGGGCATCGGTTGCTCGTAGTTGCGGACGCCTAGAAAGTATTACAACTTGCTGTGAGCGAAGGGATTAGGATGGGGTTTAGTGGCCAACATTTCGAAAATTCCTATGCACCATTTAACGACTGCTATCTAGCAATATCAACAGGGACTTGATAACGTGCCCTACAGAGAACGGAAGAGCTCAAGAAATGTTAGCCACTAGCGGTCACCCATCCATCGACTGACCACCCGTTTTCGCTAACTCGGTCTATCACTTACACAGCTGTTTGATGACCTAAGAGGATGACGTAAATACATTTAATAGTTTTTTGCCCGTTGAAATATGACTTATACACATGAACATAATTATACATTATTTATTTTAACAATAAAAATCTATTTCCAACAAACGTATATAAAATAAAAATTTTAATTTCAGCTATGAGTATTGTAAATTATATAACAGTAAAGCGTGATCTGTAAATAAAATTCCTGTTATAACAGACTTAATTTCAAACTTATACAACATGATATATTGATTTAAATTAATCTATTTTATTAATTGAGTGGGTATTGAGCCCATTATGAAATATAACTAAATAGGACTGATATTATTTAAAATATTGCTTTACGTCCGGTGACAAAAAAAAGGTGTCAATTGACTTAATCTATAATAAATCTATAATCTTCGGTAGTTTTAACAAAAAAAAGCTTTAAACATTATAGAAGAGAAAAATATTTTCTAAAGTTAAATCATTCATCTTGGATGGAATGTAGGTCTTACAATGGCTACCTAGTTCAGAATCATTCGTTTTTCTCATATTTTTTTATATATTCCATTGGTCTAATCATTTTTTATACAATTTCATCTCAATTCTGAATGATACATTATATACCTTGTGTAAATATGTGCACTCAATTTTAAAATTTTGGCTACATTTAAAAAGAAAACAACAAAAATATTGAAAACCATACTTAAAACTAATATTTTAACGTAAAAATGCAAATATTTTTCGAGACTTTTTGTCAGAATCCAATCGATTTCTGGCAATAAAATGATAATAATAATAATTATGTACATAAAAACATTTAAATGTAAAAGAGCGTAGGATGCTTTTTCTGTTTCGTTTTCATAATCTCGAGACATGGACGGGTTAAATTGTAGTCACTTTCAGCGCCACCTCTATTACATAAACTAAATGATTTGGTGTCGTGGGACACCAGGTAGGAACGAAGTTCCTTCGGCTACTGTCGCGCCTGCGCACGTCTCATTTAACGCTTTTATTCCACGCATTTTTTCTTACGGTTTTACTATCACATATTTTTCAGTTCGGTCGCCGCAGCAAAACCTATCCCCTCCAAGCCTGCCGTAAGGAACTTCGTTCCAAAAAATATATAGTCGAATTGAAACCTCCACCTTTTTTTGAAGTCGGTTAAAAATTGTTTTTTATTTTACATAATATCAGTTAATGCTTGACTACAATCCCACCTGATGGAAACGCGATTTGAAGTTCAATGTAACGGAAATGAGTGACATAGAGAGACAATATAGTATCAAGAGAGAATGAGATGGAAACTCTAGAGTGACATTATTTCAATTGTGGTATACGCCATTTAACACGCGTTTGTGTGAAAATGTCAGATATACTCATATACATACATACTGACAGACAGACCGACAAATATACTCATATACATACATACTGACAGACAGACCGACAAATATACTCATATACATACATACTGACAGACAGACCGACAAATATACTCATATACATACATACTGACAGACAGACCGACAAATATACTCATATACATACATACTGACAGACAGACAACGGTAGCATATTTGTAGGGTTCCCTTTGTCACCCTTTGTGTACGGAACCTTAATTTTTTTCCTACATAATTATATAAACAGCTTAATTCGGATATTAATTGCACTTAATACTACTCTATACAATACATAAATACAAAATATATAACTAGAATCGTCTTTCGTCAATTACACTAGAATATGTCTATGGTTTTGCTTCACATCAATGCAACTCGTAATTATATATAAAAATTGTCAGTGTCGTTGTTTGAAATATATGTATGTTGCGCTGGTCATGTGGTCCTAGTGTCGGCGTTTATTTAAATCACACTATTTATAGCAACGTAAAGGTATGGTGCTATTGCCAGCGTTTAGCATCTGTTTCTATAAAATCACACTGTTTATAGCAACGTAAAGGTATGGTGCCATTGCCAGCGTTTAGCATCTCTGTATCTATAACCACCTAAGGCTGTGATTCTAGTGTCGGCGTTAATTTATATCTCGGTATCTATATCCGCATAAAGGCTTGGTGCTATTGCCAGCGTTTAGCATATCTGTTTCTATTACCACCTAAGGCTGTGATTCTAGTGTCGGCGTTAATTTATATCTCGGTATCTATATCCGCATAAAGGCTTGGTGCTATTGCCAGCGTTTAGCATATCTGTTTCTATAACAACTTAAGGGTATGTTCCTAGTCCCGGCGTTTATTTATTTCTCGGTATTTATAACGTAAAGGTATGGTGTTTTTGCCAGCGTGTAGTGTCACTGTATCTAGTCATCTAAGGGTATGATCCTAGTGTCGGCGTTAATTTATATCTCGGTATCAATATCCGCGTAAAGGTATGGTGCTATTGCCAGCGTTTAGCATCTGTTTCTATAACCACCTAAGGCTGTGATTCTAGTGTCGGCGTTAATTTATATCTCGGTATCTATATCCGCGTAAAGGTATGGTGCTATTGCCAGCGTTTAGCATATCTGTTTCTATAACAACTTAAGGGTATGTTCCTAGTCTCGGCGTTTATTTATTTCTCGGTATTTATAACGTAAAGGTATGGTGTTTTTGCCGGCGTGTAGTGTCACTGTATCTAGTCACCTAAGGGTATGATCCTAGTGTTAGCGTATCAAAACCTGCCCTTGGCTTTGGCTTCGGCTGCGAACTTCCTCACGTGAACTATGTAATCCAACATTACAGTTGCGAACGCTGCATCCAAGATGAACGGGGGGATTTTACCTGAAAATAATATTTGAATGGTTTGAAATAATGTATGTATACAGCTATCGCTTCAAAAATGAACCCACCAACGCTCACAACAGGGTCAATACGTCCGCACGTGATTGGTCGCGTCAAGGTCACGTGGGCTGAGCGTGATTGGTGTACCGTCGGCGTTGCGCGGTACAGTTTTTAAGCCACGCCCAACGCGGTATACATTTGCGTGGTGTCATTTTTGAGTTCGGTTTACATTTCTTGACATATTATTATTTGTAATGGAAAATAAGTTATTAAAGACGTCAAACGTATGGCTTTTTAATTAAATTAAACGTTCACAAATGTATTAGTGAACGGTAGAATCCTCTTATTGCTAGAAAGTTCGATAAGGGCGTGGCGTGTGGTGGTTACCTTTGAGATCACAGCACATCAACCATTGGAAGACGGTCAACTCTTCGATCTTGCCACCGGGTGTCTGCAGGGTTTTGGGTTTCAGACACCAGCAGCCCACTTTATTGTGACCCCTGCAACGAAAATATAACTAGTTCGAACATTTGTCAAAGGAGAAATCATCACACAGATGATTCATGACATCGAACACGTTACATCGATAGCTAATAAGCTATTATTCGATATAATAATATCGAACTATTATCACATCGAAAGTTTATTACATCGATCGTTCATGACATCGAAAGCTTTTAAAATCGAAAGTTCATTGAATCGAATTTATAACATCGAAGCCTTATCACATCGATAGATCGTGACATCGACCGATTCTCATGAAATTTTGTGTGCTTATCGAGTAGGTCTGAGAATCGGCCAACATCCATTTTTCATACCCCTAAATGTTAAGGGTTGTCCACCCTAAAGATTTTTTTTAAATTTTTTGGACAATTTTTTTCTGCTAATTTTTTTATGGTGTGGCATACAAAAATACACATGATCCCAAATTTTCACTTCCCTACCCCCGCCCCTCAAATTTAAATCGCGCTTTTTGTATCTACATAATGGCGGAACAACGTTCGCGGGGTCAGCTAGTAATATATATGTTTATAGGCTATAAAAAAACTAATACGTGTGCAATTCACACATGGTAGAAGTGAAGTTTTTTTAAAAAAAAAAACGAATACTGTCAGTCCAAATATTGATGTTTTGCTTTGCTTAACCATCGCAAAAGTCGCCGTAAAAGGTATTGCTCTAGGACCCCGACCTTGGAGCATGTAAGCGGATAATGCTTCCAATCTCATTTTCTCCCACGTTAAAATGTGTCGGTCTCCTTTTCCGCTTTTCGTCGCTTAATCGCGTCATTTCCGTTTCATCGAATTCCAAAACACAACGATACTAAAGAAGTATTCACTTCAAAAAAACACCCACCTGACGAGGTCCCGGTGCGGCGGGTACCCGGGCACCGTGACGCTGACGCCGCTGCTGACGTAGCAGTAGGGCTCCGCCCCCGCCCCCGCCGGCCGCCCGTCGCGCGCCAGCGCCGCCGCCCGCCGGAGGATCACGAAGTCCCGCGGGGATATGATCCCCTTGCCGCCGCCCGCCGTCACCTGGTACGACAGGTCGATCCCCGGGGATATCTCCTGGAAACGTCGGTGATTCAACGAAAAGCAATACCTAGACGCTCAGATTATCGAACGAAAGGCAGATAGAGCGCGCAGAACACGAAAGTTAGGCCACCAAAGCGAATACAAATTAAAAAGCGAATACAAACTCGCATTAGTGCTATTCAGAGCGTCGTACTGTTTAGACGTCACGCGTGATTCGTTACTATAACTTAAAAATGACGTCTTGCGTATTTAAACATTGTAAAAGTTGTCCCGAAAAACATAAAAAAGAAGATGGGATATCTTTTCATAAGTAACTATTTTTATTTCACTGTTTTGTTGTATGGACGTCAGGTCTCATACTAAAAACGCGAAAAAAATGTCCCAGTCACAGCCATCGCAAGAATAGAAATGTTAACAAAGCAATTTAAACACTAAAATTATTAGATCACGGTTTAATTTCGACTGCAGTCGTGAACGCGGAATTGTAGCTCTGTTTGCGTTTTCGCTCATTTGGCTCGTACATTTTTTAGCGCGGACCCGCGACGTCCATAGTAATAAATAAAAAGGATTGTGTGGTTTTATGAAACCACGGTAAAAGTGAAACTTTTTTTCACATTACAGACGACAACATTTAAATTAAACACTGACAAAAACAAACAAAATAGCGTGGAGCACTGGCACAAATGAGTAATAGTCTATACACTACACGGTCAGCTGCTGCGAACTATAGGCGCCGCCATATTGGCCTTGGCTGCTCTGACGAGCGCCTTTCACTTTATCCCTACTCCGCGGCCGACCGTCACGCGACATGCAACACACAGACGAAAAAGTTTGAGACGATGTAATAAAAGTTTCACTTTAATAAGTTAATGATTTGAACCCCATACCTTTATAAGTTCACTCTTCAGTATGGTTGGGTTCCACTCCGGCAGTCTCGTGATATTATCCTTGAACTCCTCATACAAAAACTTGGCTGGGCAGTTCACTATCCCCTGGAAATTGACAACACAATTGTTAGTTAATGAAATTTATTTATCTGCGTTAATTAACTAAATAAAAAAAAATATTAACATTTCAAAATTTAAAAACGTCGAAAGCAAAAATAATATCATCTGTTTATTTTACTATTCTATGTAAGTCGAAATATTTTTTTTTTCTATATTTAATTATTTTTTGTAATTACTGAAAAAAAATAACTAAAATTTTGATTTTGATTCAAGCTTGACATGACGTCACGGTGTGACGTATGTGCGATGTCGACACAAGCGTGTTACTGTGTTAGCGTTAATTATCCTACTAATAATATAAATGCGAAAGTTTGTGTGGATGTATGGATGTTTGTTATTCAATCACGCAAAAACTACTGAATGGATTTTGATGAAACTTTACAATAATATAATATAGTTTACGCATCAGAATAACATATAGGCTGTATATTATAAAGATATAGTGTGAATTATCCAAAATACAGGTATAACTAAATCTTTGCAAACGGAAGGAATAAGTTTCCCGAAGCGAAGCGAGGGCGGGTCGCTAGTTATTATTATAATGCCATAAAAAATATCTTCAAACTCACCGTAAACCTATAAACCTTCCCGAATTGTTCAGTCTGTTTGGACTCCACCACATCCCCCTTCTGACTCCCCTTCTTCTCCATTCTCCAGTTGGGCAGGTTGATAATGCGCCAGGCATTACTCATACTCTCCTCCGCGAGTTGTTTATACTCTTCTATCTGTGGACAATGAATCACATATAAGCTTTTAAGTGAAAACTGTTGCACGATTTTCAGTAGAGGGGAAACTTATGGGTCCGCGTCAGCGACATGCAGTTACGTAGCTCGCCCTATATGTACACCCTACCTTTCTTGACTATTCTATACTTAACTCCATAAAGGAGTGCGCACATTACAACGACTCCACGAGCGACCGACGCCAACGCGACCATAAACCGGCGATAAAACCTTGACAAAGCTAACATTCAATTATGAGCCTTATATCTTTGAAGGTAAGGTTGAATTTCGAACTTATACTTAAAAGCCCTGTACGGCTCGCCCTACACCCATAGCCGTTCCGTTTCGAGACCAACGCGTCGACGTTGAGTTGACGACTCACCGTAGACGAGTAGTCCACGCGTCGACCGACACAATGACGTAATGTAACTAGCGTCGGAGTTGAAACGGAGTGGAGACGGAGTCGAGTTGACGTCGATGAAGCGTTGATCGCGGAACGGAACGTCGGAGTTGAAACGGAGTGGAGTCGGAGTGGAGTTGTATTCGAGTTGGTGTAATGTGCGCACTCCTTAAGACTTTGGTTGTCTTGATCGCTATTAGCGATACGACCGCCTATTGTGTGCACAATTTTTTTTCATTTGTTAGTAGTAGCGATATTGTTACTTTCTCATAATGGTGTACAATAAAGTGATATTGTATTCAAAAGTCATGATGGTCACGTCGTCTGTCAAACACACAGCGTCTGACCTCATTCCTCACTACATCAAACAAGCGACATAACTAAGTTATGTATCTCGTAGTAACTTTGACAGCAAAGCGAGTAGCCCCGTTTCATTCCAGATATTAATGTGACAGATAAATATTTTGTTCTCGTGGTCCTGTTGTCTCTCTCTCTCTCTCTCTTTCTGTGTGTTCGTGTGTGTGTGTGTGTGTGTGTGTGTGTGTGTGTGTGTGTGTGTGTGTGTGTGTGTGTGTGTGTGTTATTTGTTGTCCATAACGAGAGAATGTATTAGTGTGTGTTTATTTATTTCACGCACAGTTAACCATTCCGCTTTAAACTCCTCTTCTTCTTGGCGGTTAAAAAGCGCCTTCATCCAGTTTGCGAGAGAGAATCCCCCCTTCGTCATAATGCTCAACTTCTTCTCCAATTCTTCTTCAGTCTTCACCGACTCCAACTCGCGGAGATGTTGCGACATTTCCTCATCCATTGGCGGGTCGGTTGAACCGGACGCCATCTTCCTTTTTCTGACGTTTGAGTTGAATTTCGCGCGTTTTTTAACGTCACTTGGTATCTATTGGTGCTTGTTGTCAATTGACAGTCTCTGATGGACGTCAAATTTCGCGCGTTTTTTAATGTCAAATAATTTTATAACTGGAACTATATTTTTAATGACTTTTGTACAATCGTCAACATAGTGTTTTAAAGTTATAATATAAGAAGTTATCCTATACTGTTCTTATTTTAATATTGCCACACTACGAAAGACAAAATAAAAGTACAATTTGTTCCGGCGAAGGAAAATATCTAGAGGGAATTTGGGAATTCTCCATAATATCTCAAAAACTTCATACAGTCTGCTAATCCTTACTTGGCCAGCGTGGTGGACTATGGCCTGAATCTCTCTCTTGTGAGCAGAGAATCGGGCCCAGCAGTGGGACTCTTATGAATTGAAACGACATCAATGATAAGTATCCGCGTTGATAAGACTTTATAAACATACATAACTCTAACTCTAAGATGTAGGACACTCATAGCCTAATCTGCTATAAATAGCAATAATTTAATTACATTAAATAGACTTTATCAGTGCCCGGGAAATGTAATAACTAATACGAGATAAACAAACCGACTGTCTTATTTAACGTAACCTACATATTATAGAATATGTTTTTTTTTTCATAAGAAAACTGCAATAACAATAGAAATAGAAAAAAATTAAATTGTGTGCAATTCACACTTGGTAGAAATGAAACTTAAAAAAAACTACAAACGTAAAATATACAACGTATACGAACATAAGTAACACTGTATAATGCTTCCTATCTCATTTTCTCCCACGTTAATTCTTATCAATTTAAGTGTCTGTCTCTTTTTACTGTCGCTTTTTCGTTACATCGACTTTCAAATCAGAACGATGCTAAAGAAGTTTTCACTTCAAAAGAAAAACTTATAAAAGTAATATAATATGGATCTGCAGTCAATCTGTATGAAAAGGGACCGCACTCAGTAATGGCCGCAGTAAAACAACGACCGCTGGTTTTCAGGGCGACCCTGAATTCGTGTGGTTCTGCTTGTACATGGTACATCTTATGACCGTATTCAAATCAACACTAAATCTAGCAATACACGCTAGGGCGTACCTACCTGACAGGTTTACCTGTACAGTTAAACTTTACTTATAAGTTATTTTACCTATACTTTTGTAAGTTTGTAGATTGTCAAGAGTACCGAGAAAGATATAGAAAATACAATCTAGAAAAGTTCAAATTCTTATGAACCAAAAATGCTAGCGACGCCGCGGGTAAATTGCTTGTAGCTTATATTTAGAACAAGTTAAAAAACCAAATATTTTATTAAATTTTTTACTTAAGGAAAACCTGTATCTCGTAATAACTACTAACGTAATAACTACTACTACACGTATACTTATCGCCAAAAAACCGTTGTCAACGAATGTACAAACTCAAAATTACTATCAAATACCGGACATCAGCTTTTCTTTTAAATTTTATCAATATTCGAATGCACCAATTCTATTGAACAAGGTACTAAAACTTTAAAACAAAGTGTACCCCAAGTTATAAGTCCAAAATTACTTCAACAAACCCGAAATTATTATTTTACAAGCTCGTAAATACCAATGAAAAAAATTGTACTTGTAGTTTCAAAAAAACTTTTGTAAACGAATGTAGAAACCAATACAATCAAGAATACGACATTGTCTGTACATTGTTTCAAAACGACTTTTATAGACGAATGTACAAACCCAAAATTACTATCACAAACACATTATCTGTCACATTAATTCAAAACATAATCATACAACCGACGTACACGCATATACAAACACGAAACACTTAATCACAAAACAATATTCTCCGCAACAGTATCCGACACGGGCGCCGCGCACCGTTAACTGGGATATACTAAACTGTGTTGGAGCACAAGTGCACAACATTCAGAGAGCACACACACACACATACGGTACACTCGTGTACATACTTCATATTTATAATGTACCAGCATTCCCCCGCGGCGTCGCCTGCCAATTTCCAAAAATTCTTTCATAGTGCTCACATGCGTCACTTGAGGAACCTATATACAAAGTTTCAAGTGAATCCATTGAAGAAGTAAAAATATTCAGGTTATCCCCTTTGAGGGGGAATTCCCAAAATCCTCCCTGATTTTTGCTCCCCTACAATCCCCAAGGAACATTAATGCCAATTTTCAGCTTGTTGCGTTCAGTAGTTTCCGCCGTGCGTTGTCTGTCAGTCACTCATTAACAGAAGAGTTTTATATTAATTATATCGGTGTGCGCGTTCGCGCTAGGGACGTCAACTTCAAATAATGCAAAAAGATGTGATAATTATGGAAATAGAAAATTTGAAGATCACATTTGACGTGAGAGCAACTGAATCTGAATTATGTCTTTGATTCTACGGTTAAAAGATACAGAACCAAAGTTATATAATTAAATTTACAACGAAAAATGTTCTTACAAATTTCATGTGCGGCCAACAGACCGCCAGTTAAACCATAAAAATCATCTGCACCCCTTTTTCCAAGATGGCGGCCGTGGAACAAGGTTTGCGACTCCACAAACTTGGATTTAACCTCACATTAACCGCCTCTAGACAGCTAAAAAATTAAAGTGTACTAAGGGACAGGATTCCCGAAGCAAAACGAAGGCGGGTATTTCTAAAAAAATGTCTACCCCGGAAACGAACCCAGGACCATTCGCCCCACTGTTAAACCACAAAACCCATCACACAGATAAAACAATTACCATCAATCATTCCGTCCTATTTACCAACCAGATAGATCAGATCATTCATTAGGGTCAATAGATCGCCTTCCGACAATTACTGGCGATTAATTTAGTACCACATGGTTTCAAGGTCGTTTTGATATAGACAGTTAGGTCACTGGGTAGGCTAGATGGCGATGTGATCTGGGGTCCCGGGGTTCGATTCCCAGCCGGGACATTTATCAAGCAAGAATGTTATTTTAACAGACATCAAAAAAGGAGATTCTATGTGCGACATCTATATTTATGTATGTATGTCCAGCGATTTCTCCGATATTTGTGATTTTTTTTTTATTTTTTTTTGTGTATTCGAAAGCTGATGCTAGTAATGTAATCGCATTGAAATTTGAGCGAGATCTGACGAGGACTTTTTGCAGTTATCCTTAATAATGCGTATTTAATCGACTTGGGCTACCTTGATGACGTTCCGATTTTGTTTTTGTCAATGTTTAAGTAGATTTTTCGTATTGTTAAAGTTATCTTTGTTAAGATTGTGCACATCACATCAATTTCACTCGACTCCGATTCAATTCATAGGAAAGCATTGAAAAATGAGATTGCTGCGGGCGAAACACGTGCTAGTGGTTGTATGTATGTTAGTGTATATTTTGTTCGTTTCGTTGTATGTTCCTATGTGGGAGGGAGGTGCTATTTGCATTAAACTATACACTATCATATATTTCTCGCGGATTGTTGCTAACTAGATTAATCCGGATTTTTACAAACTAGATTAATCCTGATTTTTTATAAAATAGATTAATCAGGAGTTTTTACAAACTGTCCACCAATTCGCACTTGGCCAGCGTGGTGGACTATGGCCTATACCCCTCACACTGTGAGAGGAGACCCGTGCCCAGCAGTGGGACGGTTATGGGTTGTGATGATGATGATGATGATGATTTTACAAACTAGATTAATCCGGATTTGTGTAAAACAAAAACCCCATCGTCCTACCTGATCCTGCGTCAACACGGGGGGCTGGTAGGGGCGGGGGGGCGCGGGGGTGGCCTCGGGCGTGTCGATGGGCGAGAACCAGTTGACGGTGGACTCTCCCCGCTCGGCGGTGCTCGCGCGCCCCGGGCCCAGCAGCGGCTGGCGTTCTGGTGCGCTGTGGTGGGCTGGAAGTAGTGCCTTATTACCATAGATCGGAGTAGGTAGATTGATTTGGGGTCAATGGACTGGCACGTACATAGGTAATATGGATATGCCTCCCGGATTCCGGGATTTTGTAATAATTAAATTTTTTTAGGCATTTCAAATATTGTTATGTGAATGTGTATGTGATGAATTGTTATTAACTGACTTCAAAAAAAGGAGGTTCTTAATTCGACTGTGTCTTTCTGTGTTACCTCTTAACTTTTTATTGAGTGTACCGATTTTGATGATACTTTTTATGTACCGTATACAGGGTGATCTATCTTTGAGAAAGCAGTACTGCACCAATATATCCTTACCTATAGCTTCTAGAATTTGCTTGGCCTGCAACTCCTGCGGCAGCACCCTGAAGTCCAGGAACCAGGCCTCCCCCCACGATATGGTGAACGAGGTCAGGATCAGAAACACCTCGTACACCGGCTGAGAGGCATTTGGCCACTGTGGACAAGTAAAGTAATTAATTTAATAATGTATATTATATAATAATGATGTATAATAAAACTGTAACCGATTTATGTCTATATAATTTGAAAATACTCACGTCAAAGACGAACACTTTCGCTATTAGGAAGGCACATGTTAGGCTTGTAGAGAGCTGAAAATAATAAACACTTTTATAGCACACAAATGAAAAAATACACAAACTCGTACATACATTAGGGGCCATCCACAAATTACGGCACGGGGCAGGGTTCAAAACATTGGGACATCACGTTGAAATGCAAGTTATAAGCAATATAAAGTTGGTCCCAAGTTCATAGGCATTAGAACTACTAGATGTATAATTAATATAATTAATCGTTATTAAGCATTAATTAATTTGTATTTTTTTTGTCAATTATTCAAAACTTTTGCGATAATTCGTTGATTTAATTACAGGTTGCTCACATTAAGAATAAAAGAAAATTTAAAAATGTTTTAATTTAATTTGTAAAAATCAAATTGAAAAATATGTGACATCAACACTACGGACAGGTTGTCATAGATCTGACCACCTGTGACAAAGTAAATTGTATTGTAATGTATTTAATTGTAAAAAATCCTAAAATTTATATGACGTAACCTACGGGATGGCTTGGCGATTGCAATGCGATGTAATGATACGAGTATTAGTGTTTAATTATGAACTTTTGAACCTTAACAACAACAAAGACAATATAGGCCAGAATATTTTACTAAAAAAAAATAGTTTTTTTAAAAGTAATTTTTTTTTAAAAAAAGCTCTTTTGCAGTGAAATAAAAAAGCGACCTTACCGCTATAACACTCCAGTTATTAATATACAATATCGCATAAAACAGCAAAAGGAACACAAATCGTATCACAGCAACCAACACTATGTCGAACAGTGACGTTTTAATATTATACTGTATAATTTCACGGGTGAATATTTGTTCCAAAGTCTCACCGCGCATCTGAAAACAACAGGGTCGTTATTAACATCTAAAAATCATCATAAAACACTGCCACAATGATAGCCGAGTGACAGCCGATAGCCGAGTGGTTAAACGTTGCACTCCCGAACCAGGGGGACCGGGTTCAAACCCCAGAACGCACATCTAATTTTCTAACTGACTTTGCTAACTGACTAACTATCCTAGTCCTGATGTGAGTCTTGTTCTACATATGTCACCAATATGTGTATCATCTGCTTATAACCCTGCTATTTACATGAAAAAGCTAACTACATACTTTGCGGTCCATAAAAAATAACAGTAACAAAAATCTCTCTTCCCTCTCTGTGTGTCTCAACTCACCATAACACATATAAGCCACATAAGACTTGTAAACAGTATGTCGAATGTTACAAATAGACAGAAAAATCGTCTGACAGTGGACATCTTCCCTTGAGGCCTGTGGCCTGCCACCAGGTCCTCAGTCACCAGGTTTATTGATTGAGAATGAGCTGGAACGAAGGAATTAAACTTATTAACATTTAACCAATATCAACAACTTATGAAGTGCTCATAGTCTGGCAGCTTGCTTCAATAATAAATGATTGACAGAATTGAGCAATAGTGGATGAGGCCGGTACCAAGGTGGATAGCATTTCAAACATAAACTTAAATTATTTATTCCATGCACTTTTAATGCAGTTAAAATTTCTTGAGACACTTAACTGATGTCTTTTTTTGTCGTTGGATGTGTTGCCCACTAACAAATTGGGACTGAATCAGCGTGGTGGAGTATGCTGTAGGTCTAGGCAACCTCAGTTATGAGATCTATGCCCTTCATTAGGCTGTTAATTGGTTGAAGCTTCATCATCATCATCATCACAACCCATAACTGTCCCACTGCTGGGCACGGGTCTCCTCTCATAGGCCATAGTCCACCACGCTGGCCAAGTATGGATTGTTGGACTTCACACACCTTTGAGAACATTATGGAGAACTCTCGGGTGCGCAGGTTTCCTCACGATGTTTTCCTTCACCGAAGCAAGTGATAATTAAATTTTAATACGCACATAATTTTTGAAAATTAGTGGTGCGTGCGGGGTTTGAACCCGGAACCTCCGGTTCGGCAGTCCAAAGTCCACACCGCTATCACTGCTCTCTCTGCATTGGTTGAAGCTTACTCCATAGTAACCAATTCCTACGACTTGTGCCTTTACAATTTTGTTTTGCCTTTTGCCAATATGAAGAAAAAGTAAAAAAATAGTTGTACTTACAAAATGTCCTGTATCTTGGATTTGTACTACTGAGGAGTGATTGTGCCGCTTCCCGTAAATGATGGTCGGCCATTTTGGTCTGTAATTAACAACAATCTATTAATATCTACAGCAACATTAGTCGTTAGTGTATCTCTTAGTCATTATATAACTTATTTGATGATTAAAATTAGAATTCTGTCTCTTTTTGTCTTCGCTAATCTTAACCCATTTGGATGTGGTTTTTATCAACACTTAGTGTTTATTTCAATTGTTTGACAAACAACTTATGTGACCAAATTATAATGAGACTCTTATTAACATTAGTAACTGACTATTAAAACAACTAACAGGAATAACTATCAATAACAGTCCTTGTCCCAGTCCTAATACCTACTAACAAACTGAGCAACTAAAATTCCTCATTTTACTGTCTGCTAAGTGGGCTAAGCATCCTACTGCCAAAAACTGACACTTTTTAGAGAATGAATAGAGAATATTACGATCGAATGAATGAATACTTATTTTCTGTAATGGTGGTTATATTTAAAATATATTTCATCATACACTCAACCGTTTATTGTTATGGCATGAAAAATATTAAAATTAATTACAATGTCAATCTAAGTTACTTAATTAGTTTTGGACAGATCGCTTGTCCGGAAGAATACAGTATTAAGTCAAAATTTGGCACTAACTGACTGATGATACAGTTCGAATAAAAAAGTTCGTTCTACCTTTTGAATGAGGTCGAAAATCGTTTGCTCCCTGAATAAGCAAATTACGAAAGTTGTGCCAATATCCCTCTCGTAAGAAAGTACCACAATATTTGTAGTTAAAAGCTTTAATCACTTCTCCTGAAAAAGTAAGTTTTTAGAGTTAATACAGTATTCTTGCGGGCAAGCGAGATGTAGACATATAATTTTTGTCATAACGGGGACAAAAAAGCATAACATTTACTTATCTACTAAACTAGTTGTCCACAATGGCCTGCTTGGAAGTACCGTTAACAGTGTTAACTGATTTTCAAACATACTTCTATTCCTTAGTTTTCTTAGGGGTGAAATATGAGTAAATACAATGTCAGCTGATATACTCATAAACAACTTCCATGCCAAATTTCATTTTCATAGATCAAATAGTTACATACATAAAATGTAAAACTGTGAATTTTATGTTCATTAACGTGAATCTAACTAAGAAATTAATCTGTAATGGAGAATTGAAGAGAAATATTCAGTATTCTCACAATCTTTATGTATAAAAATGTATTATTATTGAAATTGTGACAAAAGCGAATATAAATAAGTATTTTATGTCATCGATTTTTGAGGTATTCCCATTCTCCCAAGAGGGAAATAGAGGATGAACTAGAAATAGAAGTCACCTGGACTTTACATACAAAATATCCATACAAAATGCATTGCCTTCGTCTCTGTAGTTAAACCAGACCAGTCCCCATAAAAACACTTTCTAAATTATGAATGGATCGTGCAAAAATTACGGAGAGAAAGACACAGACTACTGCAGTTGCCTCAAGGAAGTAATTAAGAATACTCTGACGAAATTGTCTTTCGTAATTTGTTATCATTTGAGACAGACTTGCGAAGCATACAATGTATTAAAATGTTCAATAATGTTACCAGAAAGGCGGTATTGTTTAAAATAACTGTATTTTTCTCACTTATCAAAATATGATTCATAAGGGGTAACTAAACAAAACGTTATCGAAATTCAAAACATCTTTATATCGAATGAAACTAAGGTAATTTCAAATATATTACTCTGAATAGCTCGTATAATTGCTTAAACTGGCAAACAAAGACTTACTTGTATAAAAATATCGTCGTAAACTATGGGAAATGCATATTTTGTAAACTTTTACACAAATCCATATCAAATAACAAACACACCTAATATGCTCGTTCCCATTACTAACAATAACGATTGATATCAAATCCTTTATTGAACACTGTTTGTTATCAAATTAACTCCAGTTCCTTTATCACTTATGCACCACCGCACCAGCTCTATTCAAGTTAAATTAAATACGAGCACTGAACACTATTACTAATACGAGTGACATGTTATCGAATGTCGACTTAAATTACCGAGAGTTTGACAATGACTTGTGACACTGACATAACTGACATGTCAATTTTATTAAACGCCTATGTACCTACATGGATGTTTTATAGTAGGGACACGACATATTGTTCTATAGGGACCGTGCACGACAGTAGCGCCACGCCTTCTTGTAAGCGCAACGTAAGGGGCATAATTATGTCAAATAGTGAATGACAAATGCTTATTATTTTCTAGAAAATAAAGTTAATAGAAAATATATACAAAGGCAATAAATAGTATTTTTATCTACGTTTGTTAAAAACAATATAAGGAAAAATGGATATTATTATGGTTTTGAGAGTGTAAAACACGAAATTAATAGGTTTCCAGCCCCAAACTATTCCAATTAAATAAAAAATTAAATTTTTTGCTGTTCACGAAGTCGGATCGGGACGCGCGAGGTGTCTACGGGCCGGGCTCAACAAGGGCTATAAAACTAGATTAAAATTTCGGAAAAAAGTTAGGAAAAATTACGAAGAGAAAGACACAGACGACTGCAGTTGCCTCATAAGAAAGTAATTAAGAACACTGAATGAAGTAATTAATAAATCAAGGAAGTAATTAAGAATAAAATTGAATAAATCATTTGGAAAAAACGGTATTTTTTGGGTTTTTGGAAAAAAAATTAGGCTAATTATAGACAAATTAAAACTTTGGCGCATCCAGAGGGGAACGCCCAAATATTACGCAATTTTTGATACCACGCAGTGGTATGGAAATCCAAAAACTAATAACAGGGGTGTAAAGAGCTCGCGAAACCGAAGATTTCTATGTATCACACGTCTACCTACAGCTAAAATTGAAGAAGTCGTATACGAATTTGTACTATGTGCCTTCAAACCTTAGGTGGTTTCCTACACTAAGTTCACAATGTATGAGAAACAGAAAATTGTCTAATTCTAATTCCAGGCCGTTTTAGGAAAAACATAAAATTTACACTGACTGTTTCTGCTGGTATTTTTGCAGTTTATAACACAACAACAATTTTTAAACCAACGTTGACAAGTTTCATTGCCCCTTGTGGTATACATTTTCGCGTCATGCTCTGCTGTCATTTACTCTATCCCCTCCATACACTTCGCACGGTCCCTATACGTACTACTACTACTACTTAATGAGGTCGAAAATCCGCCATGTTTACCGACCCCAAATGTCATTGTCAGTCAGTTCAGCCGGTACTTGTCAAAAAGTCGTGGTCAAAGTCAAATCAGCCATCTTTAGCCATACACAGGTACACTATAAATAAATTTAAAAATATTGGTTATTGTTAATGTTGCCGGGAAAATAAAGGAAGATTTACATTATAATTAGCAAGGTTCTTATGTGCATTTATAGGTCATGAGTAGTTGATGTCATGAGTTATAGGTCAGCACTAAAGCCGCCATGTTTGGCGGCCAGATGACATAACAGTGGCACGCATTTTTTGTTGACATGTCATTTCCATATGTTTCATACTTCCACGACTGTACTTGATTGTTGACATTTAGAATTAAGTTGCCAACGGTAATCTGCGGTAAACTAGAAATTATTATAATTATCCTGTCTATGCACTACATTACTTTAAACTCTATTGACGACATGGAAGCCTACATTTTTTTTTAATTTTATAGGATAGATTTAGATAGTGATAGACTATCTTGTAGCATGTGTTAAGAATAAAATTTATAACCAAGAGGTGAGTTACATGAGGGTAAAACTGAAAAACTTCTTTGTGGGTAGATTTACAAGATAATTTTAGATTATACCGTATTTTATATGATACATATTTCAAAAGCAGTAGTGGGGGGATAACTAAATCAGTATAAAAGCGACTAAATCTTGGAGTATTCTTCATTGCTTATGTGAGGTTAGACGAGCATTCAACTGACATCAAAAATGGCGCGCACGAAACAGACCGCGCGGAAATCAACTGGCGGGAAAGCGCCAAGGAAGCAGCTAGCGACAAAAGCGGCTAGAAAAAGCGCGCCAGCGACGGGAGGAGTGAAGAAACCTCACAGATATCGCCCCGGCACCGTCGCTTTGCGTGAAATTCGGAGATACCAGAAGAGTACAGAATTATTGATACGAAAGTTACCATTCCAACGTTTGGTGAGAGAAATCGCTCAAGATTTCAAGACTGATTTGAGGTTCCAGAGTTCAGCGGTAATGGCGCTGCAAGAGGCAAGCGAAGCATATCTCGTAGGACTTTTCGAAGATACCAACTTGTGCGCTATTCACGCTAAAAGAGTCACAATTATGCCCAAAGATATACAACTAGCAAGAAGAGTTCGGGGGGAAAGAGCGTAAATTATGGTTATTTTAACATTGAGCTTCTCATTTATACAATAAATATTATTATTGAACTATTGACGACAAAGTCCTTTTCAGGGCTGCAATATTTTCGGTAGTTTCTAAGACGTCAATTTTAAAGATTAACAATTTTTAATTTTTAATAGTCATTCCGGAATCCTTATAATGCATTCCGAACAAAATAATTAATGCATTCTGAACAAAATAATTGATTTCCACACGTAGGATGGAAGGCAGTAAACGGTAACAAAAATAAAAATATTTGTAGGTGTATTATTTATTTAATAATAACAGCTTCTTAGAATAATAACACTATAGAAAGACAGTCTTCATACAAGCGCTCTGTCTAAAGTGAAGCACTAAACCGAAACTTTCCCGAACTTCGGCTGTGGATAATCATATGTTTTTAGCAATAATACTTATATATAGCTTTTCAGATATTTTGTGTCACAATTTAACTGGACAAATCGTCAATTTTCTTTTTTTTTCGCGAGACACGTTTGGCGTGCGCTGACATGAGCCGCCCGGTGTTTGGAGCCATTTCTGACTCCAATTACGGTGCTTCAAAACGGCCGCGCGGACTTCGTTTCTTTAGTGTAACTAGCTGCCCCAGCGAACTTCGTACCGCTCTATAATTAATAAACAAATAATAATATGGTGACATATCGACAGCAGCGCCACCTACCGGGTCCAATTGTAAATCAAAACCATTCTTGGATCCACCTAAAGACACACAAAAAATTTCAACCGAATCGGTACAGCCATTTTTGAGTTTTAGCGTGACTAACGCACAGCAATTCATTTTTATAATATATTAAAGATCTAAGCTATCCTATCTCTCAAGTTGGACAAGACTGCTCACGGTGTGCCAATTTAATTTAAAATCGGTTAAGTAGTTTAGGAATCCATCGCGGACAAACATCGTGACAGGAGATTTATATATATTAAGATTATTCTAAGAACAGCTTAAAAGACGTCCATTAAAGAAACTCTGAAATAAATGCAGCCCTGAAAAGGGCTTTGTCTTTCTGCCCATTTTATAACGATGTTAAAAATATAATAAATTAAACAATTTAAATTAAAAAGTTTTAATTTTAATTTTATTTTAATTCTACATCACGTTGTAGTATTTTTCGCTGTCTTCTTAGGCAGTAAAATAGGATTTATAGCAGGCAAGACTCCTCCTTCCGATATGATAACACCAGCCAGCAATCTATTTATTTCTTCGTCATTTCGAATTGCGAATAGAATATGGCGCGGATAGATACGTGTTTTATTGTTTTCGGACGCTGCGTCTGCCGCGAGTTCCAGTATTTCGGCCGCGAGGTATTCCAACGCACCTGTCAAGTAAATTGCTGATCCGTTGCCCACTCTCGGTGCGTAGTTACCCTTCCTCAAGATCTTGTGAACCCTACCAACAGGAAAATGAAGACCCGCGCGTGACGATTTTGACTTATTCTTCGGTTTAGACGCCATTTTGTTTTCTTTTAGGTCGTTTAGCCTGTATTTGTTACTTCGTGCTGGGTAGCTGAATAAAACACTGTTGTAAATAATGAAAATAGCTGCTTAAGTGTATTTTGCAGTCTGACAACTCGTGGGCTGTTACGCGAGCTGAAATGGTATACTGCGCTGTGATTGGCTAGATTTTTTTAGGATAGAACGTTTATTTCTTTACTGTTTGCACAGATGAACAAAAAATGTGAGACTGTTTGTTACCAATTACAGTTTAAATTGAGTTATAGAGGTCAATTATTTTTTTCGCAATTACAATAACTAGTTTTCAAAGTTGATACGGGCGCGGCTTTTAGGGACGGCTTTCCGTTTGTTGAAGTCCGTGTAGCCAGGGGTATTCAACCTAGTAGGAAAATAGTCATTTTTATTTTTAACTAGCTGACCCGACAGACGTCGTCCTGTCTTAACTATCACACTATTCTTAACTACGTGCACTAAGAAATTCAGTTTTTTTAGCTCGTTGCTTTTTACATCCTCTTTGACAATATTTGCAGCACGCATTCTGTCAATGTTATGTCAAACTCAATAAGGTTACATTAAAAAAGTTGGTAGTGTCAAAAGCGCAGAAAATGTAGAAAATTTAATGTGGTGGTTAAGTATTCTAATTCAATTATTTCTAATTTTTTTTAATATTCTAATTTTCCGCGCAATTTTCTTAAATTTTTCTTTCGTAAGCTTCTTCTCCTGACAATAACAAACACAACAAAAAAAGAATTAGCGAAATCAGTCCAGCCGTTCACGCGTGATGCCGTGACTAAGGGAAATAGGGATTCATTTTTATACTCGTATATATAGAAGAAGATACACTATTTTATGAGCGCTTCTGTGCTTCGGAGGGCATGATAATCTGTCGATGGGGCCCCATATACGTGCCCCATAATCCATATAGGTGCCCCATAATCCATATAGGTGCCCCATAATCCATATAGGTGCCCCATAAGCCATATAGGTGCCCCATAAGCCATATGGGTGCCCCATAATCCATATAGGTGCCCCATAATCCATATAGGTGCCCCATAAGCCATATGGGTGCCCCATAATCCTTTTCAGTTATGAAGAGAAATGCTCTGGAGTGGGCCGTTAACGGGTTATAGTCGTTTTATGTTAGGCCGATGACGCGCTATCGAATCCTACCCCTGCATTGTTGTTGAATTACCCTTGAACACGGCGAAGTTCTTCAATGAATGGAATCTATTGTTCGTAAATAAATACGTAATTTTCGATCAATCCATCGTAAATAGTATTTGTGATTGCTTTTGTTTATTATTTACTAGCGACCCGCCCTCGCTTCGCTTCGGGAAACTTATTCCTTCGGTTTGCAAAGATTTAGTTATATATTTTGGATAGTTCTTATTCTGATGTGTAATTGTGTAAGCTATATTATTGTAAAGTTTCAGCAAAATCCATTCGGTAGTTTTTGCGTGAAAGAGTAACAAACATTCATACATCCATACAAACTTTCGCATTTATAATATTAGTAGGATATTAAGACTAGTAAACCCGCCCTTGCTTCGCTTCGGGAAACCTGTCCCTTAGTACCCTCACTCCAAAATTGTTAAACGTAACCCGCGCACTAATTTATTTTCACGCGCGTTAAGTATTTCATTTTGCGATAAGTCCTAAGATATTCATTTACCTAAATTACTCGTAAATGGTGTAAAGGCTAATCATTATGTGCCTTAAATGCTTAAGGTGACTAACATATTTAAGTAAACGACAGAACATATGAGACAGAAAGAGAGAACAAGACAATTAGTCAAAATAGACTACCACTTTTTGCGCACTAATGACAAGACAAGTCTATTTTTTATTTACAATATCATTGAATAACGTCATTATTTAATCTCAAATATCTGCCATGTACAGACGACGGTCATTTACAGTTTTTGTTTTATTAAATGTAAGTATCTAAATGTTACTGTTGCGGATTGCTGTCAAAGTCGATGCGGGTGAGTCGGCTTGTTTGTGAATGATATCAGGTGTACATAACCATTGGGTGATCTGCTGCAATTTTAAAACATGTAATAATTTGTTTAACTATGCTAAGCGAGGGCCCATGGTTCGATTCCCGACCGAGGCAGCAGACAGATGTTTATGTTGCAGATAAATGTTTGTTCTCGGGTCATGGGTGTTAGTGATGTGTTATTTGTGTTGTCCATGTCGTACGACACAGGGAATCCTAGTGCGGGGGTGTGAGTGTGTTAACGTTTATTTTGTTTTAATTTTTTGATGTGAAACACCTTTAGGCCGAGGGTAATAGTAATCGCATCGCTCTCGCTTCTACTTATATTAATGTAATATTTTATTTATTTATTTATTTAACCTTATACACATTAACATTACAGGTTTATCATATATCATATGTGTAATCTAATAGTAATGTATAGTAATATCTTATAGTAATCTATAGTAGTATCGGAGCGGATCTATAAGTGTGACCGCGTTGCATGAACGTAACGGATCTATAGTTATAATATCTCTGTTTTCCCTTCCTTCTATCCCTCCTATCCTCCTATCCTATCCTCCTATCCTTTTCTTTTAGCATAAAAGGATCAGCTAAGATTTAATGGGAACAATACAGTATGAGTCACCATGAACCGTTTCTCCTTTTCACATAGGTACTTTGGAAGATTGTTAAAAAGAAATGTAAGAAAGTAATTAAGTATATGATAATTTTTTTTGAAGTGAAAACTTCTATAGTATCGTTGTGATTTGGAATCCGATGAAACGGAAATGACGCGCAATTGGAACGAAACGGAAACGAAAAAGAGACAGACACCTTTTAACGTGGGGGCAAATGAGATAGGTACATTAGCAAGAGTTAGAACTAAAGTTCGCTTCTGCGCTAAAACAATAGTTATGACATCTAACTAAACTATTTTTTAAAGGTTTCACGTCTAACACGTGTGAAATGCACACATTTTGTTTTTTTTTAATATTTCAGTCATTTTTGTACTCTGAATTAGAAACCAACGTAAACAAATCATTACATCTTTTGAACCTGTGACGTTAAAATAAAAACACCAAGTAATTTTCAATAATAAATTATAATTTCACAAAAATTGTTGCCATTCACACTGTATTGTAACAACCAAAAGTTGCAGAGCCCTGCACGCAGCTGCCCAGGCAGCTGGTATCGACCGTTAGCGGCACGTGCCATCGGACCCTTGATGGTAATAATACCACCTTTCTGTACTGCTCAATGAACTTGGAAACTCAAATTTATAATGGCCTGCCGTGCGTGAATCGTAGACGAGTCGAGCTATTTCGACCACGGTCGGAGATTGGATGGGTGGCTGATAGTAGCTAAATTCCATGAGAAAAAGGTATTTATTTGCAAAGTGTATTATCTACTCGTATTAATTTACTTACATTAACCTTACAATTATCTTACAATATACTTAACTAATGCACCTTACAAATTTTTACAGAACATCGAATTTCTATAGAATCAAGTAGGTTTTTTAAACTGGTTTACTTAAAATCTAGGGCTTAAATATTTTCTTTTTAACCGACCTCAAAAATGGAGTAGGTTTTATGTTCTTCTGTTTTTTTTGTTTTTTTTTATTATTTTTTATCCTTATCTGCATAATAATAACCGTCCTGGCTTTGCTTCGGGAAACCTACGCCTAATACCCACAAAAGAAACAATGCTTAGACGGAATTACATTTACTTACATTTACATATCTTTTTTTATTTTTGTATACTGTTTTTGTGACACGTAAAGCCGTCGGTCCCGGTTTGGAAGCAGTCGTTAAGCCATGTCGAATGTATTCGGGCGGCATAAAATTCTATCCGCACTGGGGAAGCGTGCTGGAGCTCCTCTAGGCCTCCTCAGGTATGAGGAGAGACCCCTGCTCTGTATTGGGCAAAATGGGTTGAAAAACACTGTTTAAAATTTGAATTTCGAAGTAAATAAACATAACAACAGACGAACGCTGCCAACCTTCACGTGCTACTTCGGCATGTGTGCGGAAGTGCTAACACCTGCAACTGATGAAAAACACAGATAAAAAAGCTTCGTAATAGGGTTAATCACTTTTTTCGAGTTTGAAGTTATGCAATACGTAAAATTAATAGTCTGGTTTTTTATATTACATAACATTTACTTACCTACATTTGAAAGAATAATATATTTTCTAAATTCTAATTAAAATAAAATTAAAAAATATATGTTTTGTAAAAAAGCTATTTTTTTAGTCGATAATCTTATCAATAGTACCTAATTTTTTATAATGATAGAGGCAAAAATATATTAAAAGAAATTATTACCTACATATATTATATGTCTAAAATAATCAAACGGCATAAAATTAGAAATTTCTACTTTCTATTTTATTGTAAGTAATCCAATTTTTTAATCCTATCTACCTATACATTGAAAGTTACCGTTGATATATAAATGGTTTTTCATGCCCTCAATAACTGGTATTACAACGGTACCCTACAAAGCCATGACCCTCGACTACTATTCAAAACAGAATAAAATTATTATCATTGCGTAAACCTGCCCCTAGTGAAAATTATTCAAAAATTCAACTTTGTGGTTATCAATTTACAGTTTAAAGTCATCTGCATCAGTACCAAGATAGGGCAATTTAACAAGCACTTGGAAATTAAACACTATTCCAAAGTTATACGGCCTAAATTTGTCTAACGGAAATGTTACCTAACTCTGTTCAGTAGCAACTATAATTAAATATCAGCCCATTGGATTTTAAACCTTATTACGTTACTCGCAAATCATAAATTACATTAGAAGATCTTTCCGATTCGAGTCAATATTCAGCGCGTGCTCAAACAGGGGTGCGCCTGCGCTTCCGACCCTTACTTTTTTTTGAAAAACGAATTTCTTTAGTTGACGGTTAGACATCGAATGTGGCAGACGCGCGAATTAGCCAATAATATTGAATAAAAATTTGTTATAATTAATAATTACCAAATTAATGTGATTATTGAGTGAGTGCTGTGTAACTTATAAATTTTATTAAGTTTAGCTAACCTAAGTCTTTAGTGTTTTATGTGTTAGTGAGAAATTTAAAAAATAACAGTGTTTTTGAATTTTTTTTACACAATTTTACATCAATATTGCGTTCAGAAGGCGCAAGGTGAAGGAATGTAGATAAAAATCATAAGAAGTTCAAGTGCAACGAACCGGATCGGTTCCGCTTAGAAACCACCCTTTTCAAACAGGAATTATGCTTCGCAAATAACACTTCTCATTGAAACACCGGGGAAATACTACGCTTACCATGGATTCACCGAAAATCGTGTACAAATATTACTCAAACCCAGCATTTTGCGCGCAAAGTGAGGTTTTGTTCGCGCAAAAGTCATGTCTCACCAAAATGGTCACACCCGACCGGAGAATGCCGCCGTTAGGCGCCAACTCGCCAAGAAAAGCTGAAATTGGCAACAGGATAGTCCGAACAGATATTTCTGATAATCCTTTAAGGATGTCACCCGCTGGCCGAAATAGAGACGAACCTCCAGAACTCCCACCAAAGCCAGCGAAATACCAGAGGCAGTTTCAGAGACAGGCATCCCTGATGTGCAAGCCGTCTCGCTCTATGGTCAGATGCAGAACAAGGAGCGAAGATCTAGAAATGGCTCAATTCAAGAAGCAAAGGAACTATGACAGGAATGCGGAAAGTGACGATGGCCTTGACGATAGCAGAATGAAGCACAGGTATGAAGTTATACAAGATCTAGATGATACTATAGATTACTCTCCAACTAAGAAGAGAATAGTCGAGGCAGATGCCAGTGAAATTGAAGAATACAACGTGGATGGACCAGATGATCATGAGCTTAAGGAAATACCGACAGAGATCGTGAAAACTGTTAATGGAAAGACGCTTCGATACGCAATAGTTCCGTCTGATGATGAAGAAAAGAAAACAGTCAGTTTCACGTCCCCGATGATGTCGAAGAAGCATTTGATTGCGACGCAGAAGCTACATGAACTGCTGTCGACGCCACGGAAGTTGAAGAGCTATGGGAGTCAGCCGTCAGTGAGAATGACGCCGAATAAAGTGGACAGTCCAAGGTATCCTGGCACACCCATGAAATTGACCAGCACGCCCACCCATGGGGTAACCCCATCGAAGTCATGCGCGAACCTGACGCTAAGTAGAGGAAGCGCAACCACGTCACCAATTTCGCCAAAAGCCCAGCAAAAGTTAAACTATGGACTGCCAGAAGAGTTCGAAAAGCCTGATGTGTTTGTAACGAGCTTCAGAGAGAGGAGTCGTGACAGAAGCTTCGATGCGGAGAGGAAAGATGTGAGCAGGGAGATTTACGAAGCAAGAAGAGTAAGAGATAGCCAGAGGAATGTGAGGGATAAGAATACTGCTGTTATTATGCCCAGGTTAGTGTTTTATCCTTTTCTATAAAGTTTAAAATCTTCACCACATTCAGATACTCGGCCGAATATTCGGTCTACTTCCTCGCCGAATATTCGTGCACGAGAACGACCACACTACAGCTTTTTATATATTCGAGATTGTTCATATCATCTCTTTCTCTTTTGCTTGCTTCGGGAAACCTGTCCCACACTCCAAAATTGTTAGACGTGACCCCCAAGTTTATTTTCACGCGCGTTAATGTTCATTTTGCGATAACTAAGATATTCATTTAAATTACATGGTGTAAAGGCTTATCATAATGTGCCTGAAATGCTTGGTGATTAACGTGTTTAAGTCGATAAGGAATATAATATCCGTCTAAACAGCTTTCCAATTACCGCATTGTACATGACCCTTGAAGCGCTCATAGCCCGGCGGCTTGCGTCGATCTCAAGTGATCGACAAAGTTAAGCAACAGCGGGCGCGGTCGGTAGTTGGATGGGTGACCGCTAGTGGCAAAAATTTCTTGAGCGCTTCCGTGCTTCGGAGGGCACGTAAAGCCGTCGGTCCCGGTTGATACCATTTGGTAGCAGTCGTTAAGCCATGTCGGATACCTTCGGGCGGCTTAAAATTTCCGACACTTGGGTTGGCCACTAACCCCTCCACCAATCCGCACTGGAGCAGCGTGGTGGAGTATGCTCTAGGCCTCCTCAGGTACGAGGAGAGACCCGTGCTCAGTAGTGGGCCATTAATGGGTTGTAGCCACATGACCCTTTAAACGATAGTCATATGGCCCATATGCCACCGCGGACTTTATTGTAGATGTAGACCAATAAAATAAGAATATTCCACCCATAGGTACATTGTTTTGTTCATTGTATTTTGTTAATGTAACATGATTAATGTACTTTACGCTCATACGCTGACTATTGCATATTTGGCTATTAGCAGGAGTGATTAAATACACTAACTATTTATAGACCGAGAGCTGATGACGAATTGTTAGAACATTAGTTGGTTAGTTTGTTAGTAAGTATGGGGACTGGGACAGGGACTGTTAGTGATAGGTAGTTAGTAAGTCTTTAGTTTTAAATCCGTCACAGATGTGTTGCTGCCATTGAATACTGAGATGATCGCCTCTAAAACAGTGTTACGTCACAAAGCAAAAAACACCTTTAAATGCTTTCAAATTACCTTAAAACATTTTATCTGTATGTAGGGTAGCCGCACAATCCCCGTCAGTGTACTCCGAAGATACGACCTACAAGTCGTTCTCAAGTCTGAAGACGGTGAACTCGGCCGCCGCTTCGCTTACCATTGCGGCGTTGATGCTGACGCTGTGTGGTGGGCTGACCACCGGCCTCAGCTTGTATATGATGTATACTGTAAGTATCGTTAGTGAGCTGTCAGTTCCTTGGACGAAATATAAATAAATCTATTTAAATTGTAAGTTACCGCTTATCTACAACCCCACCTGATGGTAAGTGACAACGTAGCCCTTGGATGGTAAGGCCAGGGTAAAGCGCGTTAACTTAAAAAAAAACCTATTTGATAAATAATTAACCTACTATACCTAAACATTATAATCGAACGGCACCACCTAAGCAGGCAAGTTATCCCAGTCAAACGCGGTACGCACCATAAAAGACGAAGCAAAGCGCGACGTTCGTACCGGAGAGATGTCCCGTGGCGCCATGTGTAGCTTGTTCGATGGTAGAATGTAGATGAAACATTGACATATTACTATGTCAATGAGATGAAAGAATTATGTCATGAACCTAATTTGAATTTAAGTAACATTTTTCGTTAAAAGTGAATTGAACACACGTACACAACAATCTGCGTATTTGATGATGTCCCCGTTTTATTACTAAACTTGTCGATGTTGAAGTTGGTTTTCGTTTTGTTGAAATTATTTATCAGTTTAGCCTAATGGTTAGCTGGTAGAGAATGCATCTAGCATTAAGTCGCCATTTGTACCGTAATAAATATGATATTGTGGTCAATAAAGCTTAAATAAATAAATAAATGTTCGCGTTTCAGGTGGGGCGTCTGTATTACCTGGACTTTGGAGTCCTATCCGGTTTCACCTGCTTCCTGCTGGGCCTGCTGGGCTTCCGCACCAGGCGGCACCAGCTGCTGCCCAACAGGAACTTCGTCTCCGGTTTGTATTCATCATCATCACTATCGCGATCCTTTAGCACAACTTCCTGTTTAAGAACGCGTTACGCAACTTCCGTTTCATAAAAGTAACGATTTTTTGTAATACCCCCTACAAAATTTGTCGTAAGTACCTACGTTGTTATAAAAGGTTCAAGTCCATAAATTATGTATACGTAATCGTTTTACCACAATATACGTGCATGGCTATTGTGGTAAAACCTACACTTTAAGTTTTGTGGGTAAGGTGAATAAAATGTTTAATATCTACCCGCATGTATTTTAACTTTGTTACTTCTGTGGTTATCAACTGCGGGTTATTTTAGAACAATGCAATGCAAGAAACCAATCGTAAGAAACACAGTTGTTGCAACAATGCACAGATGCATTGACATTGTGACTTGGTTCATGTCATTTGCGCGTCATTTCCGTTTCATAGAATTCCAAATCACAACGATACTACAGAAGTTATCACTTCAAAAACTTTGACGGCTGAATAAACTCATTGAATAACGCAAAATTCTCTTTCCAGGATACATAGTTCTCTCCACCTTCTCCCTGATTAGCGCCTTCGGTCTCCTCCTCCTGCTATCCATCCAGCCGGCGCCCGGGAGTCCGCTCAACGACATCACCTCGGGCGCAGTCTGCAGCATCAGCGTGCTCTGCCTGAGCCTCGCTTCGGTCGGAGTGCTCGCTTCGTACTGCTGCGCTACTGACCCGCCGGATAACAGAGTGGGCACCGTTAGGTGGTACTAGAGATTAATGTTATACGCTCCGAAGATCACCGACCACACAGCCAATAGACACCTAATGTTTGATTTTCCGTATTGAATGCATTCTGGCGACTGGCTGAGGTGAGACCAAGCGGGGGGACTGGCTAATTCAACGCTGTGATTGGCTGATTCAAGGTCACACGAAACGTTGGAAATTGGTATTTAAGTAGTTCAATTGAAATGTTACATAATGGCCAATAGTTTGCCAGATTGCCCAAAAATAAAATCTGCACCCCTGTTTCCTCAATGGCGACCGCGGGACAAGGATTGTAACCTCACAAACTTAAATAAAAATGCGTCCTCTGACAAACGCATACCCAAATGTAACTTTTCGATTGACTAGTGTAAAAAATTTACTAATTGTATAAATTGTATGCGTGCGTTTACATTATACGCAACGAGCTAATTATACGTCATTGTAAACCGAAATTTCGGACGAGTATCTAAACGCAATGTTATAATAAATAATAATTGTAAATTTTATTCATGTACACATGTATATGTAACAACAAAATTTGCTAAAGTGGAACCAAAAAACACAAAAGTAAATTATTAATTAAAATAATATGTATATTTATATTTCTTATAATTACATAAGTATCCGCGGTAAGATTAAAAAAATACTATAATAATTATTGAATGTTAATTTTAATCTTGACAATAAATAATATATTTTGTTTTATATAAAATGCTTAAAATTTAATGCTTGATTATAATCCAACGGATAATTAAAGTGGAGATGAAGTCGTGAAGGGACTTTCGCATATCAGAGAACCAAAAAAAAAACACTAAAAGGCACTCGGAGACTGCCGCGGTAAAGCTATTGCATAGCATTTTTTATCAACTTATGCAATTATAATTATTAGAAGTTATATAGTTATATCAGAACAGCGCCATCTAGTTTGTAGAAAACATACGTACCATACCTTAGTATTAAGGTACTAGATGGCGCTGATTGGAGGTGTTAGGTTTTTTTCGTTACGGAATTTCTGGATTCGGTCGCCACGCTCAAGGCCTGCGATAAAAGCTATGCAATAGCTTAAAAAAATCACGTCAATTCAACTTTGTATTCGTTTACAAAATTAAAACAGCTTGACATGTTTGTTGGGTACGTAATTAATATTTTTAAGTCTGTATGAAGTGCTGAAGCTATATGAAGTACCGCTTTTTTAATGTAAATTTTGTATTTAAAAAAAATTAGACAATAAGAAATAATTAATTTGGTACTTAATATTATATTTCTTCTATAATTGAATAGTAGGTATAAAGTAGATAGGTATGTATCTACTAGGGTTGCTAACGGGCCACCAGGGATTGTACAAAAATTTATGGATTGCATTAGAAATGTTCCGATTTTTAAATTTAATATTTCCTCCAACAATGATTTTTAATCATTTTATATTTTGCTAATTATGTGTTTTTAGTTAAGCATCCTAATGTGTTAACCTAAAAGTTCTATTAACCTCAAAATCAACGAACGAACAAACGTAGGTACTGTTTGATCACAGTTAATAGAAAAATGGCGAAATTAACAGTGAAAATGTAATATATTATTTTCTATCATATAAGCAAGTAACTGAAATATAGCTAGATACTATGAATATAGTACAGGTGGCAACCTCAGCAAAGGTGTATTTAAACTAGTAGAACATCTTCAAAAAAAGTACCAACAAGGCTTGTTAGTGTGCACGCCGCTTTGTATCTACGCAGCTTGGAATGCACACTAAGATTTTAGTGGGTGTCTTGAGGATGACAATGTTCGTTTGTGTGCATTCAACGGTGCGTACTTACATGGCACGCACACAAGCCTCGTTACCAGCGATTGTGAAGATAACCTTAGAGCTTTTAAGTACCTTGCTCCTATCGAGAACAAATCCTATCCTATCCCTTAGACATTTTAGAGGCGACCATCTCAGTCCACAAGGGTAGCAACACATCTGTGATCGAATCAGAACGAGACTTACTAACAATAAGTATTACCTGGTTTATTACTAATAACTAACATAACTATCACTAACTGTCCCTGTCCCAGTCCTCATTCTCACTAACAAACTAACCAACTAATGTTCTTACACCGTCTGCGAACTGGACCAAACATCGTAATCTCGGCATCCCGCCCGATGTGAGTCTTGTTCTGTGTCGGTCACAGTTGTCATCGGAAGGTGGTGCTGCATGCTCGATTGATCTTAATTCCTTAAAAAAACAAACACTTGGTTGTGATGAAGACTGAGGGTAGAAGTTATAAATGTATGTGAGACGTTACTATTCTAAATGTAAGTATTTTTATTATAAGTACTTAGTTATAAATTATTTATGGACATTTTGAAAATGTAAAAAATCGTTTAACTACTTAATTATGAGTTATCTGCTTAACAATATGATATTTAAGAGATTATGAACTAAATATAACAGTAAAAGTATGTTTTGTGAAAAATTATGTGATTGTTGGTTTGAATAAATTATTGATTTGTAATTTTGTTTACATGTTTATTAAAATAAGCCATCCGTCATATTTCAAACTAAATCTTTATTAAATTAAATAACGTCTATTAATAAACGTAAACATTTATTTATTAATAAAACAACGTCTGTGTAGAAACTGGAAAATATGCGGCCCTGAAAAGGGCCTTGTCGATTAAAAATAAATTAAAACAATAACACTAGTAACTTAAACATTTTATTTAAACTTGTTTAATTTTTTATTTCCCACCAACCCCGCTTAAAATTACCCGCCAAAACCGTACAACGTCCTCCCTTGACGTTTCAAAGCGTAGACAACATCCATCGCCGTAACAGTTTTTCTTTTTGCGTGCTCGGTATACGTGACAGCGTCTCTTATGACGTTTTCCAGAAAGATCTTCAAAACGCCTCGTGTTTCTTCGTAGATCAACCCAGAAATACGTTTGACGCCGCCTCGTCTGGCCAATCTGCGTATAGCCGGTTTCGTGATTCCTTGGATGTTGTCTCTCAATACTTTTCTGTGACGTTTGGCGCCTCCTTTACCGAGGCCTTTCCCGCCTTTTCCACGGCCTGTCATAGTTGTTTGAAGATTCGTGTTAAATGACGCGAATGCGACAAAGTAGCGGTCTTATATAGGTTTCAGTGGAGGGGATCCATGTATGATTAATGACTTTGGGGGTAGATTTAAAAGTTAATTTACTCATTTATAGCACCATAGTTCAGGATTCCAGTGTTGCGGGCACGAAAATAAATAATACACTTAGTGGAGTAGTTGGTAGTTCTCAAAGCATGGTTTGCTGTGATTGGCTGGAACGAAATTCATCTCGCTAACCACGCATTAGTTGAACCATCTAATATTTTTTATAAGCGAAGCAAATATATAGATGGAACTGTGTTTTTAAATCAAAATGGCGCCGATCAAAGTACCGAAGAAACCGCTCAAGTCTATGGAGAAACCTATCGAGAAACCAATAGCGAAGTCGAAAAAAATTAAGAAAAAGAATTACCAGAAATTCTCCGTTTACATATACAAGTTGCTGCGAGTTATGACAAAGAGTAATCCGATGGGGATTACGAAGAAATCCATGTCGATAATGAATACTTTCGTGAATGACATGCTGGAGAAAATTGCAGTGGAGGCGGGGCGACTGGTTGCTCATGGGAAAAAGACAACTCTTAACAGTCGAGAGATCGCGTCGGCCGTCAAACTGGTGATGCCTGGAGAACTTGCTCGTCACGCCAACATGGAAGGTTTAAAAGCCGTGTCCATGTACCAGAAAAGCAAGTCTCATGATATGACGCAATAGACATATTTTAGTGAAGAAGTATTGTAAATTAAGATTACTGTAACGATAAGTTTTTCGACAAATTATTGTAAACAATTTATGTTGTTCTGATTTCAAAAATATTTTAATTGTATTATAGACTTTATTAAATACAAAATGACCGTTTAGTTGATTGTTACATTTTTGTGAAATATATTTGATTAAAAATAAATATGTTAATATATTAACGAGCAAGCGACACGGCATCGCAATATGCCACGATGCACGGTACGTCGGCGTCGTCGTTGAAACTATCTTTCGCCAGTGCTGCATTCATTTGTTATTGAATATTCAAAGATTACGGACGACATTGAGGTTGATAATATTAATTTAATAACGCTTGTCTAAGAGCCTCTGCTATGGGACAAAAATCAGAAGAATTCAAAGATACGAGTAGAAATAAGAAAACAGCATGGGCAGAGGTGTGCGATTTTTTTTTACTACGACGACCACGTGACGCATGGGAACACACTATACGACGTGGTATCGTATCTACGACGAGCAAGCGACACGGCATTGCAATGTGCCACGATGCACGGTACGTCGGCGTCGTCGTTGAAACTATCTTTCGCCAGTGCTGCATTTATTTGTTATTGAATATTCAAAGATTACGGACGACATTGAGGTTGATAATATTAATTTAATAACGCTAGTCTAAGAGCCCCTGCTATGGGACAAAAAATCAGAAGAATTCAAAGATACGAGTAGAAATAAGAAAACAGCATGGGCAGAGGTGTGCGATTTTTTTTTACTACGACGACCACATGACGCATGGGAACACGCTATACGACGTCGTACTCGTATAGTGGGAATCTACGACGAGCAAGCGACACGACATCGCAACGTGCCACGATGCACGGTTATCTTTCTTCTTTATCATTCAAAATTGAAAGAAATCGATGTATCCAGTATTTTCTGTGTATCTGTTTCTTGTTTATTCGTCTTAATATCAATATTTAATTAATATACTTAACAAGTTGTCCCGGCGTACTTCGTACCGCTTTATAATTAAAAAATGTTTTGGTGATATATCGACAGCAACGCCACCTACCGGGTCCAATTGTGAATCTAAACCATTCCCAGATCCCCTTGAACACACACAAAAAATTTCATCCAAATCGGTCCAGTCGTTAAAAAATGTTTTGGTGATATATCGACAGCAACGCCACCTACCGGGTCCAATTGTGAATCTAAATAATTCTCGGATCCACCTGAAGACACACAAAAAATTTCAACCAAATCGGTCAAGCCGTTTAGGAGGAGTTCAGTGACATACACACTCACACTCGAATTATATAATTATGTATATTAAGATATGCCTACTTTTTATGAATAGTTCGAAACACTTTACGGAAAAAAATTCAAAATAAAAGATAAATCTATTGATTACTTGTGAAGCAATCAAACGTTTACGTTTACACAAATTTTTATCACTAATTATCTGTTTATGATATACTATCAGCATTAATACATTACGACGGCGGACAGTCGGCCGCACAGCACAGATTGTGTATTATTTTGGGAATTAAGGTAATCTATTCCATTGTTTCTATGGTTGTATTAAATTGTTGTTATAAACAAGTTTTGTTTTTATTGAGGTTACGACCCGTTTTTTTTTAATTCTTATAAGGTAGTGCTTGACAACAAGCCCGCGTGATGGTAAGTAGTGGTGGTGAAGTTCTTAATTTTAAGTGCAGTAACTTAGATAAAGTCTATTCACTCTCCTCTTGTAGACTCTCATCGTACCTGGCTTCAACCCATTGATGGTCCACTACTGAGCACGGGTCTCTGCTCATACCTGAGGAGGCCTAGAGCATACTCCACCACGCTGCTCCAGTGCGGATTGGTGGAGGGTTTAGTGGCCAACCCAAGTGTCAGAAATTTTCAAGCCGCCCGAAGGTATCCGACATGGCTTAACGACTGCTACCAAATGGTAACAACCGGGACCGACGGCTTTACGTGCCCTCCGAAGCACGGAAGCGCCCAAGATTTTTAGCCACTAGCGGTCACCCATCCGACTACCGACCGCCCGCTGTTGCTTAACTTTGTCGATCACAAGATCTTTGTCGATCGCAAGCCGTCGGGCTATGAGCGCTTCAATCGATACTCATCAGATTACAATAATTACATCCTTTAGAGAAAAGGTAGTTATAGCGTTCTTGGCAGGGGCATTTGCGCGCGTCCAGATGTAATCGTATTCCGTAATAATCATTTTGGGCGAAATGTACCGGAGAAAATTGTAATTTGCAATCATGATTACACTTATCCCGTCTCTTATTACCTATTAGGCCCAAGAGACTTGTACCACACCAACTTTGGGTATACCAAGAAGCATCGTCTTACGTGGTTCCAGCAAGCAGCATGCAGCTGTTCTCATGCATGAAGGGCCATGACGAAGACGAGGACCACTCCAAACAGATTGACCGGGAGATCAAACAATGGATCAGGTCGTATAATGACGTGAGTATGGACAGCAGACACATTCGGTGCGTCGATCTAGTTTCTATGGAAAAATAGGTCGTATACGTGCTTTGCAGCGAACGTGTTAAAGTGGTTTGTACTTTGGACTCCCGAACAAGGGGGATAGAATATCGCCCACATCTGTTATGTAAAAAATGTGCGTATTAGAATTTAATTACCACTTGCTTCGGTGAACAATAACATCGTGAGGAGACCTGTACACCTGAGAGTTCTCCATGATGTTCTCAAAGGTGTGTGAAGTCCGCCAATCCGCACTTGGCCAGCGTGGTGGACTATGGCCTATACCCCTCACACTGTGAGAGGAGACCCGTGCCCAGCAGTGGGACAGTTATGGGTTGAGATGATGATGTTGAACGTATCTGTAATATGATAGTAATGCCTGACCACTTACAATCAGGTGGTTAAAAAAAATGTTTGTCTGTAAAGTCGGTTTACGGACGATAATTTTACGTGATAACGTCATAAGAAAACAGTAGAAAACCGAACGCTTAGGCCGATCGTGCCTCTCTATCGCTTGTTCCGCGCGCTCGCTTGCACGCGCGGCTCAGGCGGAACGTGACTATGACGTCATACTTGTTCGCGCGTGCAGCCTGCGTTCATCGATTCAAAGGACGTTAGTAACAAAGGACGATCACATCAAAGATTCGATGTATGGCAATCATATAATTCATTTAAATGTAAGAGCTGCGTAACATTTAAATATTGCAGGCTATAAAATTATTGCTGCTCGGGACGGGTGAAAGTGGTAAGACCACCATCATAAAGCAAATGAAAATTCTGCACGTGCAAGGATTCTCAGCAAGGTACCTACTTATTTATTAATTAAGGCTCTCCAACAACACAACTATCAATTAATTAAAATTTAAATTACATTTTGTTATATTTAGTTCCCACCTGATCGTAAGTGGATTAAATTCATTTAATATTATTTAAGTTTTTATTAATTAAGTTCTTAATATTATATTACCAGATTTAAGTCATTTAGATACTTGGTCGTCATTAGATTGGTGGTCAATAATAACAAACTTCCGTTTCTCTTTCAGCGAAAGAGCAGAGAAGATTCACCACATCAAACACAACACCCATGAGTCGATATACGACATAGTGAGGAATATGGAGGCCTTGGGCATTGGACTCCAGAACCCGCGGCTGGCGGACTGCAAGCGATACGTGATGCGGTTTGGGCCAGACGGACCTGATGAGTATACTGAAGTGAGGTTTTATCAAGGATATTATATACGATACGACCCGGATGGCGCAATGGTTAACACGCCGCCGCCGATCGCCGTTCCGAGGGTCCTGAGTTCGATTCCGTGCGAGGCGAAAATTTGAATGATGAATTTAAATTTCCGTTCTTGGTCTGGGTGTGTGTGTTCTTGTCTTGTGTGTTGTCCATGGCACCCACGACACAGGGAATCTTAGTGTGGGGCTATGAGTGTGTAGCGTTATTTTTATTATTTTATTTAACTATTATATTATAATTTAACAAAACCAAAAACCGACTTTAACATCGACTTCAATATAAAATGAGAACATCGTCAACGTTGTCGAAGTCAATACTATACGCATTATGAGGGATAACTCAAACTACTCGTCAGATCTCGCTCTAATTTATACGGAACCACAAGACAATCACCAACTTACAAATAAAAAAACAACTAAGTACTACTCGCCAATAGATGTCAGGAAGAGTCATGTTTTTCTTGTCTGAAAACACGGATAAAACGACGTTTTCTAAAAATGAAACCTAGCTAGATCTAAGATCGATCGAACCATTTTTTACTCTTTGGGTACGAACCCTTTTGGCAAAGGGAGATCTCCGGCCGGGCAAGACGATTGCCCGGGAGGCAGTGAAGCCCCGACTGCTCGCTGTTGGAACTTGTATATATGCGAGCGGTTTAGAAAACTTCGATAGCGTGATTCAGGCTACGTGACGTCACCGTGTGACGTGTGTGCGATGTCGCCACACCCTAATAACAACATGTATCAAGGGATAGGTAAACCTTATGTTTTTTTTTTCAGGAATATTTTGACAACGTAAGGCTATTGTGGCGCGACGCGGGGGTCCGGGAGTGTTTCAGACGGTCAAATGAATATCAGCTGTTGGACAGTGCCGAATAGTAAGTACAAACATGAGCCGTGTATGTAAAAGTTTCAAAAGAAACGTATATTTTAGGTATAACTTACCCATAGCCAGAAATTATTATATATACTTACCTATTGATAATAATATTGACGACTTTATAATCAAGATATTGATGTTATTCGTTAGTAGGGCACTTCAGTAATATATTAATCCTACGGCATTTCAATGAATCATCATGCATTGTGATATTACCGGTCAGAAACGCATTGTTTCAGTTACTTTCTTCCCTGTCACCCGATGCCACTCTCTATTGACCCCTATGTCCCCCTTGACGTGTGACGTAATATGGATGACTTTTAAACATTTTTAATGTAAACAAAATAAACCCCGAATTTTTTTAACAAATTTAGCGTCAATAATAAACTTGATCACTTGGTCAATATGTTTCATGCTTTTCAGTTTTCTCGATAGAATAGATCTTATTGGCAAATCGGATTACATCCCATCAGATGCGGACATCCTGAGATGTCGGCAGAAGACATCCGGAATACAGAAGATAGAATTCAAAGTTAAGGTAAAATATCTGGATCACCGAGCTTAGCTCGGTTTTTTTTTTTATAAATTGTGTTTTTTGACTTCGTGTTACTTAACAACGCCATCTGCTGTTGTGTCGTTAAAGCAATTAGTTGCTCACAAAAAAGTATTATTATTCGCCAATAGATGTCAGGAAGAGTCATATTTTTCAGTTTAAATTGGGACTACAAAAACACGATTAAAATGACATTTTCTAAAAATGATTCCTAGCTAGATCGATTTATCGCCCCCGAAACCCCCTATATACTAAATTTCATGAAAATCGTTGGAGCCGATTCCGAGATTCCAATTATATAAGTATATATATATATACAAGAATTGCTCGTTTAAAGTAATAAGATAAGATAAGATTTCTCTGTCATATTTCTATACCTACCTGTACCTAGACAGGGTCTTCAGTAATAAGAATAAAATACGGGAAATCACGGGAATCTTTAATCCCGTGACATCTTTCATTTCAGATTTATCGACTTTTAATAGAAATTTTAATTTTCGCCAGAATTACTTATCTACATGTACCTACAAGTTGTTTAAAAGTGTTGTTTAACATAAAACTTGTCAACTACAGAACCCTAAATGTTAGGCCTGAAATATGTACTTAACCTTATTGGTACAGTAGATATTCATGTAGGTAAGCAAAAATTTTCAGGTTCCTAAATCAATGCACGGAGGGGTACAAGATTTCTGGATGTTCGATGTCGGAGGACAGAGAGGCGAGAGGAAGAAATGGATACAGGTAATTTGAAATGGATGAGGAAGTATTGCTTCTTAATGAGTCTCTACTATACCTAATAGGTACCTACTGGATTTCTTTTTAGTGATACTTAAAAAAACGAATACCTACTGTCAGTCCAAATATTGATTTATTGCTTTGCTTACTTAAGCCGCCATTTTGCCGATGCTTCTTATCTCATTTTCTCCCACTTTAAAATGTGTGTCTCTTTTTCGTTTAATTAGCGCGTCATTTCCGTTTCATCGAATTCCAAATCACAATGATACTACAGAAGTTTTCACTTCAAAATATGAAAAAAATACAATTTTACAATACAATACAAATCCTCTACGCCATAAAGTTTTACAGTAACATTATGGAGCCTTGCGCAAAAGTTCGTTCTATTTGCAGGTCTTCGAAGGCATCCACGCTATATGGTTCCTCGTGGCGTGTAGTGACTTTGACCAGACGCTGCGGGAAGACCACACGCAGAACCGGCTTCAGGAAGCTCTGGTATTGTTCGAGGATGTTTGGCAGAGCAGGTAGGTACGAAAGATACTTTTACGCATCTGTGACCGAATTAGAACAAGACTAACAACAATTACTAACTGGACTATTACTATCAACAACTAACAGTCTAACTGTTTTAAACAGTCCCTATCCCAATCCTCATACATAGGTACTAACCAACTAATATTCTAACACCGTCTCCTAACCAGACTAACCATTCTAGTCTCCATTTGAGTCTTGTTCTGTGTCAGTCACAGTTGTCATGTCAGCGGAAGGTGTTGCTGCATGCTCGTTTGCTATCATAATTTCATAAAAAAGTAACGAAGATGCCATTTTTCTGAATTAAGTATAAGTGCCCCATGACCATCTTTGTTGACAATACCTACTATGCAAATCTTTTTCGTAAGTAAAGCGTATGCTGGAACGCAGGCGACGCAGTACAGCACATCACAGTTCAGTACAGCTCAGGGCGTTGAGGCAGACATGTGCCCCCTCCGTATGCTGCGACGCAACTCATTCGCATCTTAGCTAGTACAAAGAATAGACGTTCGACAATGCATTCAGAGTCTGATTTTGAAATTGACGAGTTGTTGCTGCTTTACAGTTTGTCAAAGCGAAGAAAATGTATTTGGCAAAGTGATTATCTAAAAAATCGTTCAACTTATGGGGAATTTGTCCTCTCGAGAGAGTTATCTGATAAACAATTAAAAACTACTTTCGGTTAGATATAAATCAATTTGATTATGTGCACAACATTATATGTGAAGAAATTCGCAAGGAAGGATGCAATTTTTTACAACCAATTGGGACGGCAGAAAAACTAGCCGTGTGTTTGAGGTAAGTAACTACATATATCATATTTTTCAAGAAAGTAAGTAATTAAAAATCATGGATCTTGTTCGGAGCATACATTGTCTGTTGTAGTAGCAGGAGAAGGCATTGGAGTTGCAGGATAAGGATTGCTGTCCAAAGTACTTCTATCAGCTTAGTTATTAACATCTTTTGAATCTGATGCCATATGTAGTAAATACTCTTCCTCGTCAGACACTAGGTTAAATATTCGTCTTTTTAATATATGTTGACTTAATGCAGGCATTTTTTTTGTTATTGCATACATTGTATTAAAATAGTGTTGTAGTTCGTTCTCTTCATCATTATTATGCGGCAGTATTTCAGAAGATACTTCCACTCGTAATATGTCATTATGTTCGAATTCATCTTCTTGAATCAAAATTTCTGGCTGAATAAGATTTTGGTTCTCGGAACTCGGATTTCCAGTTGACATATTCCCTGTCGTAGGACGGTTGATCATATAGGCCACTAAAAAACTCCATCTGCTTTTCGAATTTCCATGGTTTAGTAACGGTAGCTGCCGAACCACTTCTATTTGCTTTGTTGCGCCTCCTGATTGCATCTCGGTGACAATTACGTAGCCTTAGCCAAGCATCTTTTGCAGATGGTCCTGAAAATAATATAAATCTATATATATGTATAAAAGGAGAAGCTGAATGACTGACATATCAACGCAGGGCCTAAACTATAAGGGTTAGAAACTTGAAATTTTGCACGGGGGTTTCTTTTATAACGTAGGGGAGCACTAAGAAAGGATTTTTGAAAATTCACCCCTAAAGGGGTAAAACGGGGCGCAAACTTAGTACAAAAGTTCTCTGATTTTATCAACCGTTATATATTTAGGGATTTTTGGCGGGCGAAGCCGCGGGTGTAGGCTTGTAATAAATAAATGAATTGCTTACCTATTATTACTAAAAATGTGTTTGTTTTTCAGATATTTTGCTTTAGGTGATTCCTACAAGAGCTTGGGTTACAGTTACATAAACAAATGTTACTTACCGTCCTTGTAGTTCAATTCCTTCGCAATTTTTACTCATAACAATTCTTTTAGCGTCTTTTTTGCGTAGTCTTGATGATTTTTGTTATATAAACACGGTTCACGACGAACCAATTCTATTAAACGTTCTGTCATGACTGCCTGTAAAAGGGCAAATTTTATTGAATGACAATATTGACATAATTCCTTTGTTCTTCTTAATCATCTGTTTATTCTTGAAGTTGGCCTGTTCGCCGGCCAGTAACATTTTGGTAGAATACCTGAAACCTATGAAAAACTACCAACTGAATATCTCTCCTCTCCGCTCCTCAATCTCGTCTCCTCTCCTCAAGCCTGCACCTCACCACTCCACACCTCGCCTCACCAGCTCACCACACCTCACCTCTGGTCCCCACACCTCATATGACCATTTCCTGCTGATCCTGCTCCTCGCAGTTGTTTTAGTAGAGGTACAAAATTCCTCCGTTACATGTCATTGCAACAAAACTATGCCGCGCGTCGCGCAGAAATCTGTGCCGGTTCTACAACGGGACGCAGAGCAGGACTGACACATGTCGGCGTCTCACGTGCCTGCGCCGCAGCGTACGTAGCTCAATGACGTTCCATACTTTGCAAAATCTGCTCTGTTCTGCGCTGCGTGGAACCGCGTCGCCTGCGTTCCAGTATACGCCTAGCTTCGATAGAACTGAACTTCGCTACCAGTCTACCTGGTAAAACACACTAAATCGACGATCCTTGTCTCCAGATTCCTGCTCACCGCGGGCCTGATAGTGTTCCTCAACAAACAGGATATCCTGGAGAGCAAGGTAGCCCAGGGCCGCAGTATCGCGCCCTATTTCCCCCAGTACCAGGCCTACGAGGCCCCGGGCGACGAATATACCAGGACTAAGCTCTTTATACGGAGTATGTTTGCTGTAAGTTGATCTTGGTAGTAGTACGAGAGCCAGAATTTTCTTGCTTTTTAACCGATTTTAAAAAAGGAGAAGGTTCTTACTGATTTTCTGTTTTTTAAGTAAACTAGTATATATACCTACTTATAACAAACGTGTCGTAGAGGTATTTGTAGAGTTGAATCCTTTGTGGGGATGTGGGGTTGTAAGCGTAACTTTTGTCCCACGGCCGCCAACCATAACATAATTATTGTTGGGACTTTGGGACACTTTCTACAAACTTTTGGAACGCTCAATCCTCACCGTGCCTCACCGCTCCCCACCGCGCTCGCACTCACCCATTCCTGCACCTCGCTGTGTTAGTAGTGGTATAAAATTCCTCCGTTGCACTCGTTGTTTACTCGAATGACCACGTTCCAGGACCTAACGAGCCGTAAGCGCGAGCGGCGCGCCATCCAGCAGGCCGCCGAGCGGTTCGTGGTGGCGGAGGCGAGCCGCCCGCGCGAGTGCTACTTCCACTTCACCACAGCCACCGACACCGACAACGTGCGCACCGTCTTCCGGGACGTCCATCAGATGATACTCACGCATATACTCACTAATATTGGTGTTTATTGATTATTTATATCGTAAATAATAAGAGATAAAGCAGTTTTTGAAGTAAAACCTATTCTCTTCTAAGATTTTAGTACGGGAAAATCATAAGGGTTCGCGCACGGAATACAGAAAGAAGCCATTTGCCGGCAATTACGCGGAACTCCGCGCAATGTTAGGGCGCGTTCACATAGTACATCCGTTTTACTGGATCCAGTAAAACGGAAGGTAACATTCACACAGCATTTTGAGCGCGTTCACATAGAACGTCCGTTTTAACAGGTCAGTATTTCCGTTGTGTGTGGGATTTTTTACTGGATCCGGTATTCTGGATTCTGTGTGAACACGCTCATACAACTACATACACTACTAGCATCCAGTAAAACGGACGTCCTATGGGAACGCGCCCTTAGTCCGTGTGCCAAGCCTACTTCGCACTTCCACTTCTTTCTGTATTCCGTGGGTTCGCGTGAGCAACATGCTTTGACGTAGTGCGCCGGACCAGCGACTCGCAGCCGGACATACTAAGTATTTTTCTTTACTAGATTTAAGTTTTCACTTCTGTCGACAGTCCCTCATGAAGTCATGACTGCCTCCGATTTTTTTTATTATTTAAGAAATTTTACCACCAAGTTAACCCAATAGCTGTGGCGATGGTAATCGTCCCTCGAAAAAAAAACAGCTTAATATAAAAATAAGTTATTTCCGATTTCTATTTTCATTAATATTTTCTTTCATCTCAGTGATTTGACTCTGGTTAGAAAAAAATAAAACAAATCGCAATTAAAGGATAATTTAATGCACATTAAAACGATTACAAAGATAACAGGCTCCAAAGTAAAGTAATTACATATTTCCACGGCAAAAAATATATTCAAAAATCGACATTTAAAAAAAGTCGATAATTTAATCGATATCGCATCCCCATAGCCTCACTCCAAACAGTCTTTTAGCACCATCCCATGATATTATCGATTCTATCCCGAGAATGCATTATACATTTATCACACAGATAAAACAAAAACAGTGGAAACATTACAGATTATACACAACATAACGATTGATAAGTTGTCGTAGACAGAAAAGAGTTTAGACCAATAATTTTACATGATGACGTCACAAGGGAAGAGAGAAAGGTAGGCCCAAGCCGAACGTTTAGGCCGATCGTGCCTCTCTATCGCTTGTATCTCTATCTCGTATTCTCTATCGCTCAAGCGGAACGGGACACTTTTTCGTGCGCGCTGCCGGTGTTAATCAATTTATAAGACGTTATCACGTCAAAAACGAGACAATGATATTATACTCTCTTACTTTGCGTGCCGATTTTTTCAAGGAAAGTCCAGTTACAAGCAAATTTGACAGCTGTCCGTTGAATTTTTCTTGTGCCACATACAATCGTAGTTCCTCGTGCTGTCTCACGTTGGCCACGCTCAACACATGTCTATATCCTTCTCTGTCTACGTGTGTCGTCGTACGTAAAATATAAGTCATAGACTAAAAATTAAATAAAATATAAAATATTTGGTGACATAATTACTTAATCATAATACCATATCCTAACATTTATATGTATTTATAAACTGTAACTTTGCTATTGAAAAATTGAAAAAGTACCTTATGAAAAATATTTATCGAAAACTATAAAATCAAACGCGTCAATAAACATTTTCAAACATTTTGTCGTATCAAACACTTTCACATAAAATTCTATTGCACCATTAGATTCTCAAACTGCTGTTTAAAAAATAACAATAAAAAAAAAACAACTAACATTTTGGGTGATAAGGTATTCAAAAATTGTATTTTTTCGGTGACTTTAAATACAAACCTGTCTAATGAAATAATCTCTACACCTATAGGGCAGTATAGATAAGTCAATCTAGGAGTGTAGGATCTTAGATTTTAACAGAATTCAAAGATACATACCACCTACATTATACTATAGTTACAAAATTAATTTGTGTCTATTGACCCTGCCAAAATTATGTATTACATTTATTTACTCGTTTTGTAACTATGTGTGCGTCTGCTCGTAAATATGATTTCATTGTGTCACAGACATGTCAAACATTACACGCACAATGCCGCGAAAAAATATAAATTGTTTATAGACAAGTCTAGACTTCTAGACACTTGGCATTTTTCAAACACAAAACACGACCTACCGAAAAAACACAATCTTTTAACCTGAGCAATGTAACAATTTCATAATAATTTCGAAACAAACAATATTTTCACTACCGAGCGCTGTTATATACTATGACAAAAAGTGCAAAATGGAAAATAAATTATAACACATTCCCATTTCTTTTCAATAGACGAACGAACGACATTTTATTCATGGACATAATATTGATAACATTATTTTTTTAAACAATACGTAAGTATATCTTTTTTTAATAGTAATTTTATATTCGATCTTTCAAGGCCAAAATGTTTTTTTTTATAAGAAATAATCTTTTTTTTTGTAAAAAAAAAGATTTTTAATGTCAAACTGTTTTATAAAACAGATTTTTAATGTCAAAAACACGATAAGTCGTCCGTTCGTCTCAACACCATAACCATACACCAACGTTCAATTATATCTTAAATTTTTGTTCTAATCGTATTTAAAAATAACCTCTCAAACTCTTAAGCCTAACAACTTTTTTGTGAATGTAATTGTGATAAAATTTATTATAATAATTATTAAACTCCACTAAGTGGCCATTGTCGTAAAAAAAAAATTCCTGTACTTTTTAAGACAGAATAAGATTGAAATGCAATTTTGTAGATAAACCTAAATAATTTTTTTTAATGTTTTCCTAATGCATAACTTTTTTACCACCTATTTGTTCTCTCAAGACTACTCACAGTAGTTATTTGTTGAAGCGATGGCGTAGTTTGACTTTCGAAATGTTTTTGTTTAAAACTAAATTCGAATAACCTTCATTTCATTTCAGTGTGTTTTGTATGTAGAATTTTATCACAATTCACGATCACAACTATATACAAGTATGTAAACGTACAGACACGCTCATACGCACGCCAATTACAAAATGGAGTCTCGGAAGACGAAATTTTTTTATGTTTTTAAACAAAAAGAATAAGGCGAGTCGATTCAGTTGTCAATTTGGATATTATAGTTGTTCAACTTAAATTTGAAACTCTTATATGGTAACATTATTAACCCCTTTCCCGAATCGACATTAAATACACAGACAAATAGACCATCAACACTTTATAGTTAAAGTTTGCCTGTTACTTTTAAACTCGCCTTAATTACCATTTCAACGTCAATAAGGTATAAATTAATAATAAATAAATAAAATACTAGCACATAACACCTTTGTTATACAAAAAAAAAAAGAAAAAGCAAAGTGACGTACGCGTGTACGTAAGAGTGCGTGCGCGCGCGCGTCCTGTACGTACAGACAACCCTTGCCACGTACCAAGTTTACATCTTACCATAACATAATCCTATACCGCCTACGTGCCGGGGTTACATAAATAACATGAGTGATAATGTAATGATACCATGAATGGGGCTTGCAAACTGACCGACAACAGAACACAGAACATGATTTATATAAGCTTAGCTTGGCTAAGGCTTTGAGGAGTATTTTTTCAATGTGTTTGAATATTATTTTAATGGGAAAATAATAACAAAATTATAGAATCAGATTAAAATGCCGAAAAATAGAAAAAACACGATAATTCATCATCATCATGATTGTAATTTGTCTTTCAAACATTCTATTTTAAACAATTTTGAACATTAATAACATCTGCATGTCCAAGTTTTATAAGTTGTTGTATTGTAATCACGCTCAATTTTAGATGATTATATTTTTTCTCAAAACGGCGTTGACGTAAATACGCTGAGCCAAAGACAAGTAAACTTTTGCCACAGGTAACACATGAGATATCTATTTTACCATAGACAAAAGATTTTCACAAGCCCCATTCATACATGAATCCAATTACGTATAAACTACTATAATATACTAAATAATACCAGTAACACAAAAAAATATTTACAATGATTATAATGTATGTGAATTTGTGTTTCAGTATCCTTAACAAATTTCAAATACGCTTAGTAAAATATTTTATCGAATTCTATATTAAAATACTACAATTCAAATAAAACGCTCAGCTCGTATAAAAATATCTAACAGTGAGTAAAAATTATTCGTGAACATACAACGCGAACACGAGGACAAAAATGTATGTATGTTAGTTATCCAAAGTTATTATAACTCGCATAAAGTTAATACAACGCGAATTGTACTTTTAGTTCCGCTCCGATGACATCGAAACTGATGCGAAAGATGACTACGGACCTTATGAGAAAGACAGAGACAGCGAAAAGAATATTACAATAAATAGGGGGGATTTGACGCCTCACTTTCGGCACGCCTATCGCAAATCTACGTTTATAATATAATTGTAAATTACAGTTCACGTTTGTTTACGTGTTTTGACCAGCCGATATTACCATAAGTGCATGCATATAACGTATCGAAGAAGAAATTACACGACGCATAAATTCAAACAAGTTGATCTCAAAATTTACTGAATATCATAACATTCTTTCTGGAAATGGAACGGTTCTAACAAAAGATACGGAATAAAATAGATATACAAACAGCAAGGCCAACGAAACGAGATATTTAAAACAAGTGAAAAAAGTTTCTTTCAAACTGTTTTAGTTACTTAACTTAATGTTACTATTCCATATCTATTGTTTTCATGTTACCAGTAAAATCTTTTGAATATAACGTTTCATTCCATTTTTAACGAGATATTTAAAACAAGTGAAAAAAGTTTCTTTCAAACTGTTTTAGTTACTTAACTTAATGTTACTATTCCATATCTATTGTTTTCATGTTACCAGTAAAATCTTTTGAATATAACGTTTCATTCCATTTTTAACGAGATATTTAAAACAAGTGAAAAAAGTTTCTTTCAAACTGTTTTAGTTACTTAACTTAATGTTACTATTCCATATCTATTGTTTTCATGTTACCAGTAAAATCTTTTGAATATAACGTTTCATTCCATTTTTAACGAGATATTTAAAACAAGTGAAAAAAGTTTCTTTCAAACTGTTTTAGTTACTTAACTTAATGTTACTATTCCATATCTATTGTTTTCATGTTACCAGTAAAATCTTTTGAATATAACGTTTCATTCCATTTTTAACGAGATATTTAAAACAAGTGAAAAAAGTTTCTTTCAAACTGTTTTAGTTACTTAACTTAATGTTACTATTCCATATCTATTGTTTTCATGTTACCAGTAAAATCTTTTGAATATAACGTTTCATTCCATTTTTAACGAGATATTTAAAACAAGTGAAAAAAGTTTCTTTCAAACTGTTTTAGTTACTTAACTTAATGTTACTATTCCATATCTATTGTTTTCATGTTACCAGTAAAATCTTTTGAATATAACGTTTCATTCCATTTTTAACGAGATATTTAAAACAAGTGAAAAAAGTTTCTTTCAAACTGTTTTAGTTACTTAACTTAATGTTACTATTCCATATCTATTGTTTTCATGTTACCAGTAAAATCTTTTGAATATAACGTTTCATTCCATTTTTAACGAGATATTTAAAACAAGTGAAAAAAGTTTCTTTCAAACTGTTTTAGTTACTTAACTTAATGTTACTATTCCATATCTATTGTTTTCATGTTACCAGTAAAATCTTTTGAATATAACGTTTCATTCCATTTTTAACGAGATATTTAAAACAAGTGAAAAAAGTTTCTTTCAAACTGTTTTAGTTACTTAACTTAATGTTACTATTCCATATCTATTGTTTTCATGTTACCAGTAAAATCTTTTGAATATAACGTTTCATTCCATTTTTAATTTATACAGTAACATCGATATTTTGGCGTTTGTGGTGCAATAAAATCAACAAATTCGTAAAAAATATTATCAAAAAAATAGCCACATCGTGGCCTTTTCATAGCAGCTTTGTGTATTAAAGCATAAAAATGTAAAATTGACACAATATTTTTAATGTCGAATTGCGTAAATGCATTCTAATGGCAAAACATAATTATACCTACAACAATAAAAATGTGTCACTTGTGTAAATAATTAAACATAACTGTATAATATATTAGTTAATAATATCGCTTGTTCGGAAGAATACAGTATTAAGTCAAAATTTGGCACTAACTGACTTAATGATACGAATAAAAAAAGTACGTTCTACCTTTTGAATGAGGTCGAAAATCGTTTGCTCCCTGAATAAGCAAATTACGAAAGTTGTGTCAATATCCCTCTCGTAAAAAAGTACCACAATATTTGTAGTTAAAAGCTTTAATCGCTTCTCCTGAAAAAGTAAGTTTTTAGAGTTAATACAGTATTCTTGCGGGCAAGCGACATATTAACGCCGGCATAGTATATGTCGTGTTCATATCAAATTCGTATCTTTATCTTGGTGCATTGCAAATAAATCTTCGTCTTAATAATGAACACGTTATAAAAATAACTGCCACATTGATTTATGAAAACGACACGAGACATTTTTATTTAAACTTGCACATCGTCGTAACGTATCAAAAACACCACCGGGGTAAAATTCTACGATATAAAATACACGAAAATCGAATAATCAATGAATACCACGAAATCATAGTGACTATTGAAACGATTTCTTCTAAGTACCCGCGAAAACCAATTTTTGATAGTTTTTTTTAACTGTGTGTTTTTTATTCGCGTAATTATCAAAATGCAGCGTAAACCAATGAAGAAGAAGTGAAGGGTTAAATTTATATAAAAATAACTTTTTTTTTGTGGGTACATCGAAAAATTCACCTTAATGCATACACTTATACGGATCAATTTACATTAACATCGAGAAGTATGTATTAGAGTAATTGAGGTTTCGATGTATTTGAAAAATGGAGGTGACATTTAGACTTTATTTCATTAAAATCATCATAAAAAAAAAACAATATTATGCGACATTTAGGCCAAATATTGATGTTTTGCTTTGCTTACGTCAGCCGCCATATTGCCGAGGCTTCCTATCTCATTTTCTCCCACGTTAAAATGTGTTTGTGTGTTCGTTTCCGTTTCATTTCATTTGCGCGTCATTTCCGTTTCATCGAATACCAAATCACAACAGCACTATGGAAGCTATCGCTTCAATTATTAAACGGTAGAAATGTTACCGGATACCAAACGCCTGTGGGAACTCGACTCTTACCCAAAAAACAAATAAATCAAGTAAAGGAGTGCGCACATTACACCAACTCGACATCAACTCCACTCCGACTCCACTCCGTTTCAACTCCGACGTTCCGTTCCGCGATCAACGCTTCATCGACGTCAACTCGACTCCGTCTCCACTCCGTTTCAACTCCGACGCTATTTACATTACGTCATTGTGTCGGTCGACGCGTGGACTACTCGTCTACGGTGAGTCGTCAACGTAACGTCGACGCGTTGGTCTCGAAACGGAACGGCTATGGGTGTAGGGCGAGCCGTACAGGGCTTTTAAGTATAAGTTCGAAATTCAACCTTACCTGCAAAGATATAAGGCTCATAATTGAATGTTAGCTTTGTCAAGGTTTTAGTCGCGTTGGCGTCGGTCGGTCGTGGAGTCGTTGTAATGTGCGCACTCCTTAATACAACAAAACCTCAATCGCTCGAAACACATCGACCGTTACATTACAATGTATGTACAATGTACACACACACAACATTGGACACAAACGACCTGGGGTTCGAATCTGCTAATTTTATATATTATCATCATAGTAATATAATAAATGTGAATATAAGTTTGTTACGCTTTCACGCGAAAACGACTAAACCGATTATCATGAAACTTTGTACACATATTCTATTCTTGGAGGTATTAGAAGTAATATAGGATACTTTTTACTAAAAAAAAATTTTTTACGAAATATAAAAAATTGTTTGTCAAACAGATAAAGTGACAGAACATATTAATACACATATTTGACGTGAAACTTCTCAACGTATGTTATACACTTGATTAAAATTAGTCTATAAAAAATAACATACAACACTGTGTAAATATAAAAATAAGTATAGCGCGATGAGTGACGCTGACGAGCGGTCAACGCCCTGACTCGTGCGTCACGACCTTGAATTTTACCTCTCAGGGCTGCCAAAGAAGTTTCACTTAAAAAAAAAAATGCAGTCGTGTTGAGGACCCCCCTTTTTGAACTCGGTTGACAACGATCAATTACCAAATGTGTCAAAAACGTGTCAAACTATACAAACACGATGCAATCGAAACGTTCATCAAACCAGCAGACTCGGCCCCAGCAACTAACACCCGGACGAGGTATATCTTGTTCAGGTTGAGCTAAACTTACGTAATATCCGTAAAACTAATTTGATTATCAACTTCTTGGGTACACAGTCGGTTGTCGTCTGGTGTTAATGTTCTCCCTGAAAAGAGAGAGGGGTTTATTTTTAATGTTTACATGATTAAAATGCTTATGCTGCACTGCGCTTAAAAAAAATTTATAGGCTAACGAATAAATTTTAAAATTAAAACTTTCGGTGCAATCTACAGCAATCCTTACAGCAAACCCACCCTCAACACACCTTGACACCTTAAACTACTGGTTTAAGTCTAAACCACAACAGTTGTGAGTACAGTCACCCCCGAGACAGATGTTTATGTCACAGATAAATGTATAACACAGTACACCACCAGTATAACTAATCTTAGTGACAGTTGTAGTTAGTATATACATAACTATTATTCAACTCAACTCAACTCAACTCAAATCATTTATTTCACGTAGGTATTTTGCATACACTTGTGAACGTCATTTTTTACATTTACCATTTACCACCGTTTCGCTAAGGTGCCTTTAAATTTTAAAATCTTGGAGGAGAAAAAGAAACGGCGAAAGAAAACTCCTCGGCACATCTTTTAAAAATAGTATCTACTTTTGTAAATAGTAAAATAGTAAATAGTAAATACTTTTAAAAATATATATCTAATACCTTTAAACGAGCAATTCTTGTATATAATTGGAATCTCGGAATCGGCTCCAACGATTTTCATGAAATTTAGTATACAGGGGGTTTCGGGGGAGATATTCATTCATCAGATCATTTTTAGAAAATGTCATTTTATTCATGTTTTTGTAGTCCCAATTTAAACTGAAAAATATGACTCTTCCTGACATCTATTGGCGAATAATAATACTACTATACTAATACTAATTGCTTTAACGACACAACAGCAGATTGCGTTGTTAAGTAACAATGAGTGTTTGCTTTGAGGTTAGACTAAGAAAATCAATTGTTTATTTATATTATTTGTGTCTTCTTAATATTATTATTCGTACTTAAATATAATTTCCAAAAAACACAATTTATAAAAAAAAAATACCGAGCAAAGCTCGGTCATCCATCTAGTGTTATACTAATAATATAAAACATGCGCACGCCGCACGGCTTACAATAGCTTACTATAGCAAAAAGTGTCGTTACAACTTTTCGTATGAACAATTTCCGTCTAGCCCCCGATAAGGGACTACGTTCCAATACGTTTTAACATGTCAACAATCGCCCACCCCCCCCACTCACCGGCGGCGGCACCCCCTACGACATGGAGGAGCACGGCAGCGGCGGGGAGCCCATCTGCGTGAGCACGCGGTCCAGCCACTGCAGCGGCCCGTTCAGGTGCAGCTCGATCCAGCACGGCGTCGACGTCACCGTTTGACGTCTGCGGGTCATCATCATCATCATCACAACCCATAACTGTCCCACTGTTGGGCACGGGTCTCCTCTCAGTGTGTGGGGTATAGGCCATAGTCCACGACGCTGGCCAAGTGCGGATCGGCGGACTTCACACTTTGCGAATGCTATGTGGAGCTCTTGGGTGTGTAGGTTTCCTCACGATATTTTCCTTCACCGAAGCAAGTGATAATTAAATACTATCAAGGACATAATTTTTAAAAATTAGAGGTGCGTGCTGGGGTTTGAACCCGGGTCTCCCGGCTGTCCTCTAATCATTTAAATAAAAAAGAGACTTAAAAAAGTCACACTTCATTATCCAGTCTTTGAGACTTTAGTCATCCGAGTCCATCAATAAGTACGCAACGACTAGAGCTACTCGCAACACTACCTCCGACAGATCTCGGTGACCTGACCCCAGCGCCCATCCTCACATCGCTGTCCAGAGATCACAGAACGTCCCCATCGTCCACTGACCTGTACTCAGCGCCCCAGCCCTTGACGAAGCTCATCCGTATGGTGCACATCCTCGTCAACTGGAAGACGGCCTCGAACCCCTGCGACACCGACTGCGAGAGCAGCGCCGCGAACTCCTGGTTGTTGAATATCTTCAGGTTGCAGCCTGCGATGGACACACAGACAGTGTTATTATTTTTAACCGACTTCAAAAACGGAGGAGGTTCTTAATTCGACTCAATTCCTCGTTGCCTCGGAACTTTCGACTGGGTGAAACGATTTTAATGATTCTTTAGAAGTGAAACTTCTATAGTATCGTTGTGATCTGGAATTCGATGAAACGGAAATGACGTCAACGTCGCACAGCATTGGCAAAATGGCGGCTTACGTAAGCAAAGCAAAACATCAATATTTGGACTGACAGTTTTCGTTTTTATTAAGATTCACTTCTAGGAAGTGTGAATTGCACACATTTTGTTTTTTTTTAATTCCCCTTCAATTTTTTTTAATTCCCTTTCAATTTGTTCTCAGTTCCGACAATGGCATCCATGAGAAAACCATATAAGTCTTAAATTTGCATTAGATCGATCATTGAAGTGGGGTTTTCTACTTGTAAGATTATGTTTACACAAAACGTAATGACTGTTTCTACGTTCTCGAAAATATTATTTTTATCATGACAAATGACATCCTACGAATGCACAAGTAACTCTGTCTTTCTGTCTGTCCGTCTGCTACCTCTACACACCAATCCACCGAGCTAATTTACATGAGATTCGGTATGGAGATAGTTTGAGACCCGAGAAAGCATATAGGTTAGTTTGATCCCGATATTACATTCAGAAGAAATTCCTTGGCACATCTTTTTAAAAATAGCACCGATTTAGTCAGTGCATGGAGAATAGATTTATGCGTAGTACTTAAATCTCGACGTTCTCAAACCGTTATGTTTGTGGAGTGGAACGTTCTTCAGGAACCACGTCCAGTTATGATATGTCTGGTCGAAGGCATTACCTGGTGGTATCTTGCAGACGGTGGCGGGGTGCCAGCCGTAGCGCTGGTTGCAGTTAGGGCTCTGCACGAATATGGAAGAATCGCTCAGGCACTCCGCGAACACCTCACCTACGGAGTAACCACAAATGATATCAGATCAGATCATCAGTCCAAGGTAGTATATTGAACCAAATATATTTCACCAGGAGTATATTGTAACCAGGTTATCTTAGAGGCTAACAACGAGACTTGTGCGTGTGCGCGTCGCTCTGCCGCCTTGTACGGACGCAGCTTGGAACGCACGCAAAAATTTATCTCAAGAGTGACTTAGATGACTTCGTTGCACGGTGCGCACGTACATCGCGCGCACACAAACAAGCCTTGTATCTACGAGTGTGAAGATTACTCCGAGATCTTAATGTACGTTGAAGAATGGCATTCGGACTGTAATAAGCCAGGGTTTGGGGTGTCTGAACATCTATAGTCATCTTTAAGACTTGGATGCGCCTCTGACGGTCATGAATCCAAGTACCGACCGCGTCCGTAATTTATTAACTTGTCCAATCACTTAGCAGAAAAAAACATTTATACCATCATAGACAACATTATGATATAAAAGAAAACTGATAATAAAACATAACTGACAATTCACATATCGTAGCCGTTTCCAATATTCAATCTCTCCAGAATCCCGAGTCAGTTGCCTGGCAACTGACAAACGTCACATACATACAATTTTTTTTTACATAAGATAGGTTAATGCTTGACAACAATATCCCACCTCGTTGTAAGTGGCGATGAAGTTGAGGATGTTGGACGCACTAACTACTTATGTTCCAAACAAAGATTAGTTTGAACCAAAATGATGGTGTAATCGTTTATGTACGAGATAGTATTGATGTTATTGCATATGAACCGGAATGTTCAGAGGGTAACTGCATTGTTATCGATATTAAAGATGAATATAGTATAATTTGTACCTATAGACCACCGAGCTTTAGAAATCCCATTAACTACATCAACTCTCTTGATAAAATACTCAGTAATTGTAGTAAAAAAACTAATGTAGTTCTGACGGGAGATATTAATCTCGACACAATGCCGGAAAATATAAGTGAATATACATCAGTATACCTTAACTTGATAGCTATTCATGGACTAAGGATAGGGGTTGCTTGCCCAACACGACTCTCATCTTGTTTGGATCATTTTATGATAAAAACGGTAGGCAAAGCGCAAACATTTGTTTTTGATGCACTGACTGATCATTCGCCTATACTTCTGTGTCTAGAGTACTGTCCCGTCAAAACAAACAAAGTGTCTCGTTATGTTTCTAAAGTTGATTTTAATGCTATAAATACTAGTTTAACCAATGAAAATTGGACAGACCTATATGAAACTACTGATGTCAACAAAGCTGCTGAAATACTGAACAATAAAATTGAAAATGCTATTACCACAAATACAGTTAAAAGAAAGATTTCTACACGTTTACTACCTCTTAAACCATGGCTTACTGTAGGCATAGTAAGATCAATAAGAAAACGTAAGAAATTGTTTAATAAACTTAAAAAGAATAATAACAATGAAGAATTTAAAACACATTTTATAAATTATCGTAACACATTAAACAAAATAATCAAATCACTAAAGAGAAGCTACTATAAAGAAAAACTAATAAAAAATAAGGGTAACCTAAAAGAAACTTGGAAAACACTTAAAGAACTGTGTAATATAGATAACTGTAAATCCTCGTCAGATGCGCTACTTCACATAGATAACACAACCGTAGACTCATTAAACCAAGTCAATAACTTTTTTACGTCAGTTGGTGCCAGCCTTGCCAATAACATATTTAAAAATTTGAACACAAATAGTGATATCCTTGCTAATAAAGCTATAAGCCATAGTCGTCCACTGCACTCTATGACGCTTTATTTCACGGAACCATGCGAAGTATCTGGTATTATTAGTGGTCTTAATTCTAACAGCGCTCCAGGCTTAGATAATATTTCGGCAAAGGTTTTAAAGTCCAATCGATCTGTTTTAGCAGAGCCTATAGCATATCTAATTAATCTGAGTTTCGATCAAGGAATCTTTCCTAATATTTACAAAAAATCAGTCGTATGCCCTATATACAAAGCCGGAGATAAACATCTAGTGACAAATTATAGACCAATTTCACTACTAAGTTCAATTTCTAAAGTGATAGAAAAAGTAACAAACAAAAGATTAACTAATTATCTAGAACACAAAGGTTTCCTGAGCAAAAGACAGTTTGGGTTTAGAGCCTCTATATCAACGGTTGATGCTGTTCTTAAATTGACCACTAATATTATGAACTATCTTGACAATAACGAAAAATGTGTCGGGGTATTCCTGGACCTACAGAAGGCGTTCGATACAGTTTCGATTCCAATTCTTCTAAATCGATTAGAAAACATTGGAGTTAGAGGAATTGCACTTCGGTGGTTCCAGGATTATCTCACAGATAGAGAACAGCGGGTTAAGATTAATAATAACTTTAGTAATAGCTTAACCAATAAATATGGCGTACCACAAGGTAGCACCCTTGGACCTACGTTGTTCCTTACATACATCAACGAGTTATGTGACATTAAGTTGGAAGGAGCTGACATTCAACTATTTGCTGATGACACTATTATACTATTCCATGGCACATCATGGAATGAGGTCCACGATTTAGCTGAAAAGGGTATGAGAACTATAACGACATGGTTGGAAGATAGTTTGCTTACGCTTAATATTAATAAATCCAAATTTTTGTGTTTTTATAAATCAACTTTGTCATCCCCCATAAATTTTAATCTACGTATTCATTCATTTCCATGTAATAGACAGCCTCATACTAGAAATATGGATTGTGGTTGTCCATTGCTATCAAGAGAGACTGAGACAAAATATTTAGGTGTCATCTTTGATGAAAAACTAAGTTGGCGTAAACACATATCTTATACAGCTACAAGGTTGAGAAAACTAATATATGTCTTTAAGGAACTACGATATGTTGCTGATCATAAATTACTTATTCAAACATATAAGGCTCTAGTAGAATGCATAGCTATTTACTGTATTAGTTCATGGGGATCTGCGGCCAAAACACATCTTATAGAGTTGGAACGAGCACAGAGATCAATATTGAAAGTCATGCTACAATTGCCGTTCCAACATCCTACACATGCTGTTTACAAAAAAGCTGGAGTTCTCACATTACGTAAGCTATACATCTATCAATGCATTAGAAAGTATCATAAACAGTGTGTACCTAATATCAACCTACCAATTAACAAAAGAAGGCAAAATTTTCCTATTCCTACAACTAAAAGTAAGTTAGCTCAAAAACATTATACTTATCTAGCGCCTAAGCTTTACAATATATTTAACAAACTACATGACTGCATAAAACTATCGAATTATAAAATAAAAGAGAAATTATTTCAATGGTTAATGAGTTTAAATTATGACGAGACTGAAACATTATTACACAATATAAATTAATAACAAGTAATTTAACACATCACAATTTTTAACGCCAGCTCACACACACACACTAATACTCTCACACACATACATATCCGTACCTACACTCATAAATACACACACATATACACATGCACACACTTGATTTTAGTATTACCTAAGCAAGTATACATTTTATTTGTATCTTAGATTTAAAGACCCTAATTGAGTTATCTTAGAATGTACTTAAGTAATGGGAAGGAACTGTCTCCCAGGCCACAGCTCACGCTTTTCTGGGAGTCAGGGTTCTACAAATAAAATTGTAACCTTAATTATGGTCAATAAAGTTTATTATTATTATTATTATTATTATTTAAAAGTCTATTCACTCTCCTCTTGAAGACTCCCACATTATACGTAGGTTGGAACACCGACGCAGGCAAGCTATTCTAGACCTTTGCAGTGTTTTTTTTTTAATATTTGCCATTACTTCACTTAACTAGATATCATCGACAGATTGAATATTACAAACGACTGTATGACAACACAAAATGAACCTTACCACCGATGTAATAAAGCCGAACGCCCTTGCCGATGTGCCTGCGCGTCTGCTCCACCACCTCGTTGCGGTTCACGTTCGACAGCAGACCGAGACAGAACCTACGACAGATTTATTACAATCAATATTATGTATATTTAAATCTATACATATCATAAAAATGTAACACACATGTGTGCACAGTCATGATTACTTATTTACTTATATTATCATTTGTAAGAAGTCGACGGTGCAGGGTGTACGGGAAAACTCAAAATAGTTTATGTTTACACCCTAATAATTGATATGTACAAGTTGTCTATGTTTAAATAAATAAATAAATACATACATACAACTGTTCGCTGTCTGTAAATGGAACATGTATGACAAAAACTATTTATTTCATTGGCTTCAACCCATTAATGGCAAACACCAAACACCCCACTCACCGTTCACTGTTACTCGGGTCGGTGAAGACAACACCAAACACCCCACTCACCGTTCACTGTTACTGTCGGTGAAGACAACACCAAACACCCCACTCACCGTTCACTGTTACTCGGGTCGGTGAAGACAACACCAAACACCCCACTCACCGTTCACTGTTGCTCGGGTCGGTGAAGACAACACCAAACACCCCACTCACCGTTCACTGTTACTCGGGTCGGTGAAGACAACACCAAACACCCCACTCACCGTTCACTGTTGCTCGGGTCGGTGAAGACAACACCAAACACCCCACTCACCGTTCACTGTTGCTCGGGTCGGTGAAGACAACACCAAACACCCCACTCACCGTTCACTGTTACTCGGGTCGGTGAAGACAACACCAAACACCCCACTCACCGTTCACTGTTACTCGGGTCGGTGAAGACAAGACCAAACACCCCACTCACCGTTCACTGTTGCTCGGGTCGGTGAACCCGTCGACGGTGATCGAGGGCTGTGACGCGTGGAAGGTCTCCCCGACGCGCGTGTTCAGCTCGTAGTAGCTGATGCTGCACCAGAACGCCGGCTCGTGGTACAGCACGGGCGCCGCCTCCGTCGCCAGCCCGGGGGGCGACGGCGTCAGCCGGGTCAGGTCTGTGGGGTTGGTCAACGGTTTATACTTATGGTCACACCAGCCGTAGACGGAGATGAGTATCTGTACAAATGGATGCCATCTAATGCACTCGCACAAGAAAAGGAATAATTTACACCAATGTCAAGAAAAAAAACGAGACATAATGATACGTTGTTTTGTCTCACTTTGCGTGCCGCTTTTTTCAAGGACAGCACAGTCGGTTACAAGCAAATTTGACAGTCGAATTTTTCTTGTGCCACATACAATCGTATTTTCTCGTGCTATCTTTTTTTCACTTAATTGAGGTTTTCACTTCAAATTTAGTGTTTGTTTTATTTAAACAAACTAACTTTATAACTAAATAAAAAAAACGGTCAGTTTACTAAGGGGTTTCCCGAAACGAAGCGAATTCGGGTTTATCAATAAAATTATTAGTGTTTAAAAAAGATCCACTACGGTCATTACAGATCAGCCATTGCGCATAAGTTTTACATAAATTTTTAATAATAAATGAATTTTATGTAACGCCTGCTAAACATAAGTGGCAATACTATCGTATGCGGGTACTATACAATAAGTTTCCCGAAGGAACCGAGAGTAGTTATTGTCAAGAATATAAAAGTATAATATAACAAAAACTAATGTCCAAATTGTCAACAAACTCACTCATGTTGTCGTTATGGTCCATCGGGTCTCCGTCCTCGCTCATGTAGCCGGGGGGCGGAGTCTCCACTTGAGATGAGCTCCTGCAATAAAGTGTTAATTAGACTCTGGTCTGATCAAAGGGACCTTGTGAGGAAGTGTCCGTAAAAGTTCACATAGGGTCTTGTTGGCTTGGCCAAGATGGTCTTAGTACTAGACAGCTGTTATTTGACAGTCATAAAAAAAGTTTTTTTAAAGCCCGCCACAGAATGTTGGTACTTCAAAAATATTGAGGGTATTTAGAACCTGTATTACGATACATGAATCCGTTTTTATTAAGCTTTAAAGTGTTAATTTGTTTATGTATTTAAGATAGCAAACGAGCATGTAGCCGCCAATGACAATTTTATTAACAAAATACTCACATCGGGACTAGGATGGTTAGTCCGGGTAGCAAACAGAGTTACAATGATACTTGTTCAGTTCGTAAGTATGAGGTTTGGGGCAGGGATTCATACTGATAGTTAATTTTTTTAGTAGTTTTTAGTAAGAGTCTTGTCCTAATTCGGTCACAGATGTGTTGCTACCCTTGAGGACAAAGATGTTGTCAAGTGTCCATTGGTAGTTCGTGATGTCTCAACACAGAAACTCCTAGTGCAATCTCTGAGTGTGCGAGTGCTTACAACATACTCACAGTTGAACGGTAGTATTGCCTGGAACCTGCTGGGCCAGCGTGGCTTCCAGGTATAGTGCGCTGTGGCCGCCCACGCCCACGCCCACAACACCCCCGCACTGCATTACGCTGCAACACAAACGAATTTGCGTGCATCTTCCGTCGTTTCATCTACTCGATGATATGACAACTACCGGTGGTAGATTAAAAACTCTTGTTAAGTGCGAGCCGGACAAGCGAAGGGTTCCGTACCGAGGCGATTTATTTCATACACGTTTTTAAAAATAGTGATGTGTCTATCGCTGGTTTAAGCTACTACTAGCGACATCTACGGGTGGATAGCATATTATAATTTTAGTAAACACATATTTCTATATAGTGAAAGTGAAATATAGTTTCGCTAATATACTAGTAACCTGCTCTGCGGTCGAAATACGACCGTAATTCATTGTCAAAGAATTACTTAACATTGACTCTATGAACGATGACCCCATGACACATTTCAAACGTCGTGTCAAACGTATCCTTCTCTATATGAACTATGAGTGTGCCAAATTTCGCACACCTCCGTGCGCGCAATATTCTTAAAAAGGGGGTACAAAGCTTTTGCTTCACATATCAATATACACATAATTATAATTATATAAACATGTACTCGTGTACGTACGTGTCAGTGTGCTCGTGGTGGGTCCGATGATAGTCGGTGTAGGGCGGCGGCGCGCGGACTTCGCCCTCCGCGCACCTCGGCACCAGAATGGGTGGTAGCGCTGCAAAAAAATTTCATCATATTAGTCTTGTTCTAAGTCGGTCACAGTTGTCACGGGCGGCAGCGGAAGGTGGTGCTGCATGCTCGTTTGTTACCATAAATCAATAAAAAAAAACATTATCATCGCAACCCATAATGTCCCACTGCCGGGCACGGGTCTCCTCTCACGAGGTGAGGGGTACAGGCCATAGTCCACCACGCTGGCCAAGTGCGGATTAGCAAACTTCACACACCTTTGAGAACATTATGGAGAGCTCTTGGGTGTGCGGGTTTGTACACGATGTTTTCCTGAAGCAAGTGTACAATACAACACTAACCAACCAATAACTTACCAGGGGAGTCGATCTTATTGTAATGATAAGGATTGATGCACACTTCGTCCTTCTTCAACTGGTATGCATACTCGCAGTGGTCCACCGGTTTTAATTCATGCTGGCTCTGCAAATAGATACATAATAGTACTTCATAATAGCAGTACTAAATTTTCTTAACTTGTATTCCTTTTATTTTGTATATCGACGGAAAAAAGCGGAAACATTGTAACCCATACCTATGATCATTTTTTAGGACTTGGTATCAGAAAAAATATCTGCATGGACCATTCAGTCCAAGTCTCATGGCTCTACGACCAATAGAAAATTTTGTAAATACGGCGTTATAATTAACCCTTATAATTTTATAATTACAATATACATACATTATATTCTGAAATCTGCTGAACATTTTATACAAATTTAATAAACTACGTAAATTATTTGGTCCAATTGATGATTGGTTTTAGAATTGCTTAACAATCATTGCAAGTTAATTCAAATCTTTCAAAAACATTCTTTTAAGTAAATAAATTTTTTAAAAAATAAAATATAAATCTTAGCCTATAATAATGCATTAATGCATAGCTTTTTAAACTGACAAAAATAATCAATATCTCAATCGGCAACTAGGTCAAAGCTATTTTTATAATAATCCGAGTAAAATACATGCATGCAATTCTTAGTAATCTTATTCTTATCATACAATAAAGACAATAAGTTTATCAGTCTGAAGATTACAACAGATATGAGAGAAAAACAATATGACATCTATTATTATAACACAGTAATCAAATGATATGTGAAAGCATGTGTAGGTATTGATATTATAGCATCAAAGTTATTCTTCTCAGTAAAATATTCTCAGGACTAACTATCATTAACAGTTTGATTGCTTCGGAGGGCACGTAAAGTCCCGTTGTTACCATTTGGTGGCAGGCGTTAGGCCATGTCGGATGCCTTCAGGTGGTATAAAAACTTCCAACACTTGGGTTGCCCACTAACCCCTCAATCAATCCGCACTGGAGCAGCATAGCCTGGGGTGAAGCCAACATCATCATAAAACCATTTGAATGCACTCACCTGTAGCTGTGGCCACCGCCACAGCCTGCAGTAGACCACATGCGGCAATCCCTTCCTGTATTGGCCGTTTGTTCCGTTGTCGTTTGGTTTCACTCTGAAAACAACTTTCAATTGTAATACAATCATTCAAACTAACATAGATATAGCTCGGACAATAGCCTTGTAGCCTAGTGGTTTAAAAAATTATTTAAGTTGTATTTATATTTCTTTGCAACAATCCGCACAGGTGGAACTTGTTTTGGTATGGACCCACCACCCTCCCTTACCTCCAGGTAGGTATATACCTATAATGTTCTCAAAGTTATGTGAAGTCTGTAATTCTTAAATAAATACTATGGCCTGCAGTTTGGTTCCCTGAAGGTTTCCTTTACCAAAATGATAATGAAAGAAAAACAAATTAAGCAACAAAAGTTAAAAAATTGTTTTATTAATACAGAGAAATTTAAGACATGATAATTTATATTGTTTTTTTTTATGATGAAATATCCCGCTTTGATTACTTTAAATAAGGGTTAGGATTAAGCAGATTTCAAAATGAAACATTTAAAGCTTATTTTCACAGCATGTTCTTTCTGTTATTAATCCATTCACACACACAGCACAATCGACTAATTTCTACATAATATGAAAAAAATTTGGTATATGCAGGATTCAAACTGGAGTCATTTTTATGGAAGAACAACATTCAAACCCTAAGCCTACTAGGCGATTACTTCTTATACTATTATTACTAAAGTCTCACAAGAATCGAATATTTCAACACACAAAATCAAATATTGCTGGAACAGGAAGAGAAAGAATTTGGTTAGAAATTGACTTTTTTGAAATTGTTAAATCCAATACATAATTAGAACTACTTCCTCTTAATGTACGGACTTGAAATTTTGCATATTGCTTTAGCAGATGACATTGCAATTTTATGACAAGATTAAGGGCCAGTTTCACCGGTTCCGGATAAAGTTCCGGATAGGCCTAGGAATTTATCTGCCACTTAACAGTTGACGGAGCGGCAACGTCGCTTTTTGCGTTTCGTTACTACTACGTAAATTATTGTCATTTGAAAATTATTTTGAAAACTTAATTAATAAAATACTTTTTGTTCAAAATAATCCAATTCGACTTTTTTAATATTTTCCAGTATAATTTTATCATTAAAGAACGAAAATAGTAGGATTTATAATAATATGATGTACTACAGTTCAAATTCCAAATGTGTTATAGAAACGCCACTTGAAACATTTTTTATCCGTCAGATAACGCCTAACAGCCACTTGAACTGGCAGATAGCTTAACCAACACTTTTCTCTGTCACTTCTATCAGATTACCTGAGAAGCCAAAAAATGTAGTTTATCTGGGAGTTGAGTTCCTAGGGCTATCCGGAACTTTATCCGTAACCGGTGAAACGGGCCCTAAACATGTTAACAGCAGTGACCAAATTAATGGTTTTACATTTATAATCACTATGCGATATAAAAGCTTTTTTAAGTCTTCAAACTATGTATATATTTTGTGAAATATTATTCTACAGACATTCAAATGAATAAACTACAAAGTTTATTCATTTTACCACCACTGCACCCCTTATACGGTCAGCAAATTTACCACCATTCATATATTCTTTATATTCAATCAGTACCATTAGTTAAATATGGTCTAATCATCCATTAACTTAACTACACTAAATTATAATAACAGATTAACTAACCTCTATTTACAAACTTTTATTTTTGTATATAAATTGAAAACCCAAACTTAAGACAACGAGATTAATCTAACACATGTATAATTATATTGCACTGAAACCAATATCTCGCGTCCAATCTATCGAAACGCAATGAAAATGTTAGAATAGGTAATAAAAGGCACTTTTTAGAACAGACAAAAACTATGGGTTCTAACAATACAAGTTCAACGCACGGACAATGTGCCGACCAATACAAGGACGAAACTAAATTAAAAGGAATCCAATAAGAATATTAAAAAATAAACAAACCACGGCAAAATGATCTCCTTTGATTAAATTTTAATCTAACACTTGATTATTTCCACTAATGAATAATTTAACATCCTTTCACGCCGTGCACAAAACACAAGGCATATTTCATGTTCAATTTCTATACATCAAAATGTTAACAGTATTGCACGACTCACAATTAAACACGAACGAAAATGGCAATTAAAAAAACGCCAGTTTAAAAATTCGTCCGCCATATTGGAGAAAAAAACTCTTCCATTTTTGTTTTGACGGCGATATGACCTTCCTTTTGGATTTCGCGTCCTGTCTGCCTGGAATTACGTAACCAAAACGCGATGGTCAATGAACAGTACGAGGTCAATGAGCCCGGCGAGCTACATTACTTGGTCGGATTGTAGCACGTTCGGTTCGCGAATACCTACCCACGGGACTTTCCGATTCCGAATTTGAACTTCATTGTTGCGTTCAGTTTTTTTTATTTATTAGATTTTTATAATTTTCTACTCGGTACCTACACTACACTCGTGTCTCGAAGAAATTGTTCTGAAACTTTTCGATGTTTATGTATTTATAACAACTATTTTTATCTCTACTTTTACCTTGATAATTATTGCAGATAACGATAATGTTGATAAGGAAGCAGATTTCACGAACTGTTCATTCAACAACGAATAAGCCGGTATTTAAAAAAGTACATTTAGAATATTATGAAAAAGGCTCGTACTTTTTCCTAAATAGATTATTACTGTTAAGAGCAACACTCAATTAAAAACAAATATAAATGACCTTCATTCGCATGCCAAATTTGTAAAACATTATCCGAAGTTCAATAAAATTCGAACTTTAGTTTTATTTCTTTTGTGTACATACATAAAATTATCATACACATCGTCATAAATTACATAAATTCCTATTGGAATATTATACATTCATATATACTTTTATGACAGATTTTTTAAATCGTGACTGTAAGGAAACGTTCCTTTGATTGTTATCTAAAAAATAAATCAATATTGGACTTGCCTGGGTATTGTGACGCACTTGGTATGGCTATTCTGGTTCGAAAGAGCCTTTTCTAGTTCTTCGATAGCTCCAGTTTTCTTCAATTTCTTAACTAAACTCTTAACTGCTTTCTCCGACCACTTGTCTTCGGCAGCGGAAGATCCTTCGGGACCCCTTTTCCACCCTAGAAGTCTCTTCACCACTGCCGGCGTAAGCGGAAACATTCCGCGATCATACACTTTTTAAGACATTAAACACATTAAACCTATTAACACGGATATCAGCAATTAAACGTCCAGAATTCTATTCATTCAGGACCTTTATTATTAATAAGAACTAAACTATCGGCCATTATTGAGAACAAGAGAAGAGAATATTGAATGAATGACACTTGTCAAAGTTGTCAATCAACAAATTCGATATGTATATGATTGTCTGTCCCTCTCTTTCAAAGTCCGAATGTTGCGTTCCGTTTCAAAAACAAAACATAATTGTAATCCGAGGGAAAGGATACAGATGTAAATATTTTGATGGTACTAGATAAAAAATTATTACAGAAGTTGTAATTTGTATACTGTTAAATAGTTATACCAATTATTGTCACGTGAAGCAATAAAATAAATACAAAAATTATAAATTCCCTTGCTAAAATTGTAAAATCCAATGCAGTTTACTTTAGAGTCTTTACTAATATGGACTGAAATATGTATATTATGATATAATTAAAATAATAATAATATATTTTGAACAAATTGTTTTAACTACATAAATGTAAAAATATTGCGTGAAATGATTTGTGAAATTTGTAAATATCTGTGGTTACTTGGATAGGCCTTGGATCGGATTGATCGGAATGATTTTGTTCCGAATTGACATTTGACAAAACAAAACTCACAAATGACATCTCGATTTTAATTTCATTTGTTAATTTAGTTACTTTGTTATGCCAGTTGCTGAATAATTTTAAAACTTTCCATGATTTAATTACGGCGTTGGTTAGTTTTTAATTCCTATATCTCGTATAATGTATTTACATGGACGTTGTTTTGATAATATACGTATTTATTGTCACTGGCCGTTTTCGTTAACTGGCCAGTATAATCGTTTTGTAGTTTTTCTTTCTGTTTATATATTTTGTGTTGGCTGAAAATCATTTTTATTTTACTTTACTAATAGACGTAATTTACTTTACATTATTATTAGCTAATATTTTGACCTTAGATTAAAGATTGTACTTATTTTTAAATATTAAACTGAAGATATTGCCTTTTTAGATGCGTTTTTATTTCTAGTTCTGTTATTTAGCAGTATTTATAGTATCAGCCATTTATTAAAAAATAGTCTTGATATTGTAGATCAGATTGTTGAATTAGATATTGCAGTCATCATCCATTTTATTTGGGGTATGCCCATAGCCCAAAATATTTCAATGGAAAATATAAATAGCCAGCGAACAGAATGACCACTGAATGGGAAATGGTCACCACCATTACTCAGATAATAACGTTAACTTAATAACTAGGGTTGCCAACCATACTATATTATATAGTATTGTACTGTATTTCAAGACTGTACTATATACTGTTGATAAAATAATACATAGTACGTGAAAATACTATATTTCAGTACAATAGATCAATGTTTATATTTTGCAACACTAAAACTAATAAGGATGCAAGAAGTGCAAAAAAATATAGGTTTTGTAAAAAAATAAATGAGTAAAAATATAACTTAGTCTACTTTTGATTCTCCCCATAAAATACTATATTTTTTGAAGCATACTATATTTTTTATAGCTTTTCTTTTAAGAATACTATATTCAGATATCAAATTTTGGCAACCCTCGTTGTGACCACCAGGCTAGAAGAGATCATTGAACCATGTCATTCATTGGCTCAACATAATCAGTAATGGATTGATGTTGGTTACGGGAGACATAATTATATTTCTTTCTTGGCTATCATTGCTCCAGTGATGGCTTTGGGATTACTGACGACCATGGGTGACAGTGACTTACCACCAAGGGGCTCATTCATTAGTTAATTTAAAAAAATGGTTCATAGTATAATTATTACATTTCTTGCACTTTTAAACCCTTCATTTGCTGAGACTAATCATAGAGTATAGATGAATAAAATTTGAAGCACTCTTAAATGAAGGGTTAATTTGCTGAAAGAAATTACATTATATTTACATACATAAAGTCTACTAAAATTACACAATCTTCAAAGCCAACTCTTCTCTCCTCCTCATTTTACCACATCCTACTCAACTCTTTTTTTTAGTTCATTTCTATTACAATTTATACTACTACCAAGATATCATAATCATGAGAATTCATGGTATAAAATTGGTATTGATTGGTAGCCTTAAGAAGTTATAAATGATACTAGTATCTGAATAACTAACTTCACTCTTACCTACTCTATCAGTGTACACAGGCGAATTAGTGAACATTATGGATGAATGCTTAAGTTTAAAATTGCTAAAATTTTTCAAATATTAATTTACTTTTCATTTACCTAAATTATGTGTAAAAAGAAATGTAGGCGTTTACCCTCCCAATGTGTCGCCTACACACAGCGTATCCTGCGTTTCGTCCACATGTATACCGTATCAGCCACACGCTTCGCATCACCCATACGTATAGCTATAGCGGACCATCCGCACGTACAACGTATCACTGGCTCACCGTATCACTAGTTAGACGCACAGTGTATCATCTACATGCACAGTGTATCATCTACATGCACAGCGTGGGTACTCATGCCCATTGTCTGTGAGTTTCATTTGAAATCCCATTTATTGTTTACATTACGCTTAGATTAACTACAATGGAGGAGCCTCGGGCAGAACCGCTGATTCTCTGCTTGGAGAATATTGACGGGGAAGTGTCTGTTGAGATTGAATCGCACGACAATTTCCAGATGTTCCTGGATAAGGCTAAGTAATTTATCACTTTGTTGTTATTTTCGATATATCAAGTAAATACCTACATAGTGGACTCTGATTTACAATAGATGCTTAGGTACTTAGATTTGTAATGATACGATTTTGTGAGGTTGAGATTCTCATGGTAAAAGTTTATTTCATGGGTTCACTAATATAGCCAAGTATGTATGTATAATAATATTTAATTATTGAAATACCCAAATTGGAATCACTTTGGGAAATTGTAATTCCTTGACAGCAGTTAGCTAACTTAATGATTTAAAACTGTTATAAAATATGATAATTCTTCGCAGGGCCTTGCTTGGTTACGAAATAGATTTAAATACAATAACTAATAACCAAGCAGTTTCACTCTCTGACAACATTTACCAGTTTTTATTAAATGCAGAACAAAATCTAAATAATGAGAACATTGGTATTGAGACATTTGATAACATGGTTGATCAAAATCCTGATGATGATCTAGTTTACGTCTTAGATGACGGTACACAAATAAAAGCGTCACAGATACAGTTTGATAATGAGGACCCTCCTGTAGATTTGACAGCGGAGAAAATCCCTTTCATTAAGTATGCTGATGATAGCGACGAAAACGAAGATAGCGATTATGCCTTACCGGAAACCACGAAGAAGATAAATATTGTTGAAAGTCCTGTGGCGAAATGGTCGAGTCAAAATTCAAGCCCAAAGTGCAGTTTTATCAATAGTCTCCCTTTTAAGCTAGTCTGTAATAACACTTCAAATTTTGAAGCTCAATTTACTAAATATTTGGAAACGAACAGCAAAAATAACACAAATGGGAATGTCCCTGTCAACAATGCAAATACCATCAAAAGTTATGATAAGAGTTTGTCTAGAAGAAACGATGATTTCAATTTAACGAGAGAAGTTATCCTTAACATGTTCAAAGACGCTCCAGTGACGTCTATTCCTTACGAAGAAAGAAACTTCACAGACAAACGGAAACATGCACGCAAAAGTGACCCATCTAAGATGGTACATAAGACTTGGAATTCCAAACCCCCCTTGTCTTGCGTTGTAGATAGCGACAGTCAAATGTGTTTTATATGCAGAAAATTTGTCGACAGTTGCCTGGAAAAGCTTTATCTATTTGACAATGAAGACCAAAAATTGCATCGATATTCGCCCCAAAGAAGATTTTCAACGCAGCTAAAAATCTTATGCGAGCAATGTTTAGCCGAAAACTTCAAACCTTGTACGATTAAAAGCCCCACCCAATCATTAAAATCAGATGAATATTTGATTATCAAAAATAATCAACAATACATCTTTCAAAAAGTAACTTCTATTAATTTGAGAGATTGTGATAGAGATTTAAAAATTCCAGACGAATCAAATGATGACAGATTTGAACGCAATGCATTTATAGATATTTCTGAAAAACAAGGAATAGATTTTGTTAAAGTAGAAATAGGTTCAGATGGAGAGATAGTTACAAAATCTTTGTATGATGATCCAGAGTCATCTGATGACGTAATAATCGTACAGAATAAAGATAAAGATAGCTCTAGTGACGTTGAAATAATAGAACCGGAAATAGACGATAACATTATTGAGAATTTGGATGAAGCTGACGAAGATGTTAAAGAATTTCTGGGGATATATAATTGTGTGGACAATGATACGACAGAGTTAAAGTGCAGGTAACAATAATCAATGCAGTATTAACCGTTATTGAAATAAACAGTGACAACAAAGATGACAATAAGTGGTCTGAACCTTGGACTCAATAACTGTAGGGTTACAATCCTACACACACATTTAATTTTCCAAAAATATGTGTATATTATAAATTAGTGCTCACTTGCTTCGGCGAAGGAAAACATTGTGAGGAACCGTTGCACACCTGAGAGTTCTTCATAATGTTCTCAAAGGTGTGTGAAGTATTCCAATCGCGCTTGGCTGGTATGGCACTATGGTCAGTAAACCTCACATTGTGTGTGATAAGGGGCCCGGGCCCAGTGTGGGACAGCTATGGGTTGCGATGATGATGAACATTTAGTGATAAGGTCTTCTACTGTCTTTGACATCCTGTAGAATGGCAACATAAGAATTATGAACCTAAACTTTTTTGATTTGTTTTTTATTTTTCATTCCTTCTTGGTATTTATATCTATATTTAATTTTACCTTTACCAAATCTATTCAAACCACCTCACATTGCCTTTGCCAGATTTTGCGAAAAGAGTTTCCAAGATATTTCCGAGCTAATGGACCACTGCGACGAACACAAACATGAATTGGAAGACGGTGTTGTATTCCCGTGTCCTCTTTGTGATTATGGTATACAAATAAATTAAATTACAAATTTTAGGTTGTATGGGGCATCAACCCTTGAGTTTATGCCAGTTTCTTGCGTATCTTGGGAAGGGTTGGATCATTTCCACTGTTCTATCTCATTTGAAGTCATTAGTCTCGGAATTTTACCTACCCAGTTATTCTCTTTCACTCTCTAGAGTCAATCGAGTGAAGTTTAATGTTTCAGTTGCAGTGTTGGAATATCAAATAAAGCTTGTCAGGTATAAGAGCCAGTTTTTTGTTCTTTCTTTTCTTTGCTCTTTCTTTGGGTTTACTGATGTCCATGGGTACTGGTGATCAGTTACCATCAGGTGGTTCGTCCGCTGGTTTGTCGGCTATTACCATAAAAAGCAGATCCTCTTCCTTATTACCCAGTAAATGATTGTTGCAATGATCACTTACGGTGGCCCTTCTAAATTTGTCTGCTCAACAAAAGTAACAAAACCTTTCATATTAAAAGGCCCCGATAAATCTTCGATACAGACATAACACGATTTAAATTTGTTTGAAAATTATTTCGCGTTTCCAAACGCTCATTTGATTCCAGGCTACGCTAATCTAAAATGGCTCAAAGGTCATATAAAAGCGGCTCATGATAAGCCTAAAGAAATAAAGATCGATGCTGATGCTGACGAGGATGGGAAAGGTAGGAGCATACTTTAAACCGTTTTTTGGATGATGCATATGCATTTTATTATGATACGGGTACTCACGATATGTATTTTGAAACGCCGATATTTCGACCCAGTTGCATGGATCGTGGTCACGGCTGAACTGCGGTGGCGCGGAGAAACTTTTGACAGGTGACTTCAAAAGTTTCTCCGCGCCACCGCAATCCGCGATGAGTTAAGTTTAAAATCATATGATGCATATGGTTCTGTTGGTAGCTATGCGGCTGTTTAGTCTCTGAGTTTGGGTGACGAATAGGTGGCCGGGAAAAAGAAGCATCCGAGATCGGGTTAAGAAGTGTCTAGTACCTATCCTCTCATTGACGACCCGGATGGCGCAATGGTTAACACGCCGGATCGCCGTTCCGAGGGTCCTGGGTTCGATTCCCAGCGAGGCGGAAATTTTAATGATTATTAAGTTATTTAGTTATTTCGAACTTTTATTTAATGGGGTTATAAATCTTCAGTTTAGTATTTAACTTGTAATTTTGGAAATTGTAGGACTTTATCATGTTCAGTACAATCTGTACAATTACTTCGCTGGCCTATTCCTTTAAATAATCACAGCCATGCTTTCCAGAAATTTCCTCATCCCCGGTTCACTCGCCAGTAGCTAAAAGAACTCGCAGTGCTATTAAGAAGAATGATGGTCAGAAGGAAACAGGTATCCTCTTTTTTATCAATTTTGATCATTGAACGTTGAATTCCGGACTTCTTGGCATTAACTTCTGCTTGGCATAAATCAATTATCACTTGCTTCATCAAGTGCTTCGCTTGCGATCAAGCATCGTGAGGAAACCTGAATACTTGAGTTTCCCATAATGTTCTCAAATGTGTGTAAGGACCGCCAATCGAAACTCAGTCAGTGTGGTGGACTATGGATCGTACCCCTCACTCTGTGAGAGGAGTCCCGAGTCCAACAGTGGGACAGTTATGGGTTGAAATGATGATAATGATGAGAAACATTTAATTAACAACAGACAACTTTTTAAGAATTTTACTTATGCACTGACCATCTTAGACATCATATCCACTTACCATCAGGTGGGATTGTGGTCAAACATTAATTATGAAGTTATATGAAGATACAAGTAATATTATTTTCATACACTGCCAAGTTACAAGTACGCATATAATAATAATATTGGACTAATAAAAAAAACCCTGTTTAGAAAAATTGGATATCACACCCAAAGAGGAGGAAAATTCAAATAAATCTGAGGAAAGTGAATCGGTTAGTTGAAATTACTTTTAGTTTTATTTCAATTAAAGGCGGAAGTAGTTAGATCAGATCGACACCATGGTCATATCTGTCATTATTTTAATAGATTATCAGTAAGTTTATTACGTAGTGCCTAAAGTAAATCAGTTTATGGAATTAAGGTAGCAAAAGAGCATGCAGCACCACCTTCCGATGCCGCCCATGACAACTGTGACTGACACAGAACAAGACTCAAACTGGTGCTGAGATGGTGAGTCCAGTTAGCAGAGGGTCCGTTTTTTGAGTATAAGAACTGATTGGATTAAGGAACTGATAATACAGTAGTTTAAAAGTTATTTGAGAAAACAACACTTGATTTTTTTTTGGAATCTCTCGCTATCCCTAAAAGTCAATCCGAATACCCTATTTTTGAAAATTTTCAATTTTCTTAGCGATAAGTTAAAAATATTGGGCACAAACTCTAAGGATTTGATATCACGATTCTAGAAAGAACCTCAGATAGAGTTCAAAATGGAAGTGAAGCAGGAGACCCTGAACAGCAGCGATGATGAGATCTGGATACTGCAGACTGGTGATGATGATGCTACGAATACCTTACAGCAGCTGCTGCAAGGAGTGAAGGTACATTCATATTTTAGCCTTCCAATGACCAGAAGTAGGTAATTTGGGCCATATTGGAGCGGCCTAGAATATGCCAGACATTACAGACAATTCCATGCCAGCAGACCAGGGTGTTGTAGAAGGTGGCAAAGCTGATCCCTCTGTTTTGCGTGGGGACTTTTTATGGATTTAAGACAGCAAACAGGCATGTAACACCAACCTTCCGCTGCCGCCCACTCAACTGTGACCGACACAGAACAAGACTCACATCGGTATAGGATGGATGGTCAGTTAGCGGACGGTAGTATTCAGAATGTTAGTTTGTCAGTTTGTAAGTACGTTTATTATTAAATCAATGTTACTATGGAAGAGTCTCGTTCTAATTTCGCCATAGACGGGTTGATAAACTTGAGAGCTAAGATGGCCGCCTCTTAAAAAGTGTAACCGACTCCACATCTTTCTAACCGGAACACGACTGCTGCTAAAACAATTATTACACGGCAGAAATGGTACTAGGTACCGTGGCGGGCGGTGGTACTACCCCAGGTGAACTCTAGGCTCAACCAACTATAAGTATTATGATTTTAATTAATTCTAAAATGATTTCAGGTTAAGAATGAAGACGGACCGGAAGTAATGAAAGTACACAATTGTGCCAACTGTAGGTAAGTTTTTGTTATTGTAAAATAAATGTAGGTACCTGGGACTAACAATAGAATTTCAAATAAGAAGCGTTTGAAAATTTATATATATTCGGCTATTTTGTGTGGTTCATGTGTGGTGTATTCTCGAAATATGAGAAATATATTCGGCTCGAAGGACCAAGCTTGGCCAAGATTCGAAATTAACATAGGTGCGTCTATTTTGACAATATGACATCACGCCCAGTGATCGTGGTAAGTGAGAGGTTCTAGGTTCGATTCCTGGCCAGGTCAGAAATGTGACCTCGTGGGTGTTAGTGAGGTATTATGGATCCCATTAGGATTCCCAGTGTGACGAATGGTATGGAGAACACAAGTTCTCCTGCTGTTTATTTATCTATATAATTTTTATTCAGTCAATCGTTTATGTCAACAACGGCCCTTCTGGAGCACAAATGCGTGCGACGGCGCGGACGGAAACGCAAGATGAAGAGCACAACGTTCGTGCCCAAGAGCGAAGACTGCTTCAAGGTACTTTAGGACGCTGACAAGAAATTATTTTAAACCGTATTTATGAATTACTGCGTGAAATCTCGAGTTTTTTTCGATTTTTTTTAAATAAATTTTGATATGCTTTCGTCATTATTTTAGCGCGCCCAAGGCCGACCTAGACAGATGTCAGTGGACAATGGGAATGATCTGCTAGTTGCGGTAAGATAGTTCTTGTTTTTTTTATGGTTTTGGTAGCAATCGAGCATGCATCACCACCTTCCGCTGCCGTCCATGACAACTGTGACAGACACAGAACAAGACTCACATCGGGACTAGGACGGTTAGTCAGTTAGCAGACGGTGTTAGAACATTAGTTGGTTAGTTTGTTAGTAAGTATGAGGACTGGGGTAGGCACAAACTTGTTTCTTTGCTATAATTAAATTAATTTATTTTCTTCGTCCCACACTACCGTTATTTTTAGGGCCTGTTCAGATAAACGCGGTATTCGCTACCGCTGTCGGTAGCGGAAAATATCGAATTAATTTGTTTGTTTAGAGACCGCGCAAGAAAAGAAACCGCCAGCCGACATCGGACCCTCAGATTGTCACTTGTCATGACTGCAACGAGTCGTTTACGTCTAAAGTTCGACTCAAATTTCACATGTAAGTGATTTTTGTAGATCTGCAAGCCAGGGATGTCTTGACCAAGGATCAATACACATTTTAGTGCTCCCGAGGGTCAAAAGCCTTTTTTTGTTGACGAGCTATCTGAAGGTAAGTGGTCATCAGCGCTTAGGGACATGAGCAACGCCAAAGGCATCATCGATGCGTTGCCAGCCAGGAAAAATAAAAAGATTCTAATAAAAATTATTCTATTGTAATAAAATGTCTAAGCTCCAAAAACTTAATAGAAACTTCATAGCATCTGTGATTCTGTCCCAAAACCCCAATCCTAACATCCTATCCCCAAGGCAATTCCACGAAACCAACTCCTTCCTCACTCCGAGTGGAGAGTACAAATGTCCAGAGTGTGACGAAGCGGTGTTTCCTACTGAGAGCGAGCTCTTCGACCATGTGCATTTCAAACATGACAAGCAGAAACGCTGGCAGTGTCCGGTCAAGGAGTGTGGGAAGACCTTCTTCCTTCGGTAAGTCTGAAGGTTTTTTTTACATGAGATAAGTTAATGCTTGACAACTATCCCACCTGATCAGATCTGAGCCCACCAGTGGAACAGTTATGGACTGCGATTATGACTTTCTACTTAAATCTACAACAGGAATTATATAAAGATATATTCGATTGGTCTAAATATATTGTTTTACAGAGCTACCCTCACGAAACACACTCGCACGCACACAGACACGCGGCGCTACGTGTGCGTGACGTGTGGCAAGCGGTTCCTCGACAAGCAGACGTTGGATGAGCATGGTGTTACACATTTGCAGGTCTTGTGTCTTGCTCTAAATATCTTCTCTCTCTTCCTGGCCCACTAGCACCTAAGAGACAATAAAAAGGACGGTACCCGGTTGGAACAAAGTTCTTTTCTGCTATAAGAACGTTTGAGCTACTAACTGAGGAACGTTTGACGTACTGACATTTAAACTATGGTCAACTGATTAAGTATTTCGACGCCCTGTATGGTGCAATGCCACCGTGCCGTTCAAATGGTCCCGCGTTCGATTCCCAACGAGGCGGAAATTTGATCGATGAATTTAAATTTCTGTTCTCAGTTTGGGTGTATGTGTGTCTTGTGTGTTGTCCATGCCACAGGCACTCCATGACACAGGGAATCCTAGTGTCTTAAGAGTGTGTAGCGTTATTTAATTTAATATTAATATTTCTTCTCCAATGTCCATAGACAGAAGTATTTTTTTATTGATTTAAGGTAGCAAACGAGCATGCAGCACCACCTTCCGCTGCCGCCCATGACAACTGTGGCCGACACAGAACAAGGCTCATATGGGGACTGGGATAGTTAGTCCGGTTAGGTGACGGTGTTAGAACATTAGCTGGTTAGTTTGTAAGTATGAGGGCTGGGACAGGGGCTGTTAGTGAATGTTAGTCCTGTTAGTTGTTGTTAGTAATAGTCCAGTTAGTAAATGTTAGTAAGAGGTCTATAAATTAGCCCTGGGATTTCCGCCAGAGCTCAGCCACATCAGCTACGTCACCGAAGCGATGATAACTTGCAGATAAAGCCGTTCCAGTGCCACATATGCCTGAAGCAGCTGACGCGGCGCTCGCGGCTGCGGATGCACCTGCGCGCGCACGAGGAGGAGCTGCGCCCCAAGCTGGTGCTGGTCTGCGCGGTGTGCAGCCGCGCGTTCAGGGACCACGAGGAGGCGCAGGTGGCTGGCGGTGCGGGCTGCTTCAGCTTGTCGCTGTCACATGCACTACTCTGTGTTAGTACTGTGTCTGCGTTGCTCTAGTCCAGGACTTCCCAACCGGGGGCGTGGAGGAATTTCAGGAGGGGCATACTAGGTATGTAATCATTTCTGAAAAAATATATTTAACGCGTATGTAGCTATATCAAGTCACAACACGACGTTTGACGCGCAAATTCATGTAAGGGGGGTATGAAAATATTATTTTTGGTTCTGGGGGGCTTGGCGAAAAAAAGGTTGGGTTGGTTGACAATAGAGAAATAATAAAGACTGTTCGCCGCCGTAAGTCGGGTTCTAATTAATTAAATATAATATTCCTCGTTCCGCCCGTCCCGCTACAACCATCCTCCACTTCACATGGTGTCAGAAGTGGGATCCATGTGAATTTCTCTATTACAAGTCAAGTGACAGCATAGACTAGAATAACGCAGACACAGTACGAACACAGAGTAGTGCTATGTGACAGTGGCAACATCGCGCACATGTCGCAAGGTGACGTCACGACAAGCCTGAATCACGCTATCGAAGTTTTCTAAATGTTGCATATGCAAGTTCGGAATGGCATTACTAGGAGCTTTGCCGCTCCCCGGGCATGTCGTCTCGCCCGTCGGGAGATCTCCCTTTGCCAAAAGGTTACGGCGTTGTAGCTCAAGGTCTTAATAATTATCTTGCACAGAGAAAGTGACAGAAAGAGAGAGAGAGAGAGAGCTAAACATACACGTGATACACACATATAGACAGACACAGATAATAAACATACACACATGGACACATACAGAGAGACACCTGTACCTATAGAAGTTGTATATGCATAGTTGATGTAATGTGCGAAGTCCTTTCATCATCGCAACCCATAGCTGTCCCACTGCTGGGCTCGGGTCTCCTCTACCAATGTGAGGGCTACAGGCCATAGTCCACCACGCTGGCCAAGTGTGGATTGGCGGACTTCACACACCTTCATGAACTCCTTATTCATCAGAATCTCTGAAGTATAATGATACCTGTCTGTTCCAAGGAACATGCGTCCAAGTCGTCAGACTGCATAGCGGTGTTCACCAACGAGCTGAAGGAGGAGTCGGAGACCGTCACTGAACAGCTGTCGCCCACCAGCGGGGAGGTCAGACATACTGTTAAAGTGGTCGGTGAGTATGGGCTCTCAACAATAACTTTGATATTGTCAGGAATATTGTGTGGGCCGTGTTGTCGTACTGGTCGTCTTCGCAACCCATAACCACGGTAATAGTATCATACAGTAGTGTGACTCGGCCCTGTCCTTGAAATAAATGCCTACAGCCCCGCGCGCTAGGGCCGCCTCTTTCTAGTTGTAGTGAATGTAAGTGGGTAGGTAATACGCACGCTTCCCGATTACAAACCCAAACGTTCGATCGTCCCTATGGCGTTTCTGTGGCTGTTGTGTACTTAGTGTGTACTAAACTCCGAGGCGCGTAGGTATGATTCGCGTTCCGACCGTTTGTATGAAGATGGAATACTGTGTGATACTATTACCGTGCCATAACCGTCCCATCGCTGGGCACGGGCCTCGATTTCCGCAGTTTCGCTTGGAACAAAACAGTTGCGTATTGATACAGAATCACCGCGGCTCAGCAAGCCGATACCCGGGGAGGTGGCCGATGCGGAGAGCAGCGCGTTGCTGGCAACCCTGGAGGATAGCGCCCGAACCATAATACGGGTGGTCAGGATCGAGAAGGCGTTCCGGTGCGAGTACTGCGAGGAGTGAGTGTTGACTATGTTCTATGGTACTAGATACTATGGTACTAGACTAGACTGTAAATACCGCTAAACAACGACAAAAATACCCGTTTCCAAAAATCTTGATTGATTAAAATTATCTCAAGGGAACGTGACATTGTGATATACAAAATCCTCAGTCTTTTCCCAGGTTACCAATTACTTACCTCAACTTAACCATTAAAATTAACTCGATACTACAAAGCACGGCTACCGTTGGGATTAAACTGCGACCTCTTTTTATTAATCCGTATATTATGATTGCTCAGCGTATTTTACCAAGAAGATGCTCTGAACACCCACCGCAGCATCCACAAAGGTGTGAAGAACCCTTTCACATGCCACATCTGCAAAGTTAGCTTTGCTACGTATTCCAGGTATGACAACTTAATAAAAATGTATGAAAAGACATTCAAATTCAATCTATAAAAGTATATAAAGTATACAAAATATTCCAAATCTTTAAGGACTCATTTTTTCTTTTAAGTCTCATTTATATTTCTCTTTATCTTTTACGTATTTGCTATAGTCATTTGCTTCTAATTACTTGCATGTTCTTTTCCTATATTAATAATGTTATGTCTCTTTCTTGATATATCTTTCTCATATCTTCCTCTTAAACTTCAGTTATTTTTGAATCCTCTTATTACATCCACAATCTTCCATAATCAGCACAGAATATATTCCCCATAGATGCACCACCCATAAGACAACACATGGGTTCTATAAGAGATCCCTGGCGGATGCCAAGAAGCATGCCGAACAAAGCCAAACCCCTGAAGCAGGACCGTCCGCTACGGGCATCCTGGGCTATGGTGGCTTCCCTGTGGTCAAACATTTTTTATGTGAGGTAAGATTTTATATAATATACAAGTACCCTCATTATTTAAATGTATATAATATTGTATTAACGAATTCGTATTAATTTTCATCGTATTATGTAGTCTCAGGATAGGATTTTCTTGTAATAAAATAGAGCCAGTACTAAGAAAAATTCATAATATTACAATTTTCACGGCACCATTCAATATTTAAAGGCACCTTAGCAAAACGAATTTGAATTTACCAATTAAAAAAAATGACGTTCATAAGTGTATTGAAAAATACTTACATTAAATAAATAATTTGAGTTTGAGTTTGAAAATCTGTTACTTTTTTGTTTTAACTTATCTATCTTTGATTAACGATAGACCTTCAGAGCTACAGATTAATTCCATAAATACTTACTGTATTTATCTTTGTTTATTGCAACGCAAAAATGCAATTACGACTACTTTATTATGATATAAAGGACGATATTGCTGTTATAGAAACCGCATTTTAGTTGGTTGACGTTACGAAAAGTTCATGAGCGTGTTGGTGGACCAAGAAACGCAAAGCTATTTATTTGAATTATGCAGGATTGTGGACGTTCGTATTTACATTGGACGTACTTGCAAGTGCATCGTCGTATGAAGCATGCCAACGAGAACTTTATCTTCAAGTGTAATCAGTGTGAGGTGACGTTCCCTAACAGGTACGTTTCGTAGAGCTTAGATAACTTATACAATGCGTATGTTACATAAATATTCCCAGTGACTAAACACAAAAATTCCCAGCCAGTATCCCGCTGATTAGTCAGAAAGCATCTCAATTACTGTACAGAAAAATTCCCAATTACTTTACAAATAAATTCCCAATAACTATGTTGAGAATTTTCGTACTTTATAAACAAGACAGATAATTTCCCCGTTAATGAACAGAAAATATCCCTACCCAGAAAAATTTACAAGAACTTTAAAAAATAATTCCTAGATACTAAACAGAAATCTCCCCAATTTATTAGAGACAGCACGAATATTCCCAAAACCATTGGAGGTAGTCTAAGTAATATTGTTTTTACATATCGTTTTGTTTAATGTAAATGTTAACATCGATTTAGTTGGAGCGTCGCCTATCACAGGAAGAAACTTCACGGCAAGACTGGCCAGGAGGAAGGCGGGGGGGTTACCAAGATTGCTAGAGAAGACTATCGGTAAATAATTAAAATGTAAAAAAAAAGTTTTGATTCATTCATTCAGTCATTCAACCGTTAATTCATTAATGCGTTCGCTCTGTAATGTTAATTGTATATCTCTGTTTCTGTCTGTGGAATCATAGATCCTAAACTTTTTAAGGCGAAGGATGCCTTTATTGGTTGTCTCAAGTCAGGAGTGAATAGGATTCTATCCTACCCAAGACTACATCACCGCCAACCATCAGGTAGGATTGTAGTCAAGCATTGACTTGTAATACGTAAAAAAGCTTATGAACCGATTGTGATTTGTTTTTGACGTGATAACGTCTTATAAATCGATGAACGCCGGCTGCACGCACGAAAAAGTATGACGTCATTGTCACGTTCCGCCTGAGCCGAGTGTGCAAGCGAGAGCGCGGCACGAAGCGATAGAGAGGCACGATCGGCTTAAGCGTTCGGTTTTCTTCAATGTATTCTTATGACGTTATCACGTCAAATTATCGTCCGTAAACAGACTTTACAGACAACAATTTTTTTAAGAGTGCAGAAAACAATTTTTTTCTAAAACTGTTTTAATTGAATTTTTAAGTGTATCACACTGAGTTGATTTTATCAGTTTTTAGAGATTTAAGTACTTAACTGTTATTGGAGATGGAGTTTTTTTTATTTGCACTGAGTATTGTCGTAAACCTAAGATATTTATTTCAGAATACCGTGCCGAGATTGCGACGAGATATTGCCCAACAAGACAGCTCTTTACAAGCACAGAAAGAACAAACACAGCGACGGAATCTTCTGCGTCAGCAGGAGTGAAGGTACTTAGTTAGAGAAATATCAAAAAATGTGGGTAGATAGAAAAGCGACAAATGAAAGTAGAAATTAGTTTGAAATTTATTATTTTTGTTTGGTGAACGTTTCAAAATTTGTGAGATTGAAAAAAATCTTATTTGTTATAAAATAAGGTTTTTTTTTAAGATTTTTAGAAATAAGAATTTGTTAAGATTTTTTTAGAATAAAAATCTTATTTGTTATATATTATATATTTATGATATAATTATGTATTTAGCTTTTATTTAACTTTTATTTAGCATTATAAAAGCGTATTTTAAGTTTTTCAAACGGTTAACTTCATGTAGCATGAAAAATAGCATTGCTTTGTATGATATTGTATTTTGCTGTGTTATAGGTAACATCAATACCAGTCGGACAGCGTGTTCCAAATGCGGCCACAACTTCAAACAACCCCAAGATTTGCAAAAACATCTCATGTAAGATATTACTATTTTGTCTTTAGGTCCTATCTAATCTGAGTCATTTTTTAGAATTTCTCCGGCCACTTATTTAAAATTTAACGGAATACCGTCTTTTTTGTTTTTTTTTTATTTTGGTATTATTTTTCGGATCTGAAGTAACTTAACAGTCTCTAAGAAAAAGTAATGTAGAATTGATTCCAAAATATCCAAAATAAAACACACAGTTGTACAGTTTTAAGTACATTTTTGGAGTTGAAGAAACAACATAGGGAACTTCGTTTCCGACGCGAGCCCCCCGACCGCACTAACAGACTTGTTAAGCTACCGATAATTAAGATATCGTCGGACGGTAGTTCAGTGCACGGGCACGAGACGGCGGCGACGCGGCGGCGCGTGAAGCCGCACGCGTGCCCGCTGTGCGCGCGCTCGTTCCGCGCCGCGTCCAGCCGCGACGAGCACCTGCGCGTGCACACCGGCGAGCGCCCGTATCCGTGCGACGTGTGCGGCGTTGCGTTTAGACGGTAGGTCAACATTTTGTTGTTTGACGGTAGGTCGATATATTGTTGCGTTTAGACGGTAGGTCGACATATTGTTGTTTAGTTGGTGTGTCGATATATTGTTGCGTTTAGACGGTAGGTCGACATATTGTTTTTTAGTTGGTGTGTCGACATTTTGTTGCGTTAGGACGGTAGGTCGACATTTTGTTATTTAGTCGGTGTGTCGACATTTTGTTGCGTTTAGACGGTAGGTCGACATTTTGTTGTTTAGTCGGTATGTGACATTTCGTGATTTCGATTCCCGGTACATATATTTATGTAGCTTATAAATGTTTATTGAGCGAGTATGAGTTTGTTAGCGTTTATTATATTAAATTCAAATTGTTTTATCAATATTAATAAAAACGCTAACACAATTCGTAAAGCTGCTATCACGTATACACGTTTCACGGTAAACTAACGGCCATGTGCCCGACACAGCCTCACCCGATTTTTTATTTCCATGTTTCATCTCGCACATCAGATCAACGGCGATGCGTAACCACCGTCTGATCCACACGGGGGTTCGGGCGTGGGCGTGCGCGCATTGCCCGAAGCGGTTCCGTATCCGCTCCGACCTCAAGACGCACCTCCGGTTGAAACACCCCGCGCATTTGGTTGTTATTGAGGTGAACATACCTTATCTGGCGTCAAACTTTTCTTTTTAGCCTGAAGAGCTGACGTAAAAGCAGCCGAGCCATCGGATGGTAAGTGGTAATCGTCGTGGACACGAGCAAGGCCACGGGAGTCACCAGTGCAACGCGGGCCCTGAAGATGGACTCTTCTTGCAGCTGTTGAAGAGCCCCATGTCATGGCGCTCTGGGAATAGCTCAGAAGTTAATTCTACAGTTGGAAGTACGAGGCAAAAACGATCGTGAGAATCGGATCGTAGTGGTTTTCCACGATTCCAATTGATATGGATAGACCTTCAATGAAAGTAATGGCCCACTACTAATTTTTACACTAACATCTGTAAATAACCTGCTAACTAGACAGTGAAATTTTTAAAATTCCGCCACACCTCATGAGTCTCCTCTCCTAACCTCTCCTCACTTCTGCGCACCTAGTCTCACCTCATCTCTCCTCTCCTTACCCTACATCTAACCTCCCCTCAACCTAACTCAACGCCTCCAGCTCCTCTGCCATTTTCAATTCATGTTTAAATTCGTCCGTTACAACATACTTTCTAACAGGTACAAGGTTTGAACCCAAGCACCGAAGACATTCTCAACCAGCTGAAGATGAACTGCATAAATCCGGAGAAGGTTCTCGAGATAACGCTCATGGCTTTCGAGAAGGTAAGAAGACAAGACTTTGACATTTGAGAACATCATGGAGAACTTTCAGGGGTGCACTGTGCAGGTTTCCTCGCGAAGTTTTCCTTCACCGTCACAGTCTATGTTTACCAACTTCTATTGTGTTCTCTATTCTATTCCAAAGGGAACCAGCAGTATAATACCACACTCGTCCCGGGCGCTGTCCATGCTGGGCGCGGTGCCGCGCAGCCAGCTCGTCTCCTGGAAGCCGACCCCAGAAGCACCTGGTAAGATCCTCGTCGTCGTTAATATCGCTGACCCCAATCCCGGCAGACCAGGGTGAGCTACAGAGACCAGGGCCGACCTCTGCTGGGAGGTAGGGCTTAGAAAATGTATACTAATCACGTAGTTATATTGCTTTCACGTATTATGAAACTTTAAAGCGTCTGTTATGCAATATGGCCGCATGAAAGTGTCTGGGAGTATTGACGACTTATTTTATACTATATTGTAAAAAGGGCAAATTAAAATACTCGAGCTCCATTTTACAATACATTTTTATTGAATGACAATATTTACATTTATCCTTTGTTCTTCATAATCATCTGTTTATTCTTGAAGTTGGCCTGTTCGCCGGCCAGTAACATTTTGTTAGAATACCTGAAACCTATGAAAAACTACCAACTGAATATCTCTCCTCTCAATCTCATCTCCACTCCTCAAGCCTGCACCTCACCACTCCACACCGCTCCTCACCAGCTCACCACACCTCACCTCTTGTCCCCACACCTCATATGACCATTTCCCGCTGATCCTGCTCCTTGCAGTTGTTTTAGTAGAGGTACAAAATTCCTCCGTAACAATATTGTCTAAAACATACGTGAAAATCAGCCATCAGAAAATACGTGAACTTAGTAATGTTTTTATGTACCTTGATCACCTGATACCCGGAAATTGGCCGTTGACGAAGCTAGCAGGTAGGCATACGATCGTAGTACATACTAACACTACCCAATCGTCCACATTTCGTGCATCTGAAAATACGTGACGTCTGGTGGCCGTGGGATCTTGAACCATAATATTCATTTGGCACATGTCTGCCCCGGGAAGCCGGGAACCGAACGCGGGATCCGCCGCAACTAGTCTACGGGATTGATGATGAACATGAAATTCTTGGTTCCCGATCCAGATGGTTTGCAACCAGCTCGTCGTGGGAGAGGTATCGCGAAGGAGCTTCGGAAGCCGTACGAGAGCCGCCTGGTCCACGACTCGACGGAGTATCCAATGGCCCTCAACGTTAGTGAGGAGGTAGGTATTATATAACAACCATTGACTTGTTATTACTATGGACGTCGGTTCCGCGTTAAAAAATGTCCGAGCCAAATGAGCTGCAAAATGCAAAAAGAGCTACAATTTCGCTTTCACGATTGCAATCGAAATTAAACCGTGATTTTAGTCTTTAAATTAAGTTGTTAACATTTCTACTCTTGCGATGGCTGTGACTGGGGCATTTTTTTCGCGATTTCAGTATGAGAACCGACGTCATAGTAATTATAAATCAATGATAACAACCTTAATATCAGCAGCATAGGATCATTACCACTGCTGTGCAAGGGTCTCACTATACCTATGTATAGATTTGTAAGCTAGACGGATGATCAGTGATGGTATTCCCCAGGCGCTGTCAGCTCTCAACGTGCAGCTGATGCTCAATGACAGTGTTCTGGTGAACGGCAACGAGATGGTGCAGCTTCAGTTGGATAATATACTGCTGGAGTGACCCCAGGCGTTGCAGAGCAGGGGTCATCCATATTATGTCATACGTCAAGGGAGTTGGTTAACAAGGTGTGACAGCGGGAACGGGGGGACACAAGCTTCGTGACGTCACGTGTCATCTCGAGTTAACTCCAATGCGCAACTTACATAGCATCAACTCTATTACAATAGCTCTAAACAAATGCATAAGTTGTGTCACACCTGTGTGAAAATGAGAGGGATGCAAAAATCCCAAAATCGAGTGACGTAGAAAAATGTACGGCAGTCATCTTATCTTAAATAAAATGTTTTATTATTGTTTAATCTAAGCCAAATCCTCTTAATACTTGCATGTCTTCAAATTAATAATTCTTTATATTATACTAACATTTCATATTTGAAGTATGTAATTTAGTCACTTAATTACCGGTACGATTAAATTTTATGTTTATTTTGGGCAGTTAATTGATGGTTCTTGATTGGTTAATTAGTTTTAAGTGAATTATATTGTTTGAAAAAATATGCGTTTTTTATTACCTTCATTCAATTCGATTTGTAATAGTAGTATCTGTTTAACAGAACAACTGGGAGTGTTTACTAAACTGTCTAGAAAATAAAACAATTAATCAATGACAAGATCAGTAATTTAACGAAACTCAACTTTACGAACAATGTACAATACAACAAAACAATAACTCATCAAACCCGTATAATTTTCGTTCCCGGTTCCCATTTGTAGCTGCGAATTTTGTGGACAAAACTGCCGACGACCGACGGCTTCTTGGCCATAGACTCGATTGAGGTGTAGTACACTATGTTGGTGGACGGATCACAGTTCAGAGCCTCCACGGACTTCGTTCTAGACACTTCGGAGTACGTCGACTGGGATATAACAGGCCCGAGACTTTGGACATTTATCCTGCCGTCTTCCGAGGAAACTTCGGTAGTTTTCCGCACCTTTCGGCAGGTTTCGACTGGGTGCTTGATGATTCCGGGACAGCTGTTGAATTTGGAGAATTTGTCGTGGGCACGGTGTTCTATGTCTACGTGCAGGCTGAGTTGGCGCCTGGAATAGGAAAACAGGGTACTTTATTGAAAAACAAATTATTAGCCATAACACCACTAAAGTAACAAAGAAAAAACTGAGTCATAAGGATAAGCTACCAAGAAGCAGAATCTCACCAGGTGGCGTTGTATCGTCAATGTGTAAGATGATAGGCGCCACCTGGTCGGATAGAACTAGAACAATTTTTACCTAAAGTCAAAATTTTCCCCGCAAAATCGACACGTCACATGATGTCCACAGGTAAAGGTTGACGTTCTGTCAGAATCTGCGGACAAGATAGATTTTATACCATTCTTCTGCACATTAGCGCTACTTAACAATCTCTTCTCTGAATCTGAACTCTTCGACTCCTCAACATCAGTCGTTTCTGACTCTGAGGATTGTTGCAATGACTGTATGTTCGAGTCTGAATATATATCCTTCTTCATCTGTTGAATAACTTCACCAGAGTCGGTGATTTTATCAAAAAATGAGACGATCTTTTTCAACTTCTCCTCTGGAACATAACATTTCGAAAGTTCGGGATCTGTTTGGGTATTGCTTGCAATTTTCCCCGATTCTCTAGCAGTGGACGGTGAAGTTGGCAAGTTTGCAGCAATTTTGCTAATACCAATATGCTCATTCTCGTGGAAAATCTTATCAAATTCATTGAAGAATCCTTCATGGCAGTAATGGCAAACGAATTTACGATCCGGAAAATGGCACAGGTTTAGGTGATCATTATAGTTGATAATACCTGCAGAAGATAAAGTAATTTAATTGACAACTCAACAAAAATAATTCCAAAAAAAAATTAAGAAAAATGTATGTTTTCTTATTAAATTTGTAAAAAATTAAGAAGAGAAATTAACATACTCTACTGCTAAATTATTCAATCTGTATTCAATCGTTTCAAAATATTTAAGTAGTGATTTAAAAGTGCTCTATGACCATTTGAAATTACTCACCGTAAAATAACATCCTACAACCAAGAATGGGGCACTGTCTCGGAGTAGTGTCCATTAGGCAACTTTTCTGAACCGATTGCACATAAGACAAAATCAATGGACTTTTCACATCTCTCAAAGTGATCTCTGAGTGCACTTTTCTTGGACGTCTTCTCCGAAACCTCAAACCTCTTCGCTTTCGCTTGTCATATCTATTCGAAAAATTGTTATCACTCAAAGCATAGACATGTCCTGTTGGCGAACAATTGCATTTTCTCTCGGGTTTAATACCAAGAATTCTGTTGATGAAGTTCTGGAATCGAGTAGGTCTTTTTCTCTCATTAAAAACAAGGTAAGGAATGGGATGCGGGTCAGATGTTTGCACACATTCGCTTTCCCTGTCACTGTTTATGGAATCAGTGGACACATCTTCCTTACACTCTTGGGTACTTTTGTCATATTTCTCAGTGGCTTTCGTTACTGTTGTTTTAGACATCTGCGTTGAAGAATACTGTAGATTAAAGTCTTTAATCACAGCTGTGGCTGCAGATTTTTCAGTAGCGCTTACTGAGACATCCCCGCTAGAAGTTTCGGTTGTTCCTGCGCAAGCATCCGTCTTAGTTCTATGCGAACGTTTTCTTCTACGACTCCTTACAGGCTCTTCGTAAGTCTCAGGATAATTCTCGGGCAGTATCCCAATGACACTCGCATCGTAAATTTGGAACAGTTTCTTCAAACATTTGTATTTAGCTTTGAGCACTTCGTGTTTTTTCTTCGGCACCCATTTCATGACTTCGTCTTCGCTTTCATTTTTTTCTGGTATACTGGAGAGTGCTTTGTTTTTGTCGTACATTGAAGCGCGGTACTTCAGAACAGCAGCACGAACAATTTTGGCGATAACGAACAATGTTACACTAACATATATTTCTAAATTTTGATTTGGTATCATAACTGTACCATAACTTACCCAATAGTTTTTGAAGATTTTTTTTTATGACAGCCATTCCGAGAAGCGACAGCATTGTGAAGTGACAGGTTTGATAGATTCGTTCTTTTGAATACAGAATTGTTTATCTTATGCCAATATTAAAATAATTTTATTATATTCTACGGTTTTACGACATACAGTTGATCTGTAGAAACGACCAAGTCATTTTCACTAAGGTGTAGAGTTTGCGAAGTTAGGCCGGGCTTGTAGAATTAGGGCGTGTAACGTTACAAGCTTGGCTCTACATGAGTTCTGATCTGATAGTTTTTCTCACAGCGCAAACCATTATGATCTCGTCTTGGCAACGTTTTACATGAAAATTTTTCGGTGGGTAAAATACGTTCTCCTAAACTTGATTGATAGTAGATTTAGTAGAAATCGTCACGTAACGAAATGCCGTACGCTGTGTGTATGTGTATTTGTATCGAGCCTACTACAAGCAAATGAGTACACGAGCAAGTGAAGTCCCTGTCTCTCTTTGTTCGTTTCGTTTTCGTTTGTTCTTTGTTCGTTGAATAAAAACGTAAGGAACTTTGTTCCTTCGTTCGTTCTTTTTTAATCTTTGAGTTTTATGGCGTTCAGTAATCAGGATCATTCGCCTGTAATTATTAGCTCAGATTCGAGGTTTTTAAGGTGGTGAGGTAAATGAGGGGCGGTGTGGCCGCCCAAAGGGGACCCTCTAATTATATTTATAAAACGTAGACCACGTAGAAACGTAGACACACTCAAACACCTGTACACACACGCAAACAGTGCAAACACACACACACACACACACAATCGGTAGGTATTAGAGAGGTGTACCCAGTGAAACGGGATCTCAACGCGATACAGGGGCCCTTGCGAATTGTTTGTATACTCTTACCTAATCAATTATTCAAAACCAAATCAAAGACATTTTTTCAAAGGCCTGTTCAGTTCAGATACCGGCGCCGCATCTACCGCCGGCGGTAGCGATATCCGAGTTGGTACCTACGCGATATTCCTAGGCGGTACGAGATGTTTCGTGAATAGGAGAATTAAAAAAAAATGTTTCATTGAAAATTTTATTTACAAGAACTCAAATAAAATTAACGTACCAAATATACAATTGTTACTATCTTAAATTAAGATATTTACTTCGTACATTTTTGTTAATTTAATTAATTATTTATAACTTTCTCTAGTGATAAAATAATTTAATTTAATAGCGATTAGGTACCTCCTTACTACATTACATAAATAATTTATTTTTTACACTTAGATTATACTCGTAAACAAATTAATGATGATCATGATCACAACCCATAACTGTCCCACTGCTGGGCACGGGTCTCCTCTCACAGTGTGAGGGGTATAGGCCATAGTCCACCACGCTGGCCAAGTGCGGATTGGTGGACTTCACACACATTTGAGAACATTATGGAGAACTCTCAGGTGTGCAGGTTTCCTTACGATGTTTTCCTTCACCGAAGCAAGTGATAATTAAATATTAATACGCACATAATTTTTGAAAATTAGTGGTGCGTGCGGGGTTTGAACCCGGACCTTCCGGTTCGGCAGTCCAACGTTCAACCATATGGCTATCACTGCTTCTACTTATGCAATTATAATTATTAGAAGTTATACCTTAGTATTAAGGTACTAGATGGCGCTGATTGGGGGTGTTCGGTTTTTTTTCGTTACGGAATTTCTGGATTCGGTCCCCACGCTCAAGGCCCGCGATAAAAGCTATGCAATAGCTTAAAAAACTGATGACTCTCATCACGCAGATGAAGTGAAACTTCCTACTATGAAACTCAAAAGTCTATACTAACTATAAGGTATTATATTTTTTACAATTACTTACTTAATTCAATTACTATATTCGTGCGATGGAATATTCACATTATGATATTTACAATTGTTTTGGTAACTAAGTCAACGCAACCGTATCCTGCCTTACCATTCACGTGACTCACATTCCCCATCTCAGTAGCGTTAAACGTTTAACGCAATCGTCTCTGAGGTCAAAAAAGTAGCTTCACTTGAAAAATTTACCACCGACGCGCGACGTTCTAGAAATCAACCGTCATCAGCCTTATTTTACTTTACTTTTTTAATGGATCGCTTATAATTATTTTTATACTTCAAAGTAAGTATAGAAGATTATATATGTTTTTTTTATACAGCTACATCTAAGTATAGCCATTTTTTTTAATAATGTTACGTTATTTAAATAATTATGTCAAAACACGCAATACGCAATTTATACTTAATTAAAATCACAGACAATATATTTAACAGTATTAATTCGTAATTACCAGCGAAATTGTCACATTCTTATTTAATAACATTCATATCTTAATAATACTTTAAATATTTACAATCAATACAATAAAATGGAACTGGAGGGGCATAAATTTAAAAATAAACAATTAACATCAATATTTAAAATAGTGAGAGGAAGATGACAAGTAACCAACAAAAAAGAAACAAATTAAAAATTGTACCGGTAATTTACGCGTTTGTAATAAAAATATAATTATCAAAAAAATTATTAACTTAGAATGATTTACAGTTTAACACAGCGCCATCTGGTTTCGACAAAGCTCAATATTTCGATAACTGACAAATTCTTAAATAAAGTTCACCTCTATCCGTAGACAAAGAAGAGTTTAGACCTATGGATGGCATCTATCGTACTCACACAAGAAAAGGAACAACTTGACACCAATGACACGAAAAAATGCAAAACAGAATGATACGATGTTTTGTCTCACTTTCCGTGTCGGTTTTTTCAAGGAAAGCACAGTTGCTTACAAGCAAATTTGACAGCTGACAGTCGAATTTTTCTTGTGCTGTCTCATGTTGGCCACGCCCACCAGATGTCTATATCCTTCTCTGTCTACGCCTCTATCGCATTTTTCTACTTTTTTATTTTTTATTTCTTTTAAAAGGTTGCGTGCAAGAGATCGCTACGTAGCATTAAGGCTGCCATTTTTGTACATATTCTTCCTGTAACTCCATGTGTTTATTTTAGGATAAATAAAGAGTAGGTACATATTTATATAATAAATAAGAGTGTAGATAGATATCTATCTTCCCTTTTTTATCCGAATGATCCCTCTGGCATCAGAAGACCTGAAATGTAAAAAAAATAAGTATCGTGTCGTCTCATTTTAAAAAGACCAGATTAGCACAATGAGTTTTTTTTAATAATAATTAAGACGATATATTTTACCTGCAATACATGCAGTCATGAAGCAAATACCGCAACCAGCGAAAAAGGCCCTTACAGAAATCTGAAAATTATAATTTAATGAAGTCAATGATTTCATATGAATGATAATTAGATATTATAAATGTTGTTTAAACGCAACGCAAGTTGTTATAATTATCTTTGTGTCATAATTATATATCAAGTACCTAGTAGTGGAAAAAATTAAGGGATAAAAAAACAAAATGTCACATGGCCGTAACTTTATAAAAAATGATCTTAACGGAGTTGTAAAAGAAGTAAAAGAAGCTTAACTCCATATTAAATTTAAGACCTTAAAGCGTCGTCCTAATTGGCAGCGATCGTACGATGGCGCGATGCGTTCTCGTCGTGCGATGGGTATTTCAATACAATTACTTGCGAGGTTAAAATAGGACACTCTGATGAAATCTGTATGTTTGAACCCATCGCACGACGAGAACGCATCGCGCCATCGTGCGATCGCTGCCAATTAGGACGACGCCTAAGACATTGAATGGTCGTAAGTTCGTTTTGTATTTCAACATTGATAATAGGGTAGTTGACGGTAAGAAAATATTTTGAAGATTTCTATTTTTTATGGTAGCTTAATATTTACAAATGCGAAAAATCGATCTTATTGATTAAATAAATCATGATTATTTAATATTTTTGAAAAATAAAATCCCGAAATTACAGTCACTAGTCACGTGACATCGAACGCCAATACGACGCGTGACGTCACACGTGGCAAAACTAAACAAACTTGACATAGCATTTTGGTCTTTCCCCTCAACCAAACAGCTCTTCGTTTTCCAACATATGACGTCACACGAGTCGCCATGACAGTTTGACGCGTTTTTTGACGGAAACGTCAAATAGTTCATGAAAATATAAAATAAAATATGTTATAGTTAGTATTTAACTGAAATATTAATATTTCAGTTAAATTAGACCATTTGGCAAACTATGATTTAGTTTTTAAAAATTAGTCAACTAGCCTATTATCTCGGCTAAGTACCAGTGATCGCATACAAAATGAAAGGAAATATCATCGAGTTCTACGTTAGTACTTATATCTCGATGCCAAATATTGTATCTATCCTTAATCAGTTGCCTAGCAACCGCAAGGGTAAAATTATGGTATTAGAACTACCCCCTCATCCAGAAATGATTATGTTTTACTTAATCATTAAAAACGGTCAATGTGTTAGACGACTCACACTAGACAGCAGTTCTCTCTGGTTGGGCGCCATTGCTGAAATGGCGCCAATCATGATTCCAGCAGAGGCTGGGTTGGTGAACCCACACAGCGAGTATGTAGCTATCAGCTCGGCCCGGGGCTGTAAAAGGAAAGAGAAGTGAGATCAATTCTGTTATTGTTCTATTCTACAGCCACTACTGTGACAAGATAACATTAAAATAGGAGAAGTAATAAAATAATAATGTCCTTACAGACAGCAATCCGTCCTTCAACATTTCACCCAAACGCTGGTAAGCAACGAACTCGTTGACCACGGTCTTTATTCCGATCAGGGAGCCGACCAGCTCGCATTCTTCCCAAGGAACGCCTGTAGAAGATCGATTACTCATATACTTAGATCTAGAAATTTAGAAGATAGAAGATCGATTAAAGAAGATCGATTAGATACTTAGAATATCTTAAATACTAAATCTACTTAAAATATCTTAAAAAACTTGAATTGTGGGATAACCCATAATTCAAATCTATCAAGACCATACATTTGTTTCTCTAGTATCTCCTATGTACCTACAGACATAAAGCAGTTACAATTTTATTATAGGTATTTTACAACCAACTTTTGGCAGCGACTTCGTCTACCGGACATTGCCATTAGGTCTAGAAACGTTAACATTTACAATACTAAAAGCATTAAAAGATACAGAAATCTCCCATGTCACAACCAAGTGTGAACCAAACCCACCCATCATCCAGCACAAAGGAATGAAGACCTTCCCCAGTATCCACTCCAGGTTCAGGTCAGGGTTGCCAAGCAGGCCGCCGCAGTAGCCCAGGAAGCCGTTGAGGAAGGCCACGAAGGCCACGAAGGCGATCAGGTTAGCGATGATGTTCAGAATAAGCCCGATGCCGTTGGTAGCTCCGCGAGTGGCTGCAGCCAGCGCTGACTGATCTTGTCTGCAAAAAGGAATGTACTTACTCAATTTTGTACTCAAAGATATTGCATGTATACGCAGCAGTTATTTTGGATTGAAAACCAAAGAAGATTTTATGACTGAAGATTCTAATGACCTTTCATTCCTCTTTAAACAAATTTTGGATAATCATTTACTCTCGTGTACTTCTGACGTCCATCCATGCTTGTTCTTTGCTTCCTACTTACTTTTAGATGTACATACATAAATAATTACAGTTTTAATTACATTTTTGTAGAATTTAAGGAAAAAAGACAGAATGAGAAAATTTCCAAGTCAAATAAACTAACTTTTCCACCGGTTGGATGTTTTCAACAGAGGTCAACGACCGTTTGGTTTCAGGCATCAACAGCTTTGAGTAGCAGATGGCAGCGGGTGCTGACATCACTGACGCAGTGATCAGATGGGAGGGATCAACGCCAAAGTTTATATACGCTGCAAGCATTGTACCTAGAATAGTCAAAATAATTGGTAAAATAAACATTAGTGGCAGCGTGGGCTAAAGAAAGTGATAAAATTATGAATAAGAAAATCGGTGGCAGTAGTGGGATGATAAAATTGTAAATAAGCACATCAGTGGCAGCAGTGGGATAATAAAGTGGTCGAGTAAGCGAATTTGTAACAGGGTTTAATTAAATTAATCAGTGGCGCTGGTAAACGAATAAAATAGATCATGATGACACATTAAACAAAAGACCACTTGGGGTGAACACTTACCAGACACTGTAGCGAATCCAGAAGACATAATGACATGCATCTCTGAAGGCGTCAGTATAGCCAGATAGGGCTTGATCAGCAGTACTGACTCTGTCTGAAATAAAAAGTACAATGTTATGGTGTAAGCGCCATAATATGTCTGTAAACCATGTCTGCTTCTCTTCTTCCTTAGCCACTCACCATGCTCAGAAATACGTTAGCGACAGCGATCACACTCTCGCAGACAGTGGTGGCTGTTGCCGAACGTAGCAGCAAACCCAGCTTCAGGCAGAACCACTCCAGGGCGCCCCAGAAGAACAGCACCTCCACCAGCATGCTGATAAAGAAGATTATGGGGAGACTCTGCAAAAGAGGAGAGTGTAGGGTCATATAAGTCGAAGGAGGCTCGAAGTATTTGTCAGGTAACTGCGCAGTATTATACGCATAATTATTATTAGCTCTGCAACAGCAACCTTAGGGTTGTTTATAGCATTAAAAGTAAACTTTATAACATTTAGAATTATCTGATAGCAGTAACTCCCACGCACAAACTCAATAGAGACACGCATATTTCCACACGAGTAGGTAATCTTTATGAATTGAAGAGTTTTTTTTATATAGCAAACGAGCATGCAGCACCACCCTTCCGCTGCTGCCATGACAGCTGTGACCGACACAGAACAAGACTCAAATCGGGACTAGGATAGTTAATCCAGTTAGCATAGAGGTTAAATAAGTATAATTAAGAAGGGAGTTTAAGTTATTGATACTTACAGCAAACGCGAAAACCTTTTCAGTCCGAACAAGTAGGTCACCGAAGACAAAAGCAGCACCTTCGACACCATACATTAAAAATGTCGCCACCTAAAACAAAAATATTTAGTTACTGTAAAGTATGTGTTAAATGAATTACTTACTATTATTGTATCTGTAGATGGTGTCCGGGATCGGAGTATTTAAAACGACATCTAAAACCCCCATTTTAAAATGACATCCCTGTCCTACACCGTTCCACCTTCCATACATATAGTCATATTTAAAAGTTTTTGTGCATTTTTTTGTGTATAAACTTGAAAACTAACACACATTTTTATTTAATCTAGCCACTAAAAACTAATGATAAACTACTGCACATATCGGTAGAAAGTCAAAGTTGAAGTTAAATTAATCGAGACAAGTACCTTATCAGAGAAGCATTGAAGAGCATATCTACCGCTATCCCATCTGACGAAGATGAGTCCAAACACGAACTGAATCGCCAGACCAATGATGACCGTTCGCCAAACAACCCGCCCAGGGTTTGAGGAGAAGACAAAACCTGGGAATGACCTTAGTCTTAGTTTCTTCACTCTACGCTACAACCGTTTCTCCTCCTCCATTATAAGGCATTTTAAAGCACTTTTTGCTAAACTGCGGTAGCAACAATCAAATTGTGTGCAATTCACACGTGCTAGAAGTGAAACTTCATAACAACGAATACTGTCGTCCAAATATTGATGTACTGCTTTGCTTACGTCAGCCGCCATTTTGCCGATGCTTCATTCCGCGTCATTTCCGTTTTAACGAATCCCAAATCACAACAATACTAAAGAAGTATTCACTTCAAAAAGACGTGCATAAGACAAGTGTAATAGTGAATAGTGAAATAACTAAGTATATGAATAAGTGATTTTGAATTTGAAATTATTGCAATTCAATTTCAGGCCAGCATATCGTAAGCTACAGAAGCAAACCTCCACTTGGTGTCAGGGTTTCGCGTAGGGATGACGTAAATATTATTATTAAACCATTAATCTTTTCACCTACTATTCTCTTGCTTCAGTTAGCCGTAAAACGACTCGTCTTGTTGCAGCTGAAGGCTTAAAACCATACTTTCTTTTTATCTCTTCCCTCCTGGTACACAACGTTCCGCGTCTCACACGCCTTCATGACATCAGATACGTATCAACGTAGACTTTGGTGTGACTGAGTCTATGGGTGATGGAGTCCAATTAACATCAGGGGGCTCGTCTAGTTTGTCAGATGTTTCCGTAATAAAAATGATATACCTTACCAATAAACAGCAGAAAAGCAAGTCCAATTAGCGAGATGAGTCGCACCGGCGCATCTCTAGTGTCCCAGTAGAGGAAGAATGCCAAGGCTGCCAGTACAGCAAGGCAGAAACACCATTTGAACCAGCTGGAACATATATTTACTTGACTCCAAATTTGATAAATAAGTAACTAAGTAATAATTCATCAATTTATTATATAAAAAAATATATGTATACCTATCCCTTTTTCCCGTGACTTTTACATCACCACAGAGCCGAAACCCATGCTAAAGCTACGAATTTCGAAAGGATTATGGGAAATTCAACGAGATTCTTCAATAAACACATAAATAATTGGAACGAAGTTCCTTACGGCAGGCTTGGAGGGGATAGGGATTTTGCTGCGCGACCGAATTGAAAAATATGTGATAGTAAAACCGTAAGCGTGGAAAAAAGGTGAGCGTGGAATAAAACCGTTAAATGAGACGTGCGCAGGCGCGACAGTAGCCGAAGAAACTTCGTACCTACCTGGTGTCCCACTGTGATGTGGGGACCATATCAGGGTCCCCATGTGATGAGGGGCGCGCGTACGGTTCACCATGTGAAGAGAGGAGGCGGCGGGAAGGTCGCCCCGGGGTTAGGGTAACCCCATGAGCAGTAAAAAGGCACCAGAGTTCTCGGTAAAAACTGAGTTTATTTCTAAGGTCTAAGCTATCTTATATACTACCAACTACGTGTTAATCTACTGGTATTAACTTATCTTATTCGTGATTCAATCTTCAATAGTTAATCTTAACTCTACGTGTATAACTAATGTTTAATCTATCATCACACCACATCATCCCTCCAAAAGAAAAAAAAATAAAAATGTTATACTACATTTTTTTTTTCTTTACAATTAACAATCATAAAAGTGTAACAATAACAATATTACCATTTGACATATCAACATTAATTATGTACTCTTATTACAACAATAGAACAAGTGATAAAAACAATAATACAATACAATACAAAATAATTAGCTATCACAATACAATTTTGTTCTTCTTTAAAAATTTAGCAATTCTCATAATAATATTCGCGTTATAACGAGTTTTCAATATAATTACTTCTTTAATGCCTTTCTCAATACAAAACATAACTATTTCTTTCGACAACTCGTCTCGCGATGATGTCGATAAAGAATCATAGTTTATATAAATACTCGAGTTTTCTGGCATATACATTAATTTACGCGACTTTGAAAATATTTTCGTACATTTCTTGTTATGTAACAACTTTTCCCACTCATCGAAGCCTGATTGAATTAACTCAATATCGCTTCCTTGTTTTTTAAGAACTTCAACGATCCTAGGGTGATCAGTCCTACAAACCGTAGAGTCTAAAAGACACAGCTAAAAAGACACCTTTCTGTAATTCTTTTCTAAAAACAACACAATCTTCCGTTCTATTGACGGGAAAATATTTAATAACTTCACAACGCGGAGCAATAGTTAAGGAATAATTATAAAACTGAAGGGGAATTGCAATTTCCTTGCCTTCACATTCCTTTAAACTTAACTTATTCTTTGAAAAATCAATAATACCTGCATATCTCTGCAAAAAATCCTGGCCAAGTATGCCAATCGATTTACACGGTAAATCTTCAAAAACATAAAATTTATGTACAAACGAACATCGTTCAGTTTGTAACTTTAAATATACGTAACCTATTGCTCTTAATTTACCACCAACTCCATTAATTAACAATTCATCCTTAATTATTTTATAATACAACGAATTCGTCTCAAAAAAACTTTTCTTTACCGCCGATAATGACGCTCCGGTATCCAATAACCACTCAAACTCTATGTTATTAACAACAAAATTAACCCAATTAATACTATTACACGTAAGAATATGATAAGCCTTCAAAAACTGACCTGTATTAACTTCTTTACAATTATTATATCGTGAACTTGATATTCCATCTAAGTCACGGTCAACCGACTTTTGCTGAATGTACGCTACATGTCGCTGGTTTTGCTGACTACGCGCACTGCGATAAGCATTATTTCTAATACCACGATCGTGCATACTACCGGAATGCCATGCGTATGCATTTTTATCTTCTCGGCACGTACGATTAACAGCTGATTTATTTTGCGAGTTTATATGGCTATACCGATTCATATTATTTCTAAAATTTTTGGCCGGTTTATAATGCCTCTGAAATGCCATGCATTGTGATCCCGACGAAGCACAATTTTCGTCTTCAGCCACTCTGATTGCATCTTTTAATGAAGTTAAATTCCGAGCAGTTACAATAGTACCTAGGCGCTGATTACTAAGTCCGTCCGCGAATATCTTTACCGCATATTTTTCATTTAAAGGACGCAAAATTTTTAACGCTTCTTGGTTTTCTCCGGCTTGAGCAATAGTTAAATCTATCATTAGTTTTTCAATTTCCGCTCCGAAATCATTAATAGATTTATTGTTTTGCCTAACGCGAGCAAGTTTAGCTTGAATAGCGACATCAGATTTAGTCGTAAGCAAATGTTTTTTCATATCTGCTATAAGGCTATTTACGGAGGCATAACTCGACGACAACCGTATTTTAGCTCCTTGACTAAGTCGTGTGGCAAGCACGAATTTAATTAAAAGGTCGCTATCATTTGAGCCTAACATTGAATCATACAGCTCAATTGCGTCTATCAAATCTTGGGTTACTTGCTCGTTTCCGTTCATTTTCGGAAGCAAGCTAACCGCTGTCTTCAAGGAAAATTTTTCCGACGCCATTTTTACTTATTATACTTAATTCGCGTTAAGTCTGTACCAATGAAGCTAATATCGCAACAAAAATATAAAAATAAAATTACGCGCCTTTACTACTACGTTTCAGAGTGCTCATGCTATGCTTAATTTATCAACATACTTTCTCAACATAACAACATAAATTCTCTAAACATACAAAATGGTATCCTCCCATATTAAAATACAAATTGGCCATTACAAAAAAATAATTAAACAATATAACTGACTCACAATGCTGCACGTGCACGATGATGCTGGCTGCGGCCGCTGCTGCCTGTAGATCGCGTTGTTGGGGATGTCCGCTTCAGAGGAGGCTCAGAGGGCTCCAACCCTCTTTCTTGGTCCTTGTACCGTTGCCTCATTGTTCCCGAACTGAATTTCGTCATAAAAACTTGTATCTTGATGCGCGCCTTTTGTCCCATGTTTCTTTAGTTTTCCATACGCCGCGCCGTTTGGGTTCATACACCGGGTTTCTTTGGCCATTTCTCGCTGCCGTCCAGTATCTTCGGTAAGGGGTCCAGGTACAAACACGGTTTCTAGGTTGTCTAGAATCTTCGGCCGGTATTAACGCCGTCCGGGCTCGTTGGCAGGGTCGCCATGTGATGTGGGGACCATATCAGGGTCCCCATGTGATGAGGGGCGCGCGTACGGTTCACCATGTGAAGAGAGGAGGCGGCGGGAAGGTCGCCCCGGGGTTAGGGTAACCCCATGAGCAGTAAAAAGGCACCAGAGTTCTCGGTAAAAACTGAGTTTATTTCTAAGGTCTAAGCTATCTTATATACTACCAACTACGTGTTAATCTACTGGTATTAACTTATCTTATTCGTGATTCAATCTTCAATAGTTAATCTTAACTCTACGTGTATAACTAATGTTTAATCTATCATCACACCACACCACGACACAATTAGTTAATTATTTAAAATACACGTACCTATGTGTAACAAAAGAAAACAAACCTAGTTTTCCACCAGCTACTCCAGACAATCTCCACTTTTGACCAAACGGTCCTACCGAACCAGCTCCCCAGGTACCTCTTCACCACGAGAAAGTACAGTAAGAAGAAGTACACTATGCTGAGGAGAGCTATCAAGCTGCCGAAACCGTCGCACAGTTCCAAGGGCTCTTTTGCTGTAGACAATAATATTTATTACAAAGACTCATTGGACTCTTTCTCATAAGAATTCCCTATTTTCTAACCAATGAGACATAAAATAAAATACGTGCAATTCACGAGTGCTAGAAGTGAAACTTCAAAAAATAGTTTGGTTAGATGTCATAACTATTGTTTTAGCGCTGCAGCGATCTTTAGTTCTAACTCTTGCTAATGTTCCTATCTCATTTTCTCACACGTTAAAATGTGTCTTTTTCGTTTCTGTTTCGTTTCATTTGCGCGTCATTTCCGTTTCATCGAATTCCAAATCACAACAATACTATAGAAGTTTTCATTTCAATACACGGTAACACATTGGATTCCCTGTGTCGTAAGGCAGGGACGACACAAATTACACATCACTAACACCCATGACCAGAGATTAAACATTTCTCTGTCACATAATCATTGATGGGTCGAAGTCAACTTACTAATCATCAGCCAGTAGTAGAGACAGGCAAAGAAGAAGCCGAACACAAGCCCGTTTAACGCAAACATCATCACGATCTTTATTGACGAGGAATTCTTCTTCAGGAAGTCTTCCGTGGAATTTCCCACCTTGGACATGGTCAGTTGCAGCCAGCCTGACGGCTGATAATCCAGAGCTTCGTGGGTTACCTGGTGGTAAACAAGATAGTATCATCATTAAAAGAAAAGAAAAGAATGAAAGAAAAAAGTATTTATTCAATATCCGCCCTCGCTTCGGTTCGGGAAATACGAACCCTTAGCACGCTCATTCAAAAATTGTTAGGCGTGATTCTTTAAACTGACATAACTTATTTATTTCTTAACCGATTGAAATTAGAAACACTAAATTTTAAGTGAAGCTTATCACAATATATTAGTGGAAGCCGCACCCAAATCGAATAAGCCGTTTTGGAGATTAGCGCGTACAAAACCACAGACAAACAGACAAAAATTTTGTGTCGCAGTTACAGTGTCGCGAGTGTTACCCTGTGGTGCGCTTAAAAACACCATCTAGTGAAACCGGCCTTATTCCTTTTCCCTTACCCAGTCCTGTGACAGTATGTATGTATGTTCGGTTAAAACCTTGCAAGTTGAATTTTAACTTCTTTCAAGAGAAAGAAACCTAACGGCGCGTTCACATAGGACGTCCGTTTTACTGGATCTAGTATACTGGATGCTAGTAGCGTATGTAGTTGTATGAGCGATTTCACACAGAATCCAGTATTCTGGATCCAGTAAAAAATCCCACACACAACGGAAATACTGACCCGTTAAAACAGATCCAGTAAAACGGACGTTCTATGTGAACGCGCCCTATGAAGGTACCTAAGAAGGTACCCTACGGACTTGAAATTTTGCATATTGTTTTAGTTATGATGACAATATACGGCTCGGCTCGGGATTGGCTCCACACAAGGGAACTGCATGTATGTGTTCTTATGAACCGTGTGTTTTCAAACAAATAAAAGATCTCTTTGAAACTTACCACTCCATTAAATGCGCCATTTTTCACTTTCACTTCATCCATTTCCAGGAAGGAATTAATGTTTCCTGTGCCCTGAAATAAAATAAAACACAAAAGTAATTTAAGTATATAAAAAATACTTAAAATTTATTTTCTGCTTTTAATTGTCTTTGCTTTGCATCGGGATATGAGGGAAACTGGAAAAGTTAATATCGTGTTAATAGTATAATAGTGTTAATAAGTATTACGGAATAATAATTCTTTAACTGACATATTATATTTAACTAGTTGTCCCGGCGTACTTCGTACCGCATTATGATTAAAAAATGTTTTGGTGATATATCGACAGCAACGCCACCTATCGGGTCCAATTGTGAATCTAAACCATTCCCAGATCTCCTTGAACACACACAAAAAATTTCATCCAAATCGGTCCAGTCGTTTCAGAGAAGTTCAGTGACATACACACTCACAGAAGAATTATATATATATTAAGATTTGTAAACGCAAGAGTTTTATATACATACATAAAAATATTAATTTTCGGAGCCGCAGAGCGATGCATTTCTCGGCACGGGGCCGCACTTTGACCAGGGCCGTAATGTATCGTAACGTGGTAAATAAATTAAACTCGATTATGTACCAAACGGTTTTTTTTTGTTGTTCTCCATAACAAGTGAAACGTGATGTTTGAGATATTCCTTTATCAATGTTGCAACAATTTGAGCAGTTATTTGATAAAATGTGTTTAGTGCAGGTTGTTTTTGTAAATAAAATAAATACATAACATATAAATCATTGTAATGTAAGGATTCATAATATTGTGTACCTACTGTAAACTGGCTAGAATTATGCAATACTGCGTCCTCCATTGACTTGTGTATTTTGTACCAGATAGACGTATGTACTGTGTAATCGTTGGACTTACTTAGGAATTAGATATAAATAAATAACGCCACACACTCATAGCTCCACACTAGGATTCCCTGTGTCGTCGGTGCCATGGACAACACACAAGACAAGAACACACAGGCCTATAACAGAAATTTAAACTCATCATTCAAATTTCCGCCTCGCTGGGAATCGAACCCAGGACCCTTGGATCCGGGTCGTCAAATATAAATATAAGTATACCTACTTGTGTACACATACTGTGCACTTCAAAGATTTTTGTCCTGTATACTGAGTGTGAAATTGTTGGTCTCATTTACTGTGTATTGTACGAATTTGCGCACAGATCACGCCTCTGACAGGGTCATTTCATGTAGACTACTCACATTGCACTAGAATCCGTCCAGACCACACGAATAGGGCAAGTTTAATAAACATAGACAGAAAGTCAAGCAGATAGATTCATACGAAAGTGTTGTGACAAAAATCACTTAATCAGAAGATGTGTTTATATCACACGTAGTCTTTTTATTTAGTTTACAATAAGTAACTTAAAGTTTTAATTTTAAATGCAATATTTAACACGTTTAATTTCAAATGCAATAATGCGTCTAAATTCTAACACACATATAAGCAAATTACAGCTTTATTATTTTGGTGATATTTAATTAATTTGATTTGTTTTTGGTCAGTCGAAATCGGATCGACTGTTAGTCTGACTTCTACAATAAACACTCAAACTATAAACCGCACGAATGACCCGCGATAAAGGGAAACCAATTAAAATTCTGTTACGATACTGCATTTTCATGCTCTCGTTATTATAGTTGTTCGTAAATCGTTTTTTAACTTCGTACCACAAACCGGACGTATCTAGTACGTACGTACCACATCACACCACACTGGAACAATAACTTAAACAGAAAAATCAAAATGTGTGCAATTTACACGTGGTAGAAGTGAAAACTTCAAAAAAACAAATACTGTTTTGCTTTGCTTACGTAAGCCGCCATTTTGCCGATGCTTCCTATCTAATTTTCTCCCACGTTAAAATGTGTGTCTCTTTTTCGTTTCCGTTTCGTTTCATTAGCGCGTCATTTCCGTTTCATCGACTTTAAAATCACAACGATGCTAAAGAAGTTATCACTTCAAAAAAACCGACTTCAAAAATTGTGTTCGACAAATAATAAAATTAGAACATCATCAAAGTAAGTCAAGTCAATTAAATGCACATTATTAGGGACAACTATTTTATAGCTCGTCGGGGACAACTCAAATGCTCGTCAGATCGTCATACACATACGTCATACAGTCAAACGTCATACGTTGACGACCTCATAGCCCAGTTGAGACCCTGCCAGCGGTGGGAGGGAACGCAGGTTCAATTCCCTGCCGGGGCACTCAGATATTTCTGTGATAGATAAATGTTGTTCTTGGGTCGTGATTATGTTAATTTTCAGATCTCTCACATAAATATCTGTACCGGGAATCGAAGTCGGGACCCCTCGGTTTCGCAGGCAGGGTCACCACTAACTGGCTTTGAGGTAGTCATAAATACTTAATTAGACAATAAGTAATGTTATTTTCAAGTATTTTCTTTAGTTACACGGTTTAAGACTGGAATTCTAAAGGCGCTTCACGCTTCAATGATCTCAAGTAAAGTAATAGTTTAATGAAATGTGATAAATAGAGATTACCTAATTGTTTACGTTTAGCAAGATACTTTAAGCAGTCACTTCTCTTTTTCTTGCAAAAGTGAGGTGTTTTGCAATTGAACAAATACAATCTGTGAATAAAGTCTTTCATTCAATCGCTTAAAATTTTTAACGAAGTGTAGACACTTACTACGATTAGAGTTAAATACGATTATCGGAAAATTAATTATTTTTACATATTTTTTTATTCCTACGATCTTTTTTAGTTTAATCAATAGTACTTACATTACGATACGTGTTAGTAAAGTTCTATATTTTTGCATGACTTGAAGTTGATTAGACGCCATGAAAAAATATAGAATCTTAACTCACGAGTATCGTACCTACCTACGTAAGTAGGTAATCGTATACGAGTAATCATATAATACCTACTATTGTCGCGTAGATTCAGCTGTTGACAAATTTTTACGCGTAGGTATGTCAGAGAAATTCAAAGATGGAATTTCGAGAAAGTTCTAGAAAAGAATGAATACTTCTCTTATTCAATAATATCATTTGTGCACTGTGTGAAGTTATCATCGTTAGATATGAGTTGTGATGATGGTCACCTACACTTTTAAGCTCACTGGTTGTGTGTTGGTCCATTTTGTTTTGCAGTAGTTTACTTGATCTTGAAATTCACAAGTGCTTCATCGTGGTACTACCACATGTGACCATTGTAGATGCTTGGAGCAGGGGTACCATTGTACCTGAAAATAATAAATAAAAAAAATCTGTAAAACATCCTCCAAACAAAAAGTAGAATTAAAATTCAGCTTCAAACTCAGTTCGAGTTTTTGTTAATTTAATTATTTTTTAAATGTTTTATTGAACTTCCTATGTATATATGTTCTGGTTCAATCTGGCAAGGTATATTAAAACTTCTGTCTACGGACTTGTGATTTTGCTTTTCGCGCGTTAATGACATTATCTTCTGCTTTTTTACATAACTACAGTTGTCCCGGCGTACTTCATACCGCTTTATAATTAAAAAATGTTTTGGTGATATATCGACAGCAACGCCACCTACCGGGTCCAATTGTGAATCTAAACCATTCCCAGATCCCCTTGAACACACACAAAAAATTTCATCCAAATCGGTCCAGTCGTTAAAAAATGTTTTGGTGATATATCGACAGCAACGCCACCTACCGGGTCCAATTGTGAATCTAAATAATTCTCGGATCCACCTGAAGACACACAAAAAATTTCAACCAAATCGGCCAAGCCGTTTAGGAGGAGTTCAGTGACATACACACTCACACTCGAATTATATATATTAAGATAATATGTAGGTACCTTCTACAAGACTTACATTAGAAGCGCAATAACTCAGTATCACAAGATTCTTAAGTTACACCACCTATCACAAAACATGTTGTGAATAAACTCCAAGCCATAGATACAACATTCTACTGCGTATACAATTTAATCATTATCACAATCGGGAGCTGTAAACAGATTAAATACTTGTTCACCACGAGATAAGGGCCATAACTGAATAATTTGACTTTTTGATAAGATAATAATTAAGATAATTTCGTTTGAACAATTACGTTCGCTTATCTAGGTTAGTGAGGTAGCAAATATGTCTTTAATGAATGAAATTTAAATTTAAATCTACGACCCTGAATCTTAGTGGTTATGAACTTCTTGATCTTAGTGGTCTGATGACCGAGATACCGGGAAGCCGTTGGATTCAGGGCCTAGCAGTAGACTTTTTATTTATTATATTTATATATTTATTTATTACTTCAAATGGGTGATTGATATACTTACTCGTAGATAGAGCGAAGGGCCTGTCTCTAGTCGAATATTCTCTCTGGACATTTCTAATCCAACTTTATAAATGCGAATGTTTGTGAGAATGGATGGATGTTTCATACTCTTTCTCGCAAAAACGACTGAATATACATAATCTTATATATAAAATTCTTGTGTCACAATGTTAGTTACCATACTCCTCCGAAACGGCTCGACCGATTCTCATAAAATTTTGTCTGCATATCGAGTAGGTCTGAGAATCGGCCAACATCTATTTTTAATCTCCCTAAATGTTAAGGGTTGTCCACCCTAGATTTTTTTTTCATTTTTTGGTCAATTTTTTTTGGTTTTTTTTATGGTGTGGCATAAAAAAATACACATAATCCCAAATTTTCACTTACCTTTACCTTTACCACCCCTGAAATTTAAATCGTGCTTTTTGTATTCATCTATATGGCGGAACAACGTTCGCGGGGTCAACTAGTATAATATATTAATCAATCAATCAAATAAGTTATTATGTATTGGTATTAGTTACTATGTCGATGGGCGACTGTGCTTAACATAAAAAGTCATTTAATTTTGTTGTCCCTTGCTCAAGGACAAGGACCTATAGATAAAGAATATTGTCTGATTACAAATTATTATCTTACAATAAAATGATTGCTAAACTTTAATCGGAGATTATAAATCCGTAAAACCCTATAATAAAGATTAGGTTTTCTAAGATTTAGAATTAATCGGTAGGCAGGTATTTGACCGTTGTATCAAATATTTTAAGATTAGCATTTCGTTCATTTCGTGACGAAATACTGAAGAAGAAGACGAAACATTTATCACGACCATGAACCAATCAGCTAAACATAACCAAACCAATGGTTTCCAAACACCTTGATTTATAGGTAGGTATACTTATTACTTATAATTTCTTAAATCGTGTCATCCTTACGGATATCACCTACGGATTAGGAAAATGTAATCATTTTTAAATTAATAAAATTTTGCAACTTTCTTTTGACCTCTAATACAACTCCGTATGAAAAGAAATAGTTCGACGATTTTAATACGAGATAAAGGTAAGTCATATTGTTATGTTAGTGCTCAATCCTGATTTAATTAACTGATTTAAGATTATCAGATGTAAGCCTCGGTACGACTGTTTAAAATGCCATTTTGTTGCGAAATTAGAGAATGCCATCAGAGGCCCAAGTGTGCTAAGTTCGTAGACAGAAAAAGATATGTACACCTAGTGAGTGTCCAACATGAGACAGCACGAGAAACTACTATTGTACTATGTGGAACAAGAAAAATTCGTCGGTCAGCTGTCAAATTCGCTTGTAGGTAATAATTGCGTCAATGTAATAACACAAATTTGTAATAACATTTGCGTGTAAAAACGCACAAGTTTACACAAGCGAAGCGGAATAAATACATACACAATGTCACACACTCATAGCCCTCACAAGGGTTTACTGTGTCGTCGAACACAAAGACAGACACACACCCAGACCAAAAACAGATGTTTAAACTCATCATATAAATTTCCGACTCTGAGAATCGAATCCAGAACCCTTATCCGGCGGACGGGTATGGTAAAAATTGCGTCATTCATCATAAATATTGAACAAACTTTCAAAATTGCCTGACGGTTTGATATCATTTGGCTCAAGCCCTGACACAAGAAGCATAAATTAAAATATTACTTAAAGACCTACCTAAACCGGTTGTAAAGAGTGACCTAGTCAACGATGTACCTCAGTCTTACCCAATAACTGATTTTTAACGGTATAAGTAGTTAGTACGAGTATAATAATTGAACTTAAGTATATAAGTAGGTATGTATTGCAAATTTTACTATTTTAACCTTAGAGTATATATAGTTAATATATATACTATACCATTTTTACAAGCTATTTAAGTGTCGCGGACCAAAAATCTCTGAAAATACGAGATTTCTTGTAGTCTTGCGTTTGGTGTAATTTTCTTTACTTTATTGTTTTATAATTAATTATTAATCATTTACTCATTAACGTTTATCATTAATATCAAGGTGACAACGGTTTTACAACAGTTAAGTAGAACTAACATCAGTTTGTTTTTACAAGATTATTGACCAATTTTTGTACTACATAATGTTAGGGTCAAATCTTACAATCTGAATTGAACTAACCACTTCCTGTTATTCTACGGACTTGAAATTTTGCATATTGCTTTACTTCCGATGACAATGCAATGTTATGACAAGCAACACCGGAGATCGGAACCCGGGACCCGCTTCGCAGGCAGGGTCATTACCAACTAGGCTACGGGGTCGTCAAATCTCCAAGGTGAAGCGAAGACCAAGGAGCAGACCCCACCTCTGGGCTTGCCTCTTATAAGAGACTATTATATAAAGAGACTATTATATAAAGAGATTATTATATAAAGAGACTATTATATAAAGAGACTATTATATAAAGAGACTATTATATAAAGAGACTATTATATAAAGAGACTATTATATAAAGATACTATTATATAAAGAGACTATTATAAAAAGAAATTTACGAACAGAACGCACGAGAGACATTACGAAACGAACCGAGGACCCTTCGAACGGCGGTCCACCCAATGCCACTGCGTCATACGGGTCGTCAGCTCGTCAGCCTTAAGGCCAGTGACATCAAACGTAAATTAGTTATTGAAAAAATAACATTATCATAACTACCTATACGGGTTTACTTAACAGTAATTTGTACCTTTTGAATGTAAGCAAAACAAACCTTTACGAGGTCAATGTAATTCAAGAACAATTTTCCTTGTGTCCAAGATGGTCTTCACACGACTGGTACCGTAAAGTAAGGTAGGGTTGTCAAGATTTTTCGGAAGATTGCTTTTTTTATGTTAACAGCCAACAAACGACCGTCCGATGTTAGTGGTCTCCATCGCCCACAGACATTAGCAACTCCAAAGGTATGGTAGGCCAAAAAAGAAGAAGTAAGAAAGATAAGAAAAAGAAAGAGCCAGTCTTATACATTTACGAGCAATTATTATTACGAGCAAGATAGTTATGGAGAAAGAGTGCAGTAAGCTAATATTTTTATACCAACTCTAATAGATTAAATAAATAAATATACACTATTATGTGTTTGAAACGACGTGACATGACGTTTGAATTGAAATTGAATGAGTTTTACGTGTATAGCGTCAATGTGTGTAACCTTCTCCTCTTTTCATTATCTGATTCACACACCTGAGAACAGTATGGAGAACTCTCAGGTGTGTTGGTTTCCTCACGACTCGGACGCGACGACCTTCTCCAAAACGAGTGATAATTAAATTCTAATACGATATCACCATTCATTACAACACAAAAACCCATTAACGGATATTTTCACGGTACGCTTAGGACACTTGAGGAAAAGTGTACAAAAATTTAGCTTGGTCGTAAATATTTTAGCTAGGCTCACAGCGGCGGCTTGCGTCGATCAAGTGATCGACAAAGCGGGTGCGGTCGGTAGTCGGATGGGTGACCGCTAGTAGCTAAAACTTGGGCGCTTCCGCGCTTCGGAGGGCACATAAAGCCGTCGGTCCCGCCTTTTACCACTTGGTAGCAGTCGTTAAGCCATGTTGGATTCCTTCGAGCGGTATAAAAACTGCCGACACTTGGGTTGGCCACTAACCCCTCCACCAATCCGCACTGGATCAGCGTGGTGGAGTATGCTCTAGGCCTCCTCAGGTATGAGGAGAGTCCCATGCTCAGTAGTGGGCCGCGTAGTTTAAAAGATGTAAGCACATAGACACGAAAACCGTCTTTTTATGTAAAGATAAAAAAAAAATATAAAATATGACAAATGAAAATGATATTAATTATAAAAACCAGCAAAAATTGCTTGAAACATAAAAATATTTCTCTTACAGCTGACTACATGCAAAACGCGTCCGTCGTTCATTCACTGATAACTTATCACTGAGAATATCGCGTTTATAAACACGAAACACGTTGCAACCCGCGAAAGTATACAATCTCACTGAAGGAATTGTCAATTGGTTTGTAGGAGTCTATAATGAGCAATGTAATTTAAGTTTCGCGCAAACTAATAGCGTTGGGTGCACGCGCACTGTATCTGCAGGCAGTGTTTGAACAGCTATTCTGTGGACGGTTTATGCTGTAAGTACTATATAATTTTCTTATTGTTTATCAGTAAAGTGGTATACCTAACTTTAGAATTGAATTGGCATAACTAAAAATTTTAAGAAAATACGGTACCCGCCACGGTACTTAGTAACATTCCTATCGTGTAATAATAAATTGTTTTAACAGCAATTGTGTGCCGGTTACAAAGGTGTTAAGCCGGTTACACTTTATAGAGGCGATTATCTCAGTCCTCAAGAGTAGCAACACGTCTGTGACCGAATTAAAACGATTCTAACACCATCTTCTAACCGGACCAACTATCCTAGTCCCCACTTGAGTTTTGTTCTGTGTCGGACACAGTTGTCATGGGCGGCAGCGGGAGGGTGGGGCTGCATGCTCATTTTTTACCTTATTACCATAAAAAAATAAGACAGACAGACTTTTACATTTTATAATAATAGGTAGTAGGCCACCGAAAACCTGGCAGAAGACGCACCTCATGGTTAAAATAAAATTCACACGTGGTAGAAGTCAAACTTTAAAAAACGAATACAAATTGCTTACGTAAGCCGCCATTTTGCCGTATAAGGTATTGCTCTAGGACCCCGACCTTAGAGCACGCAAGCGGATAATGCTACCTATCTCATTTTATCCCACGTTATAATGTGTCAGTCTCTTTTTACTGTCGCTTTTTCGCGTCATTTCCGTTTCATCCACTTTCAAATCACAACGATGCTAAAGTTTTCACTTCAAAACTTGAGGAACTGGTTCAGGCTGAGCGCTAAATCCCTCTTCCGCGCAGCAAATTCAAAAATAAAGATAAATAATAGCCAACCTCCGGTAGGAGACGGCACTATAAGACGAAGTAGGGATGTTAGACATTGATCAGTTTCTATGAACCAGCACATAGCACATCGCATAACGCTATCCAAGGACAGTCACACATTGTTACCATCAGGTAAACAATGAGTAACTTAGCTTGTTAGTTGTTATACCGTGTTTTAATAATTGCTCTACAAATTAAACAAATATGAACGTGACATATGAAATGGATTATGATGTCTGCGTCATTTCGTTCGTTGAGAACGATAATGGAGCACAAGTATGTATAAAGGAATTTATATTTTTAATGTTATCACTGGACAGACGAACAGACGACCCCACTGATGGTAAGTGGTCAAACGTCACCATCGGCACCGTCAGCGAACACCAGCAACACCAGGGGTTATTACAAAAAATACAGTGCTATGACATGGGGTCCTTCAAGAAGCGGGTCCATGACTTTCTTCGTGCCCGACGACGCGTTGTTGACGCCCCTGGTGTTGCCATGTCCAGGCGCGACGGTGATCACTTACCATCAGGTGACCCGTCTGCTCGATTGCCTGCTTTGGCCATGATGGCATAACCTATGAGTTATGGCATTATGAAAAAAAATAGGAAAAATAATCCATTCCTTTTTTGTATAGCTTACACGTCGCATGATGACGATACAAGCCTGACTCACGCTACCGAAGTTTTCTACACCGCTCGCATATATACAAGTTCCAATCGTGCACAGCTGGCTCGGAGCTCGGCCGCCCCCCAGGCACGCCTCGCCTACAGGGAAATCTCCTTTGCCAAAGATGACTGGAGTCCCTTACAAAATAATAAACTCCACACTATTTCGTGTCGCGGCATCGACAATCTAAATACATCAGTAACAAAATAGGGTTGGGTTTAAATAAACGTTAAAATAAAACACGGAAGTCTCTAACATTATTTATTTATCTGCATTATAACGAAAACCTCTTTCATGTAATAAATTTTACATATCTACATACTATGTAACACTCACAGCGTAAGGACACACAAACAGGATTCATAATCGATATATATATCTATTAAACTATTGGCTTACTCTCGATAACTTAATGTCATCGATCTTTTGATTTGCAATCGATTTTAAATCGATTTTGAACAATCGGTTCTTAACTCGTATTATAAAGCCGTGAAATTGATTTTATTTATTAATTATTGCATAAATGACACAATTTAATTACAAGTCGAATCGAGATGTGATCGAGTTTTCGCTTAGATTTCAAGAATATAATTTGTATTCGATTCCAGGCAATTAACTCGAGAGTAAGCCTACAAAATAAATTCTCTGTAATTATATTAAGTACTGTGAAGTTTAACACATTTAGACGAGAGCAAAGCTTCTGGGCGATGTCTAATAAATTCTTAGCTTCGCTATATAGTTTACAAGGAGATATTATAAGTGATAGCGCTGTAATTAAATCAATAAAAAGTCTAAATAACCCATTTACTTCTTATGTTATTGATTAAAAATATCGATTTTCTATCGATTAATCTGTTGAGTGTGAATGTCTTTAGGTATTAGTAATGGCAGAAACTAAAGCCAATAATTGTAATGTAATATTCCCTTTCATTGTAATATTCCCTTTCACTCGCACCCGAAAGAGAGAGCAACATATTATGCGTCATTTGCTTATGTGAGATAACAATATATTTTATCACTGTCTAATACTTTTCTATTGAGTGCCTTATTTTTTGCATTACGAAATATTAATTTATTAAATCGCTTATTAATATATTATTTTGTCTTGGGTAATTTCAATTTTATTTTTCTACAAGTAATATGCGGCAATTAAATTGACAGAAGGAATGATAATTTGACATTATAATGTCTTAAAACAAAACAAGTTAATATCACTAAACTTAAATTAAAAATTATTTTTATGTTACATAAATAATTATGAAATAATAGTTTTAAACAACTTATTATTTTAAGATATGCAAATTATTGCTCATTTATAAGAAAGATTGGGAATAGCTGTTTAATGCAAAGTCATATTATTAATTGGAATTGTCTTGTCTTATTAATAACATTGGAAATAATGATAAAGACATAAAGTTTCATGATTTAATAATAATAAGCAAATCGTTCTATTTGTTTCTGATCGATCACAAAATAAAAACTTAATTTACGTTAAATATTTTTACACTTAAATATATTAAATAATATACTTTGATACTCCTAAAGAATAGCAATTACATTGCTGTTTCAACAACATTGATAAATAATCTAATATAATGATCAATATATAACTATTGGCATCATATCTATAACCCTTACATCGGTCGTAATTATGCACTATTAATAAAAATTATACATCATTTTAATAATTAGAATTTAATTTTGTTTTATAATAAAATATAGGGTTAGTTATAATGACACAGATAATTACAATTAAGCATGATATTACACACCAAAGCTCGTAATAATTTATTAATAAATTGACCAATTATTACAACAAGATACACGATTTAATCATTTGGAATATATGGTTTTAACAAGAAAATATTAACTTGAGCACCTAATTAATACATTAATAATATGGAATAAAACGGTATGTATATTTGTCTAAATATAATAACAACACCAATTAAAGTATAAATAATATTAATAATGTTGAGCTAACAATTATTATGTAATATATTATAAACCAGACATCAATGGGTTTCTTAGCATCAACGCCAATATTTTGTTAGTAGAACCAAAGCTTCTTTTAAGGTAACGAATCTCTACCAAGTCTCCATGTGACGTAAGATAAGGGGAGAGAGAGAACAAAGAGTGACATGGTGTGACAGGAGAATCATAAGCTTTTTGACGTCACAAGCATAAGTCTCAATAATTGGTATGACCAAATTGAAACTCCAACTCAAAATGATTAAAATCGCAAAATATGTGACGTCACAACATGGGAAGGAAGTCACACATTTGTGACTACGTGTGACAAGGAAGGAATCCTAAATCACAAAAATCTAATAATAATAAGGATAACCCGTCATATATTGTATAATGAGTTTAAAGTACTTTACAGATATATTTCTCGTATAGCGTGAAGACGAATTCTCCAATATTTAAACATTTAATTTATTTCTATATTTTTATCAATACCGAAAGTATTATTTACAACACATAAATGAATTATCGTGATAAAAGAATCATTTATGATTAAGTACAAAACTGAATAAGGATATAATATATGATACTATATTAATATCAAACAATCTTGCGGCATATCACGATGATCATAAGAAAAATTAGTGAGTTTTAAATGTAATCTAATCTCTGTATATCATGTAAAATTACATAATAATATAATATCAATACCGATTTTATATAAATAATAGATGATTTTAAATTAAGAACTTGGTTGTTAACGGCATTATGGCGTTGAAGACGTGACATGAGCATCACTAAAATATAAAAAAAAAGAGATTTACTATAAACGGAAAATATAACGTACGTAAAAAAGGAACACTGATATAAGGAACTTATAATTTGAACTAAAATATGACACTTGTTAACCAATAACTATAGAATACAAAAGCAGATAATGAACAAATTTATAATTCAAAAGCACCAACTTGGTAACACGAATTGCCTATTATAAATATTAGGTATAATATTACTTGTCAATAACATTAAAAATTATGTAGTATACAAAAGAAAATAGCATATCTTTATCATAGAATAACCATAATTGTCGATGACATTATGATAATTTAAATGTGTTAATTAACTTGCTTGCTTCATTGACTGCCAACACATTCATTAATGACGCGGTAATACATTTAAGATTGAATGATAAATCGATATAATGTTAATGTCTCAATAGGTAGACAATACTTTAGTGAACAAAATGAAAATCGACTCAGTCTAGTACCGACAAATAAGTAAAGTGTACAATAATTAATTACCTCTTCAGAGATCGTTCATGTATATTTTTCTATTTTACTAATTTAACTAAATAATACCACAATATAAAATAGAAAATTGCTTTAAGTACAAAAAACTTATTGTAATAGTGTAAAATGAACTAACTTCGTTGATAGTATAGTCATTATTATGACTAACTACTTCAACTATTTCTCAAACATTTTAGTCAATATTGGTCAACGCATCTGAATTTCACAGATATTTAATGAAGTAAAAGTTTGAATATAATAAACACGCTTTTATAGCCCATCACGCTGGCCAAGTGCGGATTGGCATTGGAAAATGCATCATTAATAACCCAATAAAAGGATAGAGACTAACAGATAGACAAAGGATGAAGACAAATACATCTACAATTAGCGATGTGCTGAGTACGGCTTGACTCGAGTCAAGACTCGATTCCAGCTTTGGACTCGCCTACTTTCGAGTAGCATTCGTGCTAATTCATTTTGATTTAAGTAGATTGGACTCGATTTCGGCCAGGAAGGATCGAGTCTGTACTCGCTGACTCGATTTTAGTGTTAAAGTTGGTCGTTTTTTTGCTCGCACTGGCAAACTCGAGTCAGAATTCGAGTACCATACATACTCGAGTACTGGAATCGAATCGCGGAATCGAGTCACGATTCGAATACATTATAGATGCACTCGAGTCGACTCGATCCACAACAATAGCGACTAGGCCCACCACTATCTACAATCTAATTAAAACTGGCTGCTTGCTGCCCGCGAGTTTACCTGGGCTTTAGTGTAAAAAGAACAATTAAATATTTGTAAGTTTAAAAAAATAAATCCTATTAATATTATAAATGCGAAAGTTTGTATGGATGTATGATGATGAATGTTTGTTATTTTTTCACGCAAAAACTACCGAATGGATTTTGATGAAACTTTACAATAATATAGCTTACACATCAGAATAACACATAGGCTATAAATTATAAAGATATAGTGTGAATTATCGAAAATATATAACTAAATCTTTGTAAACCGAAGGAATAAGTTTCCCGTAGCGAAGCGAGGGCGGGTCGCTAGTTGATAATAAATCTCGGTGCGTGATAGATTAACAAAAATCCTAACACAAAACATAAGTACTTTAATTTATCTCCTAAGTGTTCACCGATATGACTAAAATAACATTGAGAAACATACGTTAACGTTAGTAATGATAGGAATAGGAATTAATAATTGTAATTAAAGACTTATTTTAACATAAACGAATGGCATAAGTCAAAAGTAATAAAAAGATTTGAGTAAATACGACTTGCCCTAAAGGTAAATCATTGACTAAAAATAACTACGCGAAATTTATAGCAACATATATTATTGCAGGATTTTAATACAAATAAATAATTAATAATATTTCTAAATATTTTAAAATTACAAAGAATAGCCCAAAAATAGAGTACTGAAGAATCGAAATTAATAACACTGAAAGATATAAAGCGAAATTATATTATTAATTATTATTTTAAATCTGGAATTTATTTAAGATTCAATAATTACTAACGATATATTATTAATTATAGGTATGGAATGAGTATATCGAATAACTAACGGTATTGGAAAATACATTTGTTTTATTGTAATATGTTATGCACTATTTCGACAATATATTTATTATGCTGTGCAAAAATCAAATCTATTGTCTACGCTATTTGGTCTATATTTGTAAGTCTATGACTATTAGGCTGTTTTACTTAGATTAAGATCCTACTATGATAGAAGAGACAAAATAATGTAATAATTAATATAATAATAACATTCCATTTGACATTTTTATTTTTTTAGTTTAGCCGCGCTTTACAATTATACTTCTGAAAAATAAATTATGTAATTTTAATACTTAATCAAATAGGATCTTAATAATATCGTTGTAACACGTTAATGCTTTGTAATAATGTTATAGCAAAATTATTAAATTTTGTAGTAAATAAGTTTCAACTGGGGTGAATGGGCTAATGATTCGTAAAATATTATTATTTTCTAAAACATCATTGCATATAAACATCTTTATATATTTTACTATATATTATATTAATAATGACAACTACTTACTCTATAAATTGGTCTTTTAAGACATATACTTTGTAATTTGCAAACAGGTTGCTATAATCTTCAATCATGCATCATTATAATTCCAAATACAATTATTAATTATATTTAAGCAGCCACTTTGTATAATTATTAACATAATTAATAATAATTATACACAAATTGCAATTTTTTTGAAATAAAATTACTACATATCAAATTAATAATTAATAAATTTATAATTAAGTATGATTTAAGTACGCCTTTTAATACACACAAAATAAATAATATTTTATACATAATAATGTGGATATAATTAAAAATAATTTGTACATTCAAACACAATGAAATTATAACAAATGGCACGAAATATATCGTTGATTTTTATATAATATGGCTTTTTAATTGTATAAACAATCAATAATAAACAGTTTAATTGATTTTTAAAATACTGCGATAACATTTTAATACAAAGAACAAAAACAAAAAACAACTTTAAATTTAAACCAAAAAAAAATGGAAAGTTTTCATAAGAACCAATAAGTACTTTATTCTTCGATAACATATCAATAATAATTGTAATTCCTTGATAAGAGTAAATTACTGCTATAGATAATTTTACCTTAAACGGGTACTCACGATATCTAATCTTACATTGATATTTATGGTGAATTGGACCGTGAGGAAAGCAAAACATTTAACTAGTAACCGTTCGATATATTTTGCTAGTCAATGAATTACGGTTCCGTAGTCAGCAATGTTATGTCTAGGGGCCAACAATAAATGACGTCACACGAATTCCATGATTTTTGACCCCTCCCCCGTCCTTGTCACACCTAGTGACATTTGTGAGACTCCCCCCCCCACCTGGTGTGACATCACATATTTTGCAATTAGCAGACAGAGTTCCAACTATTTTTATATAATTCTTTAGAACGTAAGTAGTTTAGCTGTTTAAATTTAGTGTTTTAATACCTAGATATAAAATATTATATTTTGAAAATATGTGATGTCACAAAATTGGGACACCTCCCTACACCTTGTCACACAATGTCACACTCCGTCGACTTCTTCCCTGCCCCCTAACGTGTGACGTAATTTATGGATGGCCCCCACCGACCACACAGCCCATAGACGCCTAATAACAGGCGAATGTTCCTGTCAACACATCTGGCTTATAGTGCCGATATAAATGTCAAACTATCGTGCCGTCTCACTCTTTCCCGTTGCATAAATTAATCTATTTCTTTCCAACGTTCCCTGTGGCCAATCACGGCGTTGCAAAAAGTTGCCAGAATGTATTCAATACGGAAAATCAAACATTAGGCGTCTATGGGCTGTGTGGTCGGTGATAGCCCCATACAGCTACTTTCGTGCTATCTCACATTGGCCGCTCACCAGATGTTTTTATCCTTCTCTGTCTAAAATTGACAGATGAATCTGTCAACGTTTCGCATCGATCGCTTCGCTCTTAAACGGGTCGAAATATCGGTATAACAATTCAAAAGCGTGAGTACCCGTTGTTTAAAATCACATACCGGAATGTTTGATTAAATCACAATTGTACACCTAAACTCAGTGCCGCAATAAGTAGCCTGTACCGTACCGGTACGTCTAAGGTGGAAACTTTACAAACAAAATTCCACTGGTACACCAAGATTTTTGGAAATCTGATCGTTCATAAAATACCCGATTTGGTTAAATAGTACCAGTACATCTAAACATAATGTTGGAATGCTGAATAATAATTTTGACAATATCATGCTTACACCTAAACGCAATGCTGGAATGACAATCTTTGACAGTACAATGCGTACACCTAAACGCAATCGTGGAACTTCGAACTTTTGGCAGTACAATGCGTACACCTAAACGCAATGCTGGAACAACAACAAAACAGTACGTTACACCGATGACACAACTTGGGACATAACTGCGGGGGTGTACATAACGTTGCTCTCTGTACTACATTTACGACTCTAACAGCTCATTAACAGCTCTATATCTTAGTGAGCAATCCGTCCAGGCCCAATATGGGGGGCACTTCGATGTCCTCCAATCGAATGGCCGACGCGCTGTAATGGAACTGCACCGCGTAGATCATCTTTGTGTCCATTAGCAGGTTTTGCTGGAAAAATATCGATTTATCAATTAATACTGTAGATAGATAAAAAGATAATTAAGACAGATTAATAACACAACACAACTACGACACGACGCTCAAAACATTGCTTTTTCTGTAGAAACAGTTGTTAAGAGCGTTTCGAGTCCTATGTAGGAGCAATGCGGCATTGTAAACATACGGGCTCCTTGTCGGCGGCGGGCCCGGCGCGTTTCTGCATCATCTTCTGTATCTCGTGGATGAACTCGCGCGTCACCTTCACCTCGAACTCCTCGGCGGGGGTGTACATGTTCAGGATCTGACAACACATTATTACATTATTAAACTGGTTTTATGCTATTGGGGAACCAGTCACTTCGTGCGTACAGTCTAGGTACAGTCAGATTTAGACTTTACTAAGTTTTATTGAGTTTTACTAAGTTTTACTAAGTTTTACCGAGTTTTATTAAGTTTTACTGAGGTTTACTAAGTTTTACTAAGTTTTATCGAGTTTTATTAAGTTTTACTGAGGTTTACTAAGTTTTACTAAGTTTTACCGAGTTTTATTAGGTTTTACTGAGGTTTACTAAGTTTTACTAAGTATAACTGAGTTTTACTAGGTTTGATACAGTTTTACTACTGAGTTTTATTGTTTCACTAAGTTGATGCGCTTTACAAATATTATTGTTGTAAAGCATTATCTTAAGTAAAAAAAATTAAAATAAAGGTCACGTCACCCACCTTGCACACTTGCATGGCGTTAAGGTCGCGGCACATCTCCACTGTGCTGTCGACGTCCACCATGGACTTGCGCGCTTGCAGCAGGTGAACAGCTTGCGTGATCGGCTGCAGCACCCCGATTATCTCCTCCACCTGGAACAGGATATACATAGATTGCCATAACAAAACAATCATCTTAAAAACAACCACCTTCTGAAATCATCAACGTTGTCGAAGTGAATTAAATACGCATTATTAAGGTTAACTCAAAAACTACTCGTCGTATCGCGCTCTAATTTAAATGCGACCACATGGCAAGCGCCAGCTGTCGAATATAAAAAGAATCATCAAAATCGGTACACCCAGAGTCACACACACAAAAATAGTCGATAAGAACCTTCTTTTTATTAATTCGTTAAAAATATATCAAACCTGATATCAACATCCAGGGAACTCTTGGTTTCCAAGCAGCACAGTGTTTTTGAAAGGTGAACCCACTTCGTCATACCAGTCGAAGACCACAGAACCCTGGACATCTACCACAGGACCATACTCACGCTCTTCTGTCCATATTCAGCGAGATTCTCCTTGATCCAGTTCTCCAGATGCGATATGTTGTATCTGATCTGCAGCCCCTTGGCCCAGCAGCACAGGTCCTTACGCAGTAGCAGCTGGTTCAGACTGTACGCGCAGATGAAGTAGAATAACTGGAAATAGAGATAAGTTTTTAACAAAAATTATGCCAAAGATAAATTTTTAGGAAATTTGTTAGTTGGTTTTAAGTAGTGATCTTTTGAACAACAAATTGATTGAAGCCACATCCCCACAATATATTCTTGCCGAGACGATTCTTAACAGCCATCATATAGAAGGCGTTGTAGTTAAAAAAACTGTAGAATCTATACAAATAAATAAAATAGGAGTGTGTGTTTGTAATATTAAATTAAGCGCTTTTTACTAAATGCATATGGATGTATACACGGTACATAATATACAAAAATGTTTTTTTTTTACAATTTTTGTCTGTCTGTTTGTCCTTCTGTCTGTCTGTTTGTTTGTTTTGGCTAATCTCAGGAACGACTGGACCGATTTTGACGGGACTTTCACTGGCAAATAGCTGATGTAATAAGGAGTAACATAGGCTACTTTTATTTTAAAACACAGGCATAGGGCACATCTAGTTATATATAAATTCAAACTCAAATCATTTATTTCATGTAGGTATTTTCAATACACTTATGAACGTCATTTTTTGCATTTACCACCGTTTCGCTAAGGTGCCTTTAAATTTTATATCTTTACGGAGAAGAAACGGCGAAAGAAACTCACAATAGTTCGTGTGTATCTCTCTGTGCGTCTTCGTGCGTGGTGCACGCACGTACGTACGTCCACGTGCGCGTGCGTGCACACTCACACAACGAAACCACTCACCTGTTTGAAGATGACAACCCTCAGCGAGGCGTCAACCGCGAACACCCTCAGCTGGTCGTGCGCCGCGGTCAGCTCCTGCTTGAGCCGCGCGGGGCCCGCGGACGGCGGCGACGGGTTCCGTTGCGTGGGCCCCGACAGCCCGCAGATCTCCTCGTACTCGAGGATCGCCGGCACTATCAGCCGCTCCACTTGCTGCTCCAGCAGGTTGATCAGACCTGGAATGGAATGTTGATAGATAGATAGATAGATGGATGGATGGATAGATAGATAGATGGATTGATAGATAGATAAGATGGATGGATGGATGGATAGATAGATAGATAGATAGATAGATAGATAGATAGATAGATATATAGATATATAGATTGACTGTTTAAATATCGACGCCAAAAAGCTGTAATCGACGCCTACGAATCAGAAAAAATATACGCTTACATATTTAAAATGGCGGCTTTTTGAAAAGTGATATAGAGAGTTTCTTTCAGCTTATATTATTATTATCATTATTAAAGTGACTCCGTCCCCGAGCGCACCTTGGTATATCCATATGGCGATGTCGCTGAGCAGCTGCCGGTACTCGGACAGGTCGAAGATGCGCAGACATTGCTGGTTCTGGCGCGGCGTGTTCTCCGCCTGGTACACCTCGTCGCCGCCGTACTGCCGCAGGTTGTTCAGCAGTCTGGGGGGGGAGGTGCGACGGTCAACGTTGCGACTTGTGCTCTTACAGTTAAGGTACAATTTAGATTGGCATGTTCGTTGTGTTTGACGGCATGGAAGGTGGCGGTCTGGGGGATATTGCAACTTATTTTCTTGAGATTAAGGTTCGATTCAGATTAATAAATTGAAAATCAACGTTCAATATTCTAACTAGTGTTGTTAAAGTTAAGGTTCAATTTAGTTTTGTAACTGCCGCAGGTTGTTCAGCAGTCTGGTGGGTGTGCGACGGTCAACGTTGCAACTTGTGCTCTTACAGTTAAGGTTCAATTTACATTGGTATGTTCGTTGTGTAGTTAACACCATAAGGTTCTGTATTAAAAAGGTCTATAGCGTGTGCTCGTCGTGTAATCATGATTACAGATTGAACCGACCAATGAAAAGAGACAACCAACCCTCCTACCATCCCTCTCACCCTTCAAAGACCACAAATACACCGACCACACAGCCAATGGGCTCCTAATAACAGGCAAATGGCTTCTGTCAACACATCTGTCTTATAGTACCGATATAAATTCGTGCCGTCTCATTCTTTCCCATTGCTTAAATTAATCTATTTCTTTCCAACGTTTCGTGTGGCCTTGAATTAGCCAATCGCAGCGTTGAATTAGCCAGTCGCCCCGCTTCGTGTTACCTCAGCTAGTTGCCAGAATGCATTCAATACGGAAAATCAAACATTAGGCGTAGGGTTTTCGCGTACCCGGACTTTTTTGATACCCGGGTATCGGGTATTTTTTTCTTAAATACCCGGGTAGACCCGGGTACCCGGGTATTTTCAATTTAAATAAAGCTTCACATCATTTATGAGTTTCACACATTTCAGTAATATATTTTTCAAGAAAAAACGAACAAAAATATATTTCTTCTCCATAAACTCTTATTTTAGACTACGTATTTTCAACTCTTTGTAGGAATACTCTAAAAAATTGTCCATTCAAAACCACACAACACAACAAACTGATAAAAATAAACTTTTATAAAGATACCTACTTCTAAAATACCTAAAAAATTCACACCTTATTAATAATTATGACATAGAAACGAGTTCAATCAAATTAAACTGAATTAACATGACTGTAATGAAGGCATCTATCTATTTTGAATAAAATAACACTTAAATCTTATTTAATAACGCAGAAATTATATCTCACATTTAAGAGGGGGTATAAAGCAAAATTGGCAATTAGTGGAGTTCCGAAAGACGTAAAAATGGTAAAACCTCGGAATCCAGGGCCAGTCAATAAAAACTATTGAACTGCATTGTTAAAAGCTCAAATAAGAAAGTTAAAAAAAATGCCCGCTCATGATTACAATTTTTAACAACAATTTACTGAAAAAATGTTCATAAAATGAAAACTACTGAGCCAAGCTATGTTTAATATTTATGGGACCAAGTGGCAACAATTCCGCATCAAAATAAAGAAGAATCACGTAAATCGGATCATAAATATCTGCGTAATCGATGTACAAACATAAAAAAAACGATGACGACGACAAATACAGGGTGTAATCGTTAAGTGTGCACAGGCGATTATTCCGTAACTATTACAGATATCAAAAAGCTTTAAACTGATATCGAAAGCACTTTACCTAATGAGTAAAATTACAATAATAATTTATTAAAATGAAAACGAGAAATATCCAAAAAAATTACATTAAACTCTCCCATACATTTAGTAGGAGATAGTAGAAAGGTTTTACTTTCTTTATTTAAAGTGGAATAGTCATACTAAATGTATGGGAGAGTTTAATGTAATTTTTTTGGATATTTCTCGTTTTATTTTTAATAAATTATTATTGTCATTTTACTCATTAGGTAAAGTGCTTTCAATATCAGTTTAAAGTTCTTTGATATCTGTAATAGTTACGGAATAATCGCCTGTGCACACTTAACGATTACACCCTGTATATAAAAATCAATCCCTACTTCCCTTCGTCACAGCATCATGCGTGAATGGCTGGACTGATTTCGCTAATTCTTTTTTGTTTTATTTGTTATTGTCAGGGGAAGAAGCTTATGAAAGAAATAAATTAAGAAAATTGCGCGAGAAATTAGAAATATTAAAAATACTAAATAAGAAGCAGAATAAACTTTTGGGCACACCACTAAATCTTAGATTCAATTTTTACAGTAGTAGATCAAGTTTCTAGAACCTCAATAAAAATATAGTAATACTACATTATATTATCGAGGGATTAAACTGAGCAAAAACATAAAAGAAGAAACTTTATTTGATAAAAAAAATCACAAAGTTAGGTCTAATGTTCAACGAAAATGAATTTATTTTCAATATGGTCTATATTTTAATATAATTATAATGCTGATTAGTATCACGTAGGGATTAGACTAGCGATTTATAATTAAATCTATACTTTCAAAAGAAAATGCATTTGTCGCTTATTGCATCCCTATTCCGTGCATCTTCCTCAGCTCGCTCAAAGGTTTTGTTTCATCTACCAGTTACGATTGTCCGCGTGGAGCACGGGTGAAATATGATTATTTACTCGTTTTATGCCCCCTATTAAGTACTTTTGCTCTATCATTTTTTAAAACGGAAATGACAGAAATATAGAATAATTTTATTGATACCCGGGTACCCGGGTCTTAAGTCAAATATTACCCGGGTCCGAAAACTCTTAAATACCCGGGTATACCCGACCCGGGTACCCGGGTCCGAAAACCCTAATTAGGCGTCTATTGGCCGTGTGGTCGGTGATACAAACCAAGTCCAACACCCACCTCAACATGTTGGCCAGCCACAGCGTGTTGTACTCGACACTGTCGGCCCTCTTCTTGACGGTCCGCTTGACGGTGAGCCGGATGGCCTTCATCAGCTGATGCATCTTGGGCTCGTCGTCCACGTGGTCCGTGTGGCGCAGCATCATGAACATGATGTACGCCGGCAGCCCCGGGAGCAGGGTCACGGCCACCTGAGGCTTCAGGTCTGTCAACAGTGACGGACGGTATTTGATTAACAATAGGGTATTTGACTACAATGAAAATATAGATCAAACTGTTGTTAGCTTAAAAGTACATATTTTTTTAAACCAATTGAGCCAACACATTATTTTAAAATTATTTGGATTTTATTAAAAATCGATAATAAAATAATTAAATTTTCATATTTGATCACGTGATCAAAAACACGCGATTTGGCTGAATGACGTCACCTGCTTATTGTCAATGAAGGTTTGACATCAATGACCACAGAACAGGAACACACAGCATTGACAGCTTAGTATGGTTATTTAAGCAGGTGACGTCATGACCTGTTTAAAATGGCGTATTAGCGTTTTGACGGCTTTTATGTTCATTTAAACTTTGAAGGTATTTTTCATAGAAAATAGAGATATTTACAAAGAATTAAGCAAACTGCATAATGTATTATGTTACATTGAACAATTTGAATTATTTTTCTAAAATCTGTCAAATACCCTATTATGATAAGGTGCAAGACGCATCGTCCGTAACCGCTGAGAAAAGTGCCCTATAGGCATTGACTTATTATTACAATGGACAATGAATGGATGGAAAAAATGTCCGGGCCAAATGAGCAACAAAACGCAAGGAGAGCAACAATTCCGCGTTCACGACTGCAATCGAAATTAAACCGTGATCTAATGGTGTTTATATTACCTTGTTAACTGCATGACATGACATGACATGACATGACACAACTGACTGGGACATTTTTTTCGCGATTTTAGTATGAGATTAAATGTTCTGATTCTGTTGACTTGGCAGACAGAAAACAAAGTGATCCTATAAGAGTTCCGTTTTTTATTTTGATGTACGGAACTCTAAAGATTTCAACTGTAACGGACACTCACATTTTTTTTAATTATTCATACCAAACAGTAAATATTTATGAAAACCTAATAATGAATATTTAAAAAACGTGAGTACCCCCACCCCTTCTGTTTAACAAAATATTTTCATCATCATCATCATCATCATCATCGCTCACCGGCGACGAGCTTCTTGATGATGATCGCGTCGTCCTGCTTCCTGTACTCGAACATCCCGAGGTACTCTCGCTCCTTGCGCCGCGTCACCGGCGCCAGCTCGAGATGCGCCGACTTGTTCTGGGACACTGTTGTGTCTGAAACGGGAAATATCGTTATGCGAAAACGTTCCAATCCACAAGTCACGTGACGTCACGTTAAAGTGACTATCGTTTTTTGATAGTGTACGCGATGATTTGTAATGATTATTCTACTACGACAAATAAATAAAATTGCATTTTTTTCAAGTTGCTGTAATAGGCTAGTTGACTAATTTTGAAAAACTAAATCATAGTTTGCCACATGGTCTAATTTAACTGAAATATTAAAATACTAACTGTAACATATTTTATTTTATATTTTCATGAACTATTTGACGTTTCCGTCAAAAAACACGTCAAACTGTCATGGCGACTCGTGTGACGTCATATGTTGGAAAACGAAGAGCTGTTTGGTTGAGCGGAAAGACCAAAATGCTATGTCAAGTTTGTTTAGTTTTGTAACGTATGACGTCACACGTCGTATTGGCGTTCGCTGTCACGTGACTAGTGACTGTAATTTCGGGCTTTTATTTCTCAAAAATATTAAATAATCATGATTTATTTAATCAATATGATCGATTTTTCGCATTTGTAAATATTAAGCTACCATAAAAAATATAAATATTCAAAATCTTTTTTTACTGTCAACTACCCTATTGTGGATGTGGACTGGAACGTTTTCGCATAACTAAGTCCAATTACGGTCACTAAATCAAGTAGCAGCAGCAAGCAGCAGACTCCCGAACCGGAGGGCCCGGGTTCAACGCACCTCTAATAATTATGTACGTATTTAATTATCACCTGCAGTAATCATATTATTGAGAGTAATAATTACACCAACTGTATCCCTCACCGTTCCCCTCCAGGATGTCCTGGACGTCATCGATCCCAGCCTCCTTCAGCCGGCTCACCAACAGTCTGATCTGGTTCTTGTACCGCCGACAGCTCTCGGACAACTTGTCCACGCGCTCCTGTCAATAAATATACACAATTTATTAATACGCAAAGCAAAAGCTTTGCAATCTCTACTAAAAGACGGAGTATGAAATTTGGCACGGTTAAAGTTTATAAAGTGCAGAATAATAAAAATAATGTTGACAGATGGCTTGTCTGCTCGATTCAAGGCTATTTACATTAAAAAGAAATTAACATTTTTTTGAGGATGTATTTAAGTAGTTTTCTCTTCAAACCACACAGGGATTGGGTGAAAAACAGCGCTGCGTAGGACCCAGTCGACAGTCCTATGTCAGCTTAAGCTAAGCCCCTAAATAGGGGGTCCCTATTGCGCATCCACTGTGCTTCTTGTATTTTTTATACTATATCCTTAACTACGTTAATGAGTGACAAACATTTTTTTATATTATAAAAAAAATTCGTCGACACGCTATACTCTGTTCTATACGTACTGTGCTTTCACATCGCAGACGGTTATCCGTCCGAGTATAGACCAATGGACGCCATGTACCGCACTCAGATAAGAAAAGGAACAATTTACGCAAACGACATGAAAAAACGAGAAAGTATTATACTATGTTTTGTCTCACTTTGCGTGCCGGTTTTTTTTTCAAGGAAAATACAGTTACTTGTTTACAAGCAAATTGGACAGGTGACCGTTGAATTTTTCTTGTGCCACATACAATCGCACTTTCTCGTGCTATTTCATGTTGGTCGATCACCAGATGTCTATATCCTTCTCTGTCTACGTTCCACACAGAATGATACACACCTGAATAGCCATACTCTCCGACGCAAGTTTGATGATTTCGTTTTGCGCAAACTCTTGAGTCTTGTTCTTGGGCTCCTGACTCAAATCTGTGCTCAGCAACCTAGAAAGAAATTGTATGTATTTTATTGATATAGCTAAACAAGTAATAACTACTAAATTTACAACTAGTTTTAATTCTAGTTTGTCCTAGGTATCGCTCTGTTATTTTGTTCCATTGATAAATTAATTTTAGCCATGAAATCAAAAGATGATGTAGCTCTCACAAGAGCTGTTGGTAGATCGCACTGATTTATGTAGCTCTTACAAGAGCTGTTAGAGGGTTACACTGACTTACGTAGCTCTGAGAAGAACTATCGTTAGATTGCACTGAGTGATGTAGCTCTGAGAAGAGCTCTTGATAAATTTCACTGATCGTTGTAGCTCTGACAAGAGCTGTTGTTAGATCACACTGAGTGATGTAGCTCTGAGAAGAGCTGTTAGTAGATTACACCAATTTATTTAGCACTGAGAAGAACTGTTAGTAGATTATACCGATTTATGTAGCTCCGAGAAGAAATTTTGTTACATTATACTTGAGTGATGTAACTCTGAAAAGAGCTGTTAGTAGATTGCACTGAATGATGTAGCTCTGACAAGAGCTGTTGGTAGATCACGCTGATTTAAATAGCTCTGAGAAGAGCTGTTGGTAAATTATACTGATTTAAATAGCTCTGAGAAGAGCTGTTTATACATTACACCAATTTATGTAGATCTGAGAAGAACTGTATGTAGATTACACCGATTTAGGTAGCTCTGAGAAGAACTTTTGTTAGATCACACTTCAGTGATGTAGCTCTGAGAAGAGCTGTGAGTACATTACACCAATTTATGTAGCTCTGAAAAGAGCTGTTAGTAGATTGCAGTGAATGATGTAGCTCTGACAAGAGCTATTGGTAGATCACGGTGATTTAAATAGCACTGAGAAGAGCTATTGATAAATTACACTGATTTAAATAGCTCTGAGAAGAGCTGTTTGTACATTACACCAATTTATGTAGCTCTGAGAAGAACTTTATGTAGATTACACCGATTTATGTAGCTCTGAGAAGAGCTGCTAGTACATTACACCAATTTATGTAGCTCTGAGAAGAACTGTTAGTAGATTATACCGATTTATGTAGCTCCGAGAAGAACTTTTGTTACATTATACTTGAGTGATGTAACTCTGAAAAGAGCTGTTAGTAGATTGCACTGAATGATGTAGCTCTGACAAGAGCTGTTGGTAGATCACGCTGATTTAAATAGCTCTGAGAAGAGCTGTTGGTAAATTATACTGATTTAAATAGCTCTGAGAAGAGTTGTTTATACATTACACCAATTTATGTAGATCTGAGAAGGACTGTATGTAGATTACACCGATTTATGTAGCTCTGAGAAGAACTTTTGTTAGATCACACTTCAGTGATGTAGCTCTGAGAAGAGCTGTGAGTACATTACACCAATTTATGTAGCTCTGAAAAGAGCTGTTAGTAGATTACAGTGAATGATGTAGCTCTGACAAGAGCTGTTGGTAGATCACGGTGATTTAAATAGCACTGAGAAGAGCTATTGATAAATTACACTGATTTAAATAGCTCTGAGAAGAGCTGTTTGTACATTACACCAATTTATGTAGCTCTGAGAAGAACTGTATGTAGATTACACCGATTTATGTAGCTCTGAGAAGAACTTTTGTTAGATCACACTTGAGTGATGTAGCTCTGAGAAGAGCTGTTAGTACATTACACCAATTTATGTAGCTCTGAGAAGAACTGTTAGTAAATTACACCGATTTATGTAGCTCTGAGAAGAACTTTTGTTAGAGCACTCTTGAGTGATGTAGCTCTGAAAAGAGCTGTTAGTAAATTGCACTGAATGATGTAGCTCTGACAAGAGCTGTTTGTAGATCACACTGATTTAAATAGCTCTGAGAAGAGCTGTTGGTAAATTATACTGATTTAAATAGCTCTGAGAAGAGCTGTTTATACATTACACCAATTTATGTAGATCTGAGAAGAACTGTATGTAGATTACACCGATTTATGTAGCTCTGAGAAGAACTTTTGTTAGATCACACTTGAGTGATGTAGCTCTGAGAAGAGCTGTGAGTACATTACACCAATTTATGTAGCTCTGAGAAGAACTGTTAGTAGATTACACCGTATTATGTATGTAGCTCTGAAAAGAGCTGTTAGTAGATTGCAGTGAATGATGTAGCTCTGACAAGAGCTCACGGTGATTTAAATAGCACTGAGAAGAGCTTTTGGTAAATTACACTGATTTAATTAGCTCTGAGAAGAGCTGTTTGTACATTACACCAATTTATGTAGCTCTGAGAAGAACTGTATGTATATTACACCGATTTATGTAGCTCTGAGAAGAGCTGTTAGTAGATTGCACTGAATGATGTAGCTCTGAGAAGAACTGTTAGTAGATTACACCGATTTATGTAGCTCTGAGAAGAACTTATGTTAGACCACACTTGAGTGATGTAGCTCTGAAAAGAGCTGTTAGTAGATTGCACTGAATGATGTAGCTCTGACAAGAGCTGTTGGTAGATCACACTGATTTAAATAGCTCTGAGAAGAGCTGTTTGTAGATTGCACTGATATATGTAGCACTGAGAAGAGCTATTTGTAGATTACACTAATTGAAGTAGCATTGATTAAAGCTGTTTGTAGATTGCACTGATTTAGGTAGCTCTGACAAGAAATGTTGGCAGATTACACTAATTTAAATAGCTCTGAGAAGAGCTTTTGGTAGATTTAAATAGGTCTGGGATCATGCTGAGTTATAATGCTGTCATAAGACCTGTCGGTAGATTTCACTGAATTTAGTCGCTCTGCGAAAAGCTGTTAGTAGATAGCACTGATTTACATAGCTCTGACAAGGGCTGTTAGTACACTTATTTAAGTAGCTCTAATAAGAGCTGTTGAAACGTTTCATAGTTTTGAATAGTTCTCAAAAGAGCTGCATTTCCTAACACTGATTTCAGTACCTCGCTTAGAGTATTTACATTTGTATACAATCCTCTTATTATTACAATTCTTGTTTGAAGATTTGGAATTTAACTTTGATATTATTCTGTTAGTATCAATAAAGTCAGTGCTGAATATTTAGGTATTATCTATAGTAGGTATATAAAATATTTGATTTGGCAATGTGTACAATTAATAAGATGTTTTTTCTAGTCCTAAAGTGAAAAATTAAAATTACTTTAACATATATTTATTCACATATTATATTAAATTACAATGAACTAGTTCAGAATTCTTTTTACGATTTGGATTATAATATTGTATTTATGTACATTAATTACGCAGATAGTTGGATGAAATTATAGAACTATTTTGTTTTATCTTACCAATCAATATGTAAAACTCTTCCGTTACTGAGTGACTGACAGACAACGCAAAGCCGAAACTACTGAACGTTAATTTGGCATGTTCATTGGGGAATGTAGGGGACAACTGAGAGAGGATTTTGGAAATTCCCCCCTGAAGTGATAAAAAGGGGGATAAACTGAAACATTTTATTTCTTCGATGGATTCACTTGAAATCATATTCACTTTGTATATAGGTTCCTCAAGTGAGCACTAAGGATTTTTGGAAATGAAGAATTAGGGGTCATTCAAGTATTACGTAATCACAACAGGGGGGCGGGGGGGGTCTTTGCTTTGCTTATTTTTGATGACATGGGGGGTGGGGGAGTCTATATGGTGATTACGACAGCAGATTTTCTCAAAATTCTCTTGAATCAATAAAGAAACCATTGAATACAAGTACTACGATGTTTACGATGATGATACGATGTTTACGTAAGCATGGGGCTCCCCCCCATAAGTAAGTAGTAAGGGTAAGTGATTTGCTTACTTTTGCTGACGAGGTGGACGGGGACGGGGGGTTAAAAATTGCAAAAAATCTGCTTACGTAATACTTAACGACGAGTGAAAAACTAGTAAATTATAAAACACTGTTGCCCCCGATTTGACCCGCGAGGAAGTATTTTAAACAAACTTTTATACATGTATGTTCCTTAACAAAAAACACTTATTAAACTAAATAGAAAGTCCGAAATATCATGTAAGAATGGAAATGGAAGCTTAATGTAACGAAAAAGAAACTTGAAAAGCGTGAAGTGAGTTTAAGGAAGAAGAATGAATTGAAAAGAAGACGCAGAAAAAAAGATATAAAGGAAATGAGGAAGGAAGAGAAGGAAATAAGGAAAATAAGGAAAGAAGATCGTAAGTGTTAGTGATGCGTTATATGTGTTGTCAATTCCATACAACACAGGGAATCCTACTGGGGGGGGGGGGGGGGGGTAATAGTGCGTCAGCGATTAGTTCTTTAATTGTCAGTAATACGAAAATAGATTATGCTGATCCTATCCTACAAATAACTCTCTAAATTACTTTAAAATTAACATTAAAAATCTACAACATTTAAGAGCTCGGCTCGTTAATATCAGAACTACCACAAACCATTTGCGTTTCAATAAGACAATTCAATCAAAACAGAAAGCGTCAGTTTCAAAAACACATCTCCCCTACAATCCCTAAACCTGTTTATTGTGTTTCTTGCAGTATCGTGTACCGCACGGCACACTCCTCCGATAGCTGTGACCATGTCTATACATTTCCCCTCCGCGTCGCTGGAAGAGACAAATTTAATCCTATGTTCTAACGTAAATGTTATTTGCAATATTTCTCTTAAATATCCGACAAACGATCCGACCAGCCCTCATGGGAAGTGGTCATTTGACATCATGGGAGGTGGTCATTTGACACATTGACATCAGAACAATCCAAGAACGGATCTGCAAAGACTGATGGATGGGTGGATGGAATAATAATACTTGTTGATTATATTTTTGAATGTAAACAGGTACTCACGATTTTGAATTGTTTTACCGATATTTCGACCCAGTGGCATGGAACATGGTCACGGCGAGACTCGCTGGGTTGATATATCGGCGAAACAATTCAAAATCGTAAGTACCCGTTTACATTCAAAAATGTTGAGTGTCCGCGATGATATCAGTTTAAAATCTTATTGATAGTATACTTCTTACCCTTCCACCAATCAGGGGTCGGCTGCAGTCGCTGCCACCAGTATACTATCCTACCCAATACGGTTACTAACCACTAACCAGCGGATAAATTTCAACCTACTCTACTCACTTCTGGTACTTCTCATTCTCCTCTCGTAGTCTGTCAATCTCCGCTTTCGCTTTGGCGATGTGCTCCGAGTAGAATTTCTTCTCGGACAGCAATTCTTCTTGTAATTGTCTGAAAAGGATTATTTCTTCTTTATTCATTGCAAAATTTTAATAAATTCATATTCACCATACAATCAATATCTAATACTCACATAACGCACCCTTAGTAATATAATGGCCTAATTCAAAAAAGTACTTTTTTGGTTTTAAATATTCTGGACATTATATACATCATTTCAGCTTATTTTTCGTATAAAATGTTTATTTATTACTTATTTATCTATATAATATAAAACGAGAAGCTGACTGACTGACTGACATATCAACGCAGGGCCTAAACTATAAGGGTTAGAAACTTGAAATTTTGCACGGGGGTTCCTTATATAACGTGGGGGAGCATTAAGAAAGGATTTTTGAAAATTCACCCCCTAAGGGGGTAAAATGGGGGTGCAAAGTTAGTATGAAACTGTGCCGTTTTTGAAGGTATTCGAATGAAATTCAGAATGAAGGTATTTCATTGAAAGTTATGAAACATGTATAAAATATTTTTTCGAAAATCATCCCTTAAGCGGGTGAAAGGGGGGCGCAAAGTTAGTATGAGAGTTCTCTGATTTTAACAACTTTGATATATTTAGGGATTTTTGGCGGGCGAAGCCGCGGGTGTAGGCTTGTAAGGTATAAGATGACGTTTTGATCTCGGGTCATGGGTGTTTGTGATGTGCAATTTATGTTGTCCATGGCGCCCGCGATACAGGTAATCCTAGTGCGGGGGTGTGATTGTGTGACAGTTTATTTACTTAATTAAATTAATTATAATTAGTTTATTTACTTAATTAAGTTAATTACCTATTGATTCCTTTCTGAGCTTCGTAAGCCGAAGCGAGTTCCCCGTCTTCATTAATGATGTCCACGTCAGAGCCGTAATTGGCCGTCGCGAGCGACTTCAGATTCACCGTCTGTTGGAATAAAGTTCATATTACAATGTAGCTTCATTAGCTATTGAATAGATTGCTAATCAAGTGTTTAAATTTAATAATAAATTAATCTTATCAATGCTACCGCCTCTTTTTCCATAGCAAAAGCGCTGCTATTACTTACTGCCATTACTTTGCACAATAAGGGAAAGATTATAGAAAGAAGCATTTTGAGTTTATAGCCAACAATAAGATTTTCTATTTCAGTTTACACAATATCAGTATCATAGACAATATCACAATCTCATAGTAAACCAATATAGTCGCTATAACGGTTGAATTTTCCCTATCGTATAGAGTAGACTATAGATTTATTTATTTACACACCATCAGAATTACACACAAATTTTGACATAAGTGTTTTCTTTATAAGTAAACATGTCATGTTTACTTATAAAGAAAAACTTACACTTATGTCAAAATTGTGTGTAAACATGTCATGTTTACTTATAAAGAAAACACCTATGTCAAAATTGTGTGTAAACATGTCATGTTTACTTATAAAGAAAACACTTATGTCAAAATTGTGTGTAAACATGTCATGTTTAACACTTATGTAATGTCATGTGTGCATGCCTATTATAGGCGTCAACATTTTTGCTACAGACTATGTTTATAGACCAGGATCCACGGCACACTCCCCGCACCCGACCACCACCAACCCAAACCCCGGGAGGAGCCTCACCCCGACGAGACTCCCAACAACCCCCGCACGAAAACCCCGGACTGTGATAATAATACTGATAATAATAATAATATGACAATAATCGATATATGCAACACAACAGACATCTAATAAAACTTACATAATATATGTATTCATGCAAACCTAGGACTACATATAAATTGAGCCTTATTACTGATACTATAACGTTCACATTTGAATAGCAATACGGGTGAAAAGAGTACTTGCTGTGCTGAGTACTCGCAAGGGATAGCCTCACTCTTAAGGTCTGCGTTCATTACATCAACTGAACTCGATATAAAGAATTCGTAACATAGAATATAATATTATACATTATATCGTTTTTCAATTTCTGTCTTATACGTTCCATAATTATCCTTTGCATCATCATATCGGATCAACAAATGCAACTCGCGTTGTATTACCTTACCGCATCTATAGTTATAATATCTTTGTACAACAAAGCTCCAATTTATATGTCGGCAGTTATACATTTAACTCACATTTAAAAGTGCATATTATTTCAAATAAAAAAACATATACCATGCAATGGTCGGCAAAAGAAGGCGTTGGAAAAAAATAAAAAAATAAACAAACATAATTAGTAAAGTGCTTACAGAATAATATGATCTATAAATTAATAATTAACACTAAAACATTTCAATATTAGTTATTAAATGAGAATTTCAACTTAATTATACTGTTTAAAATGATTATTAAATAATTAAGCTTCATGGAATCTTCTGTACGTGTGCTGTTTTATTTGATGTTTCATATTATTATAGTTTCTTGATGACACTGTAAAGACCTCTGCGCTTATTATATCAACTCAACTCGACTCACCTTCCTTCAACTCATAAGCCATTGAAATATGAGCTTTATTTCGTTTTTCTTAAGGTCTAATTTTCGGCTGGATCTGAGTTGATAGTAGCTATACAAAGCCTCAAACGCGCGTGAATCAGTTCTTTCGAGTAAATGTTAAAAATTCATCCGTAAGGAACACGATATGAGACTCATATTTCAATGATTCCCTATGAGTCTACTCGGAATCGAGTCGGAGTTGACTGCGCAGATAATAATTGAGAATTATAATTCCAAATTCATAATCTACAATGCCATTACAGCGACCCTTAATATGTAACAGTAAAATCTTCAAACAAAGGTCCAAAAGAGGCATGCGTGCGCGCCAATGCGGCATCGTGCCCGCACGCAACTTTAAACGTGCGCAAAGATTTGAGTATATTTCTGCATCTCAATTGCGCGTCTCCGTCATGGTTTTTTAATTGATTATTCACTTGTTTTAGTGATAACTTTTTCTAATAAATGTTTTATTTTTATTAACAACTGACATGTTATATCGTATATGAAAATATCAAATAACACAGCAGAATACAATTGTGTGTAAGCTCTCGTGTGAACACCGAATTTTACTTACAACACTCTTCAGAGCTTGGAACCATGGTTTCTGTACAAATTACACCTTCCTTTAGTATTTCATACCAAATATATGTACTTACCGTACTTACATATCATATATTTTTTTAAATTATAACTTAACACGTACTGGCAACATTAAAATAATAACAAATATAGACTTATATAAATGCATTAACGAAAGAACTTCGAATATATGAAAATCAATGTTAATCTGTGTGTATACGGAGCAACCATATAGAAGTTTAAATATAAAAATAAATGTGTCATGAAGCAAAATATTCACGAGTTAAGACCGTCAACGTAAATCAAAATTAATTAAAAAACTGTTGCACATGAGATTATATAGCCTCGTTCTAAATAGTAGTAAGGGATCTTTTCCTATAACCTTTACCTTTTCATTTTGTCTGATCAAAGCACTTTCAACTTCCGGCAGATCCATATAGAGTATCTTTTCTATTATCGCATTTGAAACATATTCCATATCATTAACTAACGCTCAAACTAAACTGCATCCATTACACTGCCCCTACCCATTGTCATAGCGCGAGGACATTAGGTTAAGATAAATGGACATTAGTTTAAGTTAACCGGACACAAGGTTAAGTTTACCGGACACACGGTTAAATTTACCGGACACAAGGTTAAGTTTACCGGACACAAGGTTAAGTTGACGCGACAAAAGGTTAGGTTAACAATCTCACTGTATTAACTTT